>VXBL01006003.1:514078-639492 GCA_013400195.1 Aramus guarauna | reverse complement strand
AAAAAAAAAAAAAAAAAAAAAACCAGCATATTAACATTGTTCAATATATTCCCATAAGTAACATTGGATTATGTGTGTGGTATGGAAAATTACATGAACAAAGTACTACCTGATATCTGTTTCTTGGGGAAAGCCTTATAGTTGCAGAGATGAAGTGGAGATACCCTGAAAATCTGTCAGATCCAAAGGATGTGTGATGAAAACAGACCAGCACCCTGAAAATCGGGTTCATTATAACTCTCTTCTGTTTTCTTAATCTCTGTAAAAGTAGAGATGACAGTTTTCCACTCTCTTCAGCTTCTGGACCCCTAAATATTTTCCAGTGACAGTGTAAATGTTATTAAAGTCGCATATATAGCATCTGTATTCTCTTTTATGGTTTTCTTAGAAGTACTGCACAGATAGCAGAACCTTATGGTACTATTGGACATCAGTCCCTTTCCTGCAGTGTCTGGAGCCTTCTGAATCACTTCATGCTCAATTGTTGTTTAGAAAAAGGAAGCATTAATTCCAATTATTTTGGAAATACCACAGTGGGGTGATTCATGCCCATGTACCTTGCAGCTGACCTTCACATTTCAGACAACATAATAAAATATAAATATTCAGCTTTTCAGATAACAATCTCATTGGATATCCAAAACTGGTATCTGACAGGACAAAAATAAGTGAAATAAGTAAAATGAAAAACAGACATTACATAAATTTGAGTTCTCCAAGTATAACACTTGAAGATTCAGTCTTGTTCTCTCACTGAAGTCAATAGGAGTTTAATCCATAATCCTGCATTTTGTCCCTGAAAATAATCTGTAACTGCAGTTATTAATACATAATTATGTATTGTAAGTCATCATTTAATTATGATTATATATATATGATATTATAAGAAATTTTATTCTATCATGGACAGCTAACATTGACATCTTTCCTCTCGGATGGACTGCTCTTAATAAAAGCATCTTTTTGCTTTAGATGACTTCAAATTTTAAGACTTTCAGAATAGTATCTTGAATAGTTACACAAACTCTTCCATTTATATTGAACTATATATACTTTACATTCCTTTGATATATTTTTAATCTTTTGTCTTGTTCACTGTCTTATTCTTTTGTTTATGTGTGCTTTAAAAACTGAAATTCCTTTTCTTTTAAAGTTCTTAAAAAGAAACCAGAAGAGGAAGAACCTAAACCAGAAAAAGAACCTAAACCAGAAGTTAAACCAGTACCTACACCAGTAGAAAAAATTAAGAAACCTGAAGGTACTAGATTACATTCAAATCTATCTGGTAAAGTATAATTTAAAAAAAAAAAAAAAAAAAAGTAAAAAATGCCACTTTTAAGTAGTATTCTCTGAAATTCAGGAATGAAAGTGAGATTTTAAAAGATGACTTGCATTAACCTAATTGTGTAAATTAAAGCCTTGATGAAAGCACAGCTGAATTCAACATCCACATTTGCGTCTGAATTCTGCATTTTGGGATTGTTCCTGACTCTTCACTGTGTATAGAAGAGAACTTGACAAATATTTTATAATACTGATAAAAGTATAAGTACAGCAAAACAGTTAATCCAAGCATTCTTTTAGTTAACATTTTGCAAATATGTGTCCTTTTGTCCATTTAGTGTTTCTAATTTATTCAATTCTCACTCTTAAAAATACATATTCCTAAACTTTATGAACAGCTGACACTGGTTATGTCTAAAAATAATGAAATACATTGGAAATAATTGTATTTGAGGATTCAAAGTGTTTCAATACATCTTATAAAATAAAAATAATATTTTAAAGTCCCAGAAGTTCCTAAGAAGAAAACTGAGATACCTGTCATAAAAAAAGAGGAGAAACATGTGCCTGAACCACCAAAAGGTACAGACGTGTAGTGCTCTTTTTCCTTATTGCAGCAACTAAATGATATTAATTGCTGAATATCATGCTATATTAACGTACTACTTTACTATCATCCAGTCTGTTCGTGACTATTGTGTCATGATTAATCACTTTGCATTCTTCTGGTTTTCTTGTTGGCTTTAATTCTTCAGTGCTTGAAAAAATTCATCTTTGTTCCATTGTATCTTGCTTTACAACAGTTCATCTCAAGTTAATTTCTTGCTTTCTGCTAAATAAAATATGAAGCAATAAATTCTTTCTTCTATTAATACTCTTTGTATTGTTGCTTCTAACTTCAATGTTTGATGTGATTATAAAACAGGTAAATTAACCTATTTGTAATTGTTGTGTTTGAAATGCCAGAACCTAAGCAAGCAGCTATCCCACTTCCTGGGCCTGAACCTAAACCTGCAGTAGGTAAGAATTCTTTAGTCATGAATACCAGTGCAGCCTTTCTTGTGCGTCTAGTATTTTCCATTCAGAGATTTCTAGCTAAAAGGACATTAAATAAATGTCTTTAATATTACTAAGATGGGAACTTTCATACAATCTACAGAACATTTTAGAGAACATCATTGTGAAAAAAAAATAAATTATTAAAACAAATATAGGAGAACTTTTTTTTTCTTCCCTACAGCTCTAAAATCTCCAAAACCAGCTGCAGAACCAGCACCAGCTGTCACTACTCCAGCTGTTACAGTCCCAGTGGTTGGAAAGAAAGCAGGTATTTATGTTTATTCTATGCTATTTATAGGATTTTTCTCTCTGAGATACCTAAATACCTTCAGGATAAAGAGAATTAAGAGCTGTACAATCCTATAATTCATTCATCAGAGGAAGATTTGAGGTCCTGTTCAAGGATCTTGTTATTCTAGGTACTGTCACCTAATCTAAAGGACAAATATCTCTGATATACCGTAGAGACAGATCTGTGCTTTTGTTTCTGGGTGGTGATGTGTGTGCCTTTATTTATTGTCCTACTATGAAATTTGTGTATTCTGTTGATTCTTTGATGTTGTTTATGTCCTGATGTACGTCTTGTGAACTGCATCTTGTATTTTCTGTATAGCAAATGAAAGATTACACGTTTCTAAGGAATTGTTGTGTTATTTAATTTTCTGCTTTTAATTTGTTATTGAAGTCATGAGAAAAAGTGGCAGTGATGTTGAAGAACTAGAGTATTGCTACTTTCATTGGATATGCTCAGGACCCCAGATCATATGCTGCTGTGAAAAAAGAACTGTAAAGAGTTTAATTCCTCTGAAGCACTCTGAGCCTGAGATCCACCGATAGAGCTGATGTACGTGAGGCTCACCCATTGTTCAAAGGTCCTGGTGTTACAGTAGAGCTCGGATCTTGGGCACTTGAAAAGCCTAATCATGAATGTCTCTTGGCCATTGATTTGGTGGTATAGCCAGGCCTGCAGTGGCATAACTAACCCATTTTATATAGGTGGTCAGATAGGCCTTAGAAAGCTGTCATTTTGTGCTACTTTTAAGCTGGATCGGATTTAAATTGGCAAACTAGTGGGACAATGCTCTGTACCATAATAGTGGTTTACTTAGGTCTTCTGTACTGTTTGTGTATGCCATTCTTATCTTTCTTTTGTTTTGTGATTGTAAGTTTTCTGTTGTGTGGAGAAGTGTTCTATGTTCGTTTTATTTCAGGTATAGCTGGAAATTTTGTCTTAAAATATATTGTTCCTGATGCTTATTCTTATGGATTTTAACCCTAAATTACCTGTGAAACCTTTGTAGCTGCAGAAAAGCCTGATGCACCATCTTTACTAAAGCATAGAGATAGAATGCCCCCAGTGGAAGAAGAAAAGCTTGAGTCAATTGTGTTAAAGAAGATTTTGGTTGAGAAACACTTGCATGTAAAAGAGAGAGTAAGTCCTAAGGAGACAGTTCTGGACATTCAGACAGTAGAGCCACTTGAGTTTAAAATATCACTGGAAACAGCTGATGGAATACTGAAGCCAGAAGGAGATGAGCAGGAGAAAGTGGCTCTTAAATATTTTATCCTGGCTCATGAAGAAGAGGAGCCAGAAATGACACCTATAGGTTCAAGAAAGTCTGCACTTAAAACTGAGAAAATAGAAGTTGCAACAGATCACATTACTTATGCAAAGGATGAACAACCAATACCTGATGAGGAATTGAAATTGATTTCTATAGCATCTGAACATGCAGAAAGAGATTCTGGAGAAGAAAAGGGGGATGAAATTAAATTGGTTGCTCATAGGGAAGGTGCTGTAGAGAAATTCTCTGACAAGTTTAGTGTTCTTCATGAAGGAAAGATTCCTGTGCATGAAAAAGGAGAGGGAATTGAGTCAACTTATGTATCTAAACATATACCTAGAGAGCCATATAAGCCCAGGGACCAGAAAAGACTTCCAGGAAAAGAGAGAAAATCAAAAATCACTTTGCAACCTGAAGAATTTCCCATTAAGGATAAAGCTTCATTTGTAAAGGATATCACAGAGGCAGGAATAGCTGAAACTCCTGTGCTTAGAAGTGAAGAAGAGAGAGGAGGGTTTACTCTACAGAAATCTGAAGTTCCTCTTGAAGAATCCATGAAGGAGCATGACTTACAAAATAAAACTCAATGGATGAAGAAATCTGGTACCATGGTAGCTGAAATTCCTATAGATAAGATTCTTAAAAAAGAAGCAAAGAAAATGGAAATTATTCAAGGTGATGAGAAAGATGGGAATCCGGACTTTATATCAGCAGAACTACATTCCTTAGACCTCCCTGAGGAGACTGAACCAGTATTGAGAAAAGATGTTGACCTAGAACACCACACTGAAGGTGAGGAGTTTCCCAGAGAAAAAGCTTACATAATCTTTAAACCATCTGTTCTTAAGCCAGAAGTAGTGGAAAGAAAAGCAAGAGAAAAATATTATGCAGAGGAAGAAGTTCATTATGAGGAGGATTCAGAACAATTGGTGACTGAGAAAGCACTCCTAAGTGATATAAAAACAAGTAAAAAGGTTATACCAGGGAAGGAAGAGAAAACTACCTTCAGCACTCATGTAAAAAAAGACAAAATTAGACAGTCAGATGCTGCTGAAAAGCTGCCTGTGGAAAAAGAAGAATTTGATATGGTGGTTACAGGAGAAGGAATGGATGGTGAAGTTTCCATAGGAGAACATAAAAAGGGAGTCAAAGATGAAATAGTTGACAGATCTGAGTCAGTAAAGACAGTTCCTATGCAGCCACCAGGGAGTGAAGATAAAAAACAATTTCAAGAAGTCCATACCATTCAGGATGAATGTAACGAAACTCCAGCTCTCAAAAGCAGCAAAGATAAAACTGAAGAAAAGAAATCTTCTTTGACTGTGGAAAAAGTGAAGCTTTCAGGAAAAGAACTTCCAGTGACAGAAGGTACATCAGATGAAAAAGCATCAGCTAAATATGGCATTGGAAAAAGCACATCTCTTACCATGAAAAAAGAGAAGGGAAAGCTTTTGGACAAAATACGACTAAGTAAAGGAACCTCTGCAAATGGAGACAGAAGTTACTCCTCAAGCATAGGTAAGATAATAACTCCCAAGAAGGCAGGAGAGAAAGAATACCGGAAATCAGAACCTGCTCATGTGATTGAGCAGGCCAGTAGACTTCTGAATGAGAATAGGAATTTAGATGCACCTGGAGAATCAAGTGAAGTTCTGGACATTCCTGCAAAGTCTCATGCAAAGCAAGGTGAGGAAGACTGCTGCCAAATTCTTCTACGAAGTGATCATATTATTTACTTCTAGAGAATACCATTTGCCATTGTGATGTTTGGTTTTGTTCTTTAACACCGTTCACATTTCCATCTAGTCTGTCAGCCGGCTGTATTGGCATTCAGCCGCTCTTGACATGTTTGTTTTACCTGTCTGTACGTGTATCTGTGTGATCAATGCTCATTGTCTTAGTCTATGCACTTTTATAAGACTGCGTAAATCATGTTGTGTGCCATTATATTCTCAGAAAAACTCACACATGTTTTATAGTATTCATTTTTCCATCCACCGCAATAAAATCTGTCCTACATTTCATTCATATCATCCTCCCATTAAAAGTATCTTCTATATTTCCTTTCACAAAACAATGAGAAACAGCATAGCATGGGAAATATTTTCAAAAGTCTGAGATGATTCATCACAAGTTAGGCAACTAACAGAACATCCCTCACTTGTGAGAGTATCACATTGTCCTGAAACATGTATTTCATTTATACAATTTATATTTTTGTTGTCTTCATTAGTAAAAGTATGTGGTTTTTTGAAAGAAAACTGTATAATTTGTAGTAGGTAGTTAAGCTATTTTGGTTGACAGGTGGGTATTGATCACAAAATATTGGGGAGGACAACGGATTGAGGAAGTAGGAGCTCATAAGCTGCCTTTCAGTCCCCACTGTTGAATATGTGTTTTTCCCATGCTTCAAGATATTGACCTTACCATTGAGATATAGACAGATAAGTTGTATAAATATATACATATGTTTGTATCTTCCTCCCATTGTATGTGTATATAATTAAAGGAAGAGAAAATCTGATTTGAAAAATAAATGTTTGTCTTAATTTTAGTATGTATATTTAACTACGTTCCTAATAATACTCCTCTTCTACTGCTCTACAGAGGCCAAGCCACCAAAAGAAGAAACTCCAAAGGGTATCAGTCCAGTCAAAGGTAGGATACTACAAGTCAATACTTACAAGCAAAAGCAATAAATCAGGATTAGTTTATTCATTTCTAAATCTGAATTACAGCCAAGAAGACACCTTCTCCAGCAGATGCAGAAAGAAGGAAACTCAGGCCAGGCAGCGGTGGAGAAAAACCTCCCGAAGAGCCTCCATTCACTTACCAACTCAAGGCTGTACCACTGAAGTTTGTCAAGGAGATGAAAGATATAGTTCTAACAGAAGCTGAATCTGTTGGGTCTTCTGCAATCTTTGAAGTCCTTATTTCCCCATCCACTGCGATTACCAGCTGGATGAAAGATGGAAGTAACATCCGAGAGAGCCCAAAGCACAAGTTTATTGCTGATGGCAAAGATAGGAAGCTGCATATTATTGATGTCCAGCTGTCAGATGCTGGTGAATATACTTGTGTATTACGACTGGGGAACAAAGAGAAGACCTCTACAGCCAAACTAATTGTTGAAGGTATTCCCTGTTTCAAGTTTATCAATAATTTAAAGGCTAGCTACTCCTCAATCTAGAAGTATTGGTACTTTGTGAATTTACAGTGGTTGGTAGATGCATTTTTTTGTTTCCATCTATCACTACACATATTGGTTTAATTTCTGCATCACACCTTCTGTATATAAATGATACAAATCAAAATGTTGTGTTTCCCACAGAACTCCCAGTGCGGTTTGTGAAAACTCTTGAAGAAGAAGTCACTGTGGTTAAAGGCCAGCCACTGTACTTGACATGTGAGCTTAACAAAGAAAGAAGTGTGGTCTGGAGGAAAGATGGGAAGATCATCAAAGACAAGCCTGGGAAATTTGCTCTGGGCAT
This sequence comes from Aramus guarauna, assembly GCA_013400195.1. Taxonomy (NCBI): domain Eukaryota; kingdom Metazoa; phylum Chordata; class Aves; order Gruiformes; family Aramidae; genus Aramus; species Aramus guarauna. Next base: position 632,093 of record VXBL01006003.1, on the reverse strand, counting down.
TATTGGTTTGTCACATTCCCTCACGATCACTGATTCAGATGATGCTGATGCTGGCACTTACAGTGTTACTGTGGAAGACTCTGAGCTGTCATGCTCGTCTTGTGTTAAGGTAGTAGGTAAGCAATCAAAATCGTGTTCTCCTAGCTCTGTAGGATATTTAGGCTGTTTTAAAATTAGGAAAGCATTTTCTCAAAGAGTTACAATATATGTGGACAGATAAGATTTTTACAGCTATTAAGAGCTTGTCGTAATACAAAATCTGTTAGTTCTATTTCTTCTATTTATGACCCATCAATTTGTACTAAAAATCTGCTAAGCTGTATTTTTATGTAACTTTTTGTCATGCAGAAGTGATAAGAGACTGGTTGGTAAAACCCATAAGAGACCAGCATGTGAAACCAAAAGGAACAGCTACTTTCACCTGTGACATTGTCAAGGATACACCAAACTTTAAATGGTTTAAAGGAGATGAGGAAATCCCTGCTGAACCAACTGACAAGACAGAAATCTTGAAAGAAGGAAATAAAATTTTCCTGAAAATCAAGAATGCTGGCCCTGCTGATATTGGGGAATATTCAGTGGAAGTTGAAGGTCGCAGATACCCAGCTAAACTGACCCTTGGTGGTAAGGAAGCTTTTATTTGTATTATGTTTTATCAGTTCATATGCCAATGTTCAAAACTAACCAAACAAAAAAGTTAACCTGTATTATTATAGATGTCTATCAAAACTTGACCTAATTATATATGTGTTCACTTGTGCATTCTAGAACGTGAAGTTGAACTTCTGAAGCCATTAGAGGATGTTACAGTTTATGAGAAAGAAACAGCAAACTTTGATACAGAAATATCTGAGGATGATATTCCTGGTGAATGGAAGCTGAAAGGAGAAATCCTGAGACCCTCACCTGTAAGCATCCTTGAATTTTACAACAAAATTTATTTAAATTTAAAGACTCTGAATTTAAAGACTTGGAGTCTATATGGTAAGATCTTCTCAGGTCTGTCACTGCTACTTAGTCCAGAATGTAGAAAGGCTAAACATTATGGTGAATAAAAAACACTGGTTTTCTGAGTAAGAATTATATGCTATAAAAGCTAATCTTTGAATGGCTTCATTTTCTCAAAGGATTACGGCACATCATTCAGACAGTAATAAAAATATCCTACATATATTGCTAGGAATGATGCTGACATTTAAAAGAAGTGTGGAATGCTGAAGAAATGTGTTCCATTTTTTCATTATTGAGTAAAAGTGTTAACTTTCCTTGAAAACTAATTCCAGTCTTTCTAGCTGACTCTTTACTGTGTATAAAATGTTTATAGAACCCCTCTATTAAAAATACCTAGCAGTAAGGCATTGGCATTGTATTTACCAAAGTCTGTCATCTCTCTAGACATGTGAAATCAAAGCTGAAGGAGGAAAACGCTTCCTAACCTTGCACAAAGTCAAGTTAGAGCAAGCTGGTGAAGTCCTTTACCAGGCACTTAATGCAGTTACTACAGCTATCCTGACAGTGAAAGGTATGATGCACCATGGTGTATGAGATCAACTTAAACAGAATTCACATGGAGCCCATTACAAATGATGTGTTCTGTTTTGCTTCCAGAAATTGAACTGGATTTTGCTGTGCCCCTAAAAGATGTTACTGTCCCTGAGAGGCGCCAAGCAAGGTTTGAATGTGTCCTTACCAGAGAAGCCAATGTTATATGGTCTAAGGGCACTGATATACTCAAGATTGGAGAAAAATTCGACATCATTGCAGATGGAAAGAAGCATATTCTTGTAATCAATGATTCTCAGTTTGACGATGAGGGAGAATATACTGCTGAAGTTGATGGCAAGAAGAGCACAGCACGACTGTTTGTGGAAGGCAAGTATCTTCTTGTGAACAAAACAATAACAAATGGATAAAGAATGTATCTTTTAGAACCCCATTAGCCTTTTTCTGATGGTATTTACATGTCTACATTACAGGTGTGAGGCTGAAGTTCATCTCACCTCTACAAGATCAAACAGTGAAAGAAGGGGAAACAGCCCACTTTCAGTTTGAGCTTTCTCATGAAGACATGCTAGTGAAATGGTACAAAAATGACAAGAGACTCCACACAAGCAGAACGGTTTTTATGACTTCAGAAGGCAAAGTTCATAAACTAGAACTGAGAGAAGTAACACTTGATGATATCTCTGAAATAAAGGCCGTAGTCAAGGACTTGAACACACAAGCAAACCTCAAAGTCTTAGGTAATTGCATAAATAATTGAAAATATGCTATATAATATGTATAAAGAATTTTCATAAGTATAAAGTGACAAAATCTTGATGTTTTAGTAAATTTATATTACTAATTTACTGTTTCGTATCCACTGTGTCTTTTGTAGAGGCCGATCCGTATTTCACTGTGAAATTACAAGACTACAGTGCTGTGGAAAAAGATGATATTATTCTGGCATGTGAACTTAGCAAAGATGTGCCAGTAAAATGGTACAAAGATGGTGAAGAACTAGTAGCTTCCAACAGAATTTCCATAAAAACAGATGGCTTGCGCCGTATCCTGAAGATCAAGAAGGCTGCAGAGAGTGATAAGGGTGTTTATGAGTGTGACTGTGGAACCGACAAGACAAGTGCTAATGTCAGCGTTGAGCGTAAGTTATCATGCCTTAGCTAAAGATAAGTACTGAAACCTTTGTAACACAGTGTAGAAAGACGCTCTCTAAGATACAACACCTTTAGAAAACATGCTGTTATGATAAATAGCTGAAATATCCAGATTTACAATTATTAACAGTATTTACAAGAGACAATATATCTTAAAACATATAAAAGGCTGTTGTAAAGACAGTGATGATCAATTATTTTCTATTTCAATTTACAGTCAGAAAAAACACCAACAGTTTAATCCACTGTAACAGATGTCTGGGTTAATTATGAGGAAAAATATTTGTACAAAAAATAACTAAACTTTCAGACATATTATAGATAGAGGTTGTAGATTGCCCAAATTTGCAGCTTTTTAAAAAGAGGTTAGATAAACATTTATCAGTAATAGAATTTGAATTCCCTAAAGAAGGGATAGGGAGGGAGTTGAGATCCTTTCCAGTACTACATTTCTATGGTATAGAATGAGTGAATAAACAGATGTGAACTTTTGTGTTTTTTTATTTTAGCTCGCTTAATTAAAGTGGAGCGCCCACTGTATGGAGTAGAAGTATTTGTTGGTGAAACAGCACGTTTTGAAATTGAAATTTCTGAGCCTGATGTCCATCCTATATGGAAGCTTAAGGGAGAAACCCTAACACCTTCACCTGTAAGTTGTCATCTTTATTTTTAGGCCATAATTTACACTACAAAAAACATATTTAATAATAATATATTCTGAGTGGTCTTAGAATACTCATATGTTGGCGGGGGGATGTGTGTTTCTTTATCACCAGGACTGTGAAATCATTGAAGATGGGAAGAAGCACACTCTTGTCCTTCATAACTGCAAACTTGATATGACTGGAGAAGTGTCTTTCCAAGCTGCTAATGCTAAAAGTGCTGCTAATCAAGAAGTGAAAGGTACAGTCTGTACTTTGTCAACTTTTCCACGCATATCTCAGCGCATTAGAACAAATCTAGCAGCTGAAAGGTCTATATGAACCTATCACTGAACTGAAAGTTCTCTTCTTTGATTTCAGAATTGCCTCTCATCTTTATCACTCCACTAAGCGATGTGAAGGTCTTTGAGAAGGATGAAGCCAAGTTTGAATGTGAGGTGTCCAGAGAACCCAAGACTTTCCGCTGGTTGAAAGGAACACAAGAGATCACTCCTGATGAAAGATTTGAAATTATTTCGGATGGAACAAAGCATACTCTGATTATTAAATCTGTTGCCTTTGAGGATGAAGCCAAATACATGTTTGAAGCTGAGGATAAGAGAACAAGTGCCAAGCTAATTATTGAAGGTTTGTCTTACTTTGCCTTTCTAGAAAAGGTTTGCACCATGGTCCTTGAATAATTTTTATTGATAACATTATTATTAATGAAATGTTATGTTGTTATAGGTATCCGTCTGAAATTCATTACTCCTCTAAAGGATGTAACAAAAAAAGAGCGAGAAACCGCAGTGTTCACTGTGGAACTCTCCCATGAAAATATCCCTGTTGTCTGGTTCAAGAATGATCAACGATTACATACCAGCAAAGTGGTTTCAATGAAAGATGATGGCAAATTCCATACCCTCACAATCAAAGATCTTACTATTGATGATACTTCTCAGATTAGAGTGGAAGCTATGGACAAATCCTCAGAAGCTAAACTCACTGTTCTTGGTAAGAATACCCAAAAGAATTTACATGATGTATATTATCAGAAGAGTCTTACTAATGAAAAATGGTGATCAGAAAGTCTTGGGGTTGGTTTTGGTTTGCTTTGGTGTTTTTGTTTTGTTTTTTTTTTTTGTTTGACCTCAATCTACATTGTGATTTTTGACAATTTTACAATTCGTTTGTCTTCTTTGGGTATCCATTTCCCCATTCACAAAGAATAATTAGAATAACATTAAAATTTCATGCAACTGTTGCAAAATTAACTATTAGATATTTAAATGTTGCTCTGAAACTCCTAGAGCATCAAAACAATGTTGTCACAGTATTAGTAATACACTGAATTGTTTCTTAGATATTTGTCATTTTCTCTTTTTGCAACAGAACTATGTAATATTTATAAGGACTATACTTAATGCTTCTTGCGGAGCATAAAAAAGAAAAGTATTTTATGGTAAGAACAAATTGTCCTTTTTGAAGGACTAAAACTTTAAATTGAAGTATATTTTAACTTTGCTTGCAGAGGGAGACCCTTACTTCACTGGGAAGCTGCAAGATTACACTGCTGTAGAGAAAGATGAAGTAATCTTACAATGTGAAATCAGCAAAGCAGATGCCCCAGTGAAATGGATGAAGGATGGCAAACCAATTACTCCATCAAAGAATGTTGTTATTAAGGCTGATGGTAAAAAGAGAATCCTTATTCTCAAGAAGGCTTTGAAGAAAGACATTGGACAGTACACCTGTGACTGTGGTACTGATCAAACCTCTGCTAAACTCAATATTGAAGGTATGGTTATTTTTCTTGGCTGCTCTGTAGTGCAGATCTTCTAGGGTGTGTTAGAGATTGAGGAAATCAATCCTATTTTTTTTTTTTCCTGCAGACCGGGATATTGAGATTATACGTCCACTATACAGTGTGGAGGTGATTGAGACAGAGACTGCCCGTTTTGATATTGAAATCTCTGAGGAAGGTGTCCATGGCAACTGGAAGCTAAAAGGAGAACCCCTGACTGAATCAGCTGTAAGCAAATATTTCAGGATGTTTCTTAAATGTGTCTCAACAATTTGTGGGGAGGTAGGGTGTGAGGGAGAAGGTGGCTGCAGAAAATTGAAATCTCTTTCTGCTTTCAGTAAGGGTCACTATAATAAAAATACTGTTTTTTTCATTAATAACTTTTAAAATACAAAATATAGTAAAAACTTAATCCAAAATATTATATAGAATAGCTAAATAATAAATTATTTTACATAAATAAGTACATTCTGTATTGCTAGTCCCTATGTATCATGTATCCAAAGTGCAAAGACCTCATGGAATTCACTTAAACGTAATGCCATTTAAAAATGCAAACTTTGGATTGTCTGCATTTACCTTTGGGGTTTGAGTTAGGTTTGGTTTAAATAGATGTAGACCACATTTTCAAACTCTTTTCCATTACTATGGCAGCTAAAATTGGTATAAAATGGTATAAGGTTTAATCAAATATTCTTAATTCCTTGCTGGAAGGATCTGGAAAATTAAGAAACAACACAATCATGACTGGCAATAATTTGGCAACTCTTTGATGTAACAGTACCAATGTAAGTAATACACAAAGATCAGAAGTTCCATGCAAATCAGTGTCTGGATAAAAGAAAAAGACCCTTCTCAAGCAAAGGTCACAACACAAGATTAGTATTTTCCAGTTCCCTTAGCCTTCTGACTGGTCTACATACAGCTGTATTGGCTAGTCAATCAGCACATACTATTCACAAACACAAATGTGTTGCCTCTTGCCCTTTCTTCCTAAGAGGAAACAGACTACTAGGAAGAAACATTGAAAGGAAAGGTCTGTGATGCCCCATCCCTGGAAGAGTTCAAGGCCAGGTTGGATGAGGCTTTGGGCAACCTGGTCTAGTGGAGGGTGTCCCTGTCCGTGGCAGTGGTGTTGGAACTAGATGATCTTTGAGGTCCCTTCCAACCTAAACCATTCTATGATTCTATATTGCAGGTGGCAGTTAGCCCGTGTTGCGAATGGAAGAGGAGATAATAGATGCATGATATAAGAAGAAGTAGAGGCTCTTGTGGTGAGGAGCACAAAAAAGATACTGATAAAATCATTTCATTTCATTTTTTGCAGGATTGTGAAATCAAGGAGGAAGGCAAAAAGCACTTCCTTACACTGTACAATGTACGTTTAGATCAAGCTGGTGGAGTAGATTTCCAGGCAGCAAATGCCAAATCCGGTGCTCACCTTCGAGTGAAACGTAAGTGTCTTTTAAACTGAAATTAATTAATTAAGTGAAAACAAGGTACTCATTGCCTCTTTGGAATGAGTGAACAAATCTCTATACTGTATTGAACTCACAGCAATTATTTCCAGAAGAGTAACTCAAGGATTTAATTACTCAAGCCATCTTAATTTTTTAGTTAAGGAATGTCCTACATGGGTTTTTTTACCCTCATATGTAGTTTATTCACATAGGAGAAGTAAAAATAAGGAGATGGCCTTGAAGGCTGCTTCCTGTTCTGGCATCATATGTTGTTATGAAATCAAAGTATTACAAGCAAAGGCTTTGCTGCATTAAAGTATCATGTTAACCTGAGAGGATGGGATCACAGTGGTATCTGGGGATAGGGTTAAGAGCTTGATGGACAGGGACAGACCACATGGTTGAAGACCACTTGTTTCCCACTCCAATCCTAGCCCTCACTATTTTGGAAAACACATGCCTTATCTAGCAAGAGGCATGCAAGGCTTGGCAGGGAGACAGATGCATGGCAACTTTCCTGCTGACCTTGTTCAATTTAAAGAAACATGCTCTGCAAATAGGAAAATTTAGGTGACCAGCCCTCCCCCTAAAAACCCAGGGTGGCCTCTTCTATTTAGGGAATTTAAAGAGCAGCATTGCGATGTCTGTCTCTCTTGAGGGAAGCCACCATGGAGATTAGTACATAAGGGCTGCAGCTCTCTCTTGGGTAGAGGTGACTAATCTGAAAATGATGTCTTCTCCTTACCAAGCTCGAGTAATTGGCTTGTTGAGACCCCTCAAGGATGTAACAGTGACAGCTGGGGAATCAGCAACCTTCGACTGCGAACTCTCTTATGAGGGAATCCCAGTAGAGTGGTTCCTGCAAGGAAAGAAACTGGAGCCCAGTGATAAGGTAAAGAAACTAAACTTTATTTTTCCTCACGCTTCCTCCTTCTTCCTCTCTTTCAGCTGCCTTCCCTTCTTTATTTCTCATTTATTCTCTGCCAGTAGAATTAATAAGGCACAGCAATACAGTAGTGCTGCTGTGCCAAATGGTAAATCCTCACTAAATCAGAGCATTTTTTCACCCAGAAATTCCAGTATTCTGTAATATTACAAATATGTATCATACAAAGAGAAACTAAGGTTCCAAATTAGCGATCACTACAACAATGATTTTGTGCCTGATTCTGTTGGTAACTCAGCCACTGAGGTACTGAATGATTTTTGCTCAGGTTAATTGTAGTTACAGTTAGAGGGTTTTGAAAGGTGCTATCAGGAAATGCTTTTTTTTTCTCCTGAATGCTGAGTTGCAGTCCAGTTCTGCATATAAGGGGATTAAGAGGATTCAAATTCCATTTCAGGCATTTGTTCTGGCTCTCAAGATAACTTTCTGGGCAGATTTGCTTGTCAAGCACTTCTCGCTAGCTATTTTTAACCCTTCATCAAGTGCTGGCTCTTAACTCTGAGACCTGAGCAGCCTGGAATGCAGTCAGTTTAATGTTTAAAGTTAATGGTACAGGAAATATATCAAGAAACATAAAGAAATACATTAAGAAACAGAAAATATAGAAGAATATCTGGTCTTAAGACTTCTTTTTCACGTACTAGGACTTAAGGGAAATAGTACAAATGAAAATACAAATTGAAAACCTTAGACAAAGCAAACTTTCAATGGATTACATGACCTAGCAAAGTTTCAGAACCTGTAAAACAGTTTTTTTTAACATATTATTTTCAGGTTTTACTAGATCTTTCTGTGTTTCACCAAATTTGCCTAAATAAAAATGATTTCATGAAAAAGTTAGAATATAGAAATAGGAAAAGAAAAACCAATCATGGTGATAGGCAACCCTGTTACAGTATTTAGGGACAGATAAACAAAATTGGCAGATGAGATATGTAATAAATCAAGGTAATTGCTTCTGAGTCTAGGAATAAAAATATTGAAAGTTATTGATCAGTGCAGTGGCTTAATAGTTATTACTGCCTGGCAAGAAAAATATCATGTATTCAATACTCTGTATCATGGAACATTGTTTTGTTCTTATCTGTCTGAGCTATAATTTTAACTGCATGAAAAAAATAAATCTAGATTTTAATTTAGTTTACATATACAGTCAAAACTGTCACTTGACTTCAGTTGAAATTTTATCAAGAAGAAATTCAGAGTAAACCATATATTTACTTGATGCATCTCGTTCTGCCCATTTAAAATAGCCTCTTGAAACACTTTTACTGCTGTCTTCAAGAATCAATCTCATTGTACAAGTGTTTCATTTCAGCTCTTCTTAATTCAAACCATTATTTTACCTCTGTATTCAGCTGTATACATATAACCTTTATTGAAGTGACTTCTTTGTTTACCTTTACTGCTTATCTTGGTCAAATATATTTATCTCAACTTCATCTCAGTCTTTCAGATGAGCATTCACTAGAGCTAGTGAATGACCATTTGGGAGGAAGGACAGCCTCTTAGTTCCTTCTTTGCCTCTGAAGCAAAAGGGACTGCCTTTTCAAAAGAAACAATCTTTTATGCTTCTTCCTTAGCAGAAGTACACTTTACCCCTTGATTTTTCTAAACCAGCATCTACTACATGATCTCATACTTCTCTGAAAATAAATAAATAGAATTCTTCAAGAGCTATGTTAAAATGTGTGGCGTGAATGAGTAGCAATCCTCTTAATGGCTGCAATGCAGGATGTATCCATGAATCCCTCAGGTCTACTCCTAGAAAAAGGGATATTTTCGTAGGAGTAGCCCAAGTCAAGCTCATGATTGCAAAGTAGTTTCAGCAATAGATCAATATGGAAATGTTTGGGGGCATGGAGGGTTAGGCAGAATTTTTTACCAAAATTTAATAATAGAAAGTCAAATTGGAATTTACAAGAGTGTATGAGGAGGGTGCCAAACCTCTTTATAGCTCTCTGGAAGGTTTTACTTTAGATGTGGCCAGGAGTGATACCAACTTTTTCTCATAAATTTACTTATTTTGGTATTTATTATTACCAGTTCAAAATAAACATGATCTCAAGTCAGCCTCGTTTTGAACTTTGATAGTAGACTCAGGTTTTCTAATACAAGGACACTAATACCTTAAAATGTGGGGAAACTTAAAATTAAAATTTTAAGGGAAAGGACAAAACAGAAATTATTCTGAAAATACTCAACACATTTGTGTCTTGAGCTATATCTAGTATGTACAAAAGGAAATTATTGAAATTTTGTATAAACAACCAAAATCCACAGATAACAATAAATGGCAATGCTAATTCATTAAATATTTCTTAACTATTTGTTGTAGATACTTACAAAGCATTTTTTTAATGTACTTTATAAGGTTGTGACACGTGCTGAAGGGAGAGTTCACACACTTATTCTTAGAGACGTCAAGTTAACAGATGCAGGAGAGGTATCACTGACAGCAAAAGATTTCAGAACTCAAGCAAATCTTTTTGTGAAAGGTAAGTCAGTCGTTTTAATTATACTATAGTCAGTGTTAATGGTCCATTCATGATTCAGCCTGGACTAGGATTTTAATATACACCATATTTCAAATTAGTAGGATCATACATACAATATCAGACTGGTAGATAACTTCCCTGACTAAAAAATCCACTTAAAATCTTTATGCTTCATAGAAGAGCTGAGGGAAGGGGGGAATACTGGATATGTGTCAGATATGGGAGATGAATCAGTTCATTAGGATTTCCAGGGATTCATTGCAGACTTGAGCATTCAACTGGCCTCAAGATGACCCACAAATGCTGGCCTTTATGGTTCCCAATGGCTTTTTTCTGTTCTTTGGAGTATCCAGAAACCTACAAGACCACAACTACACCAGCAGTCAAGTGACGTACTGTTGGCTGTATACCCATTTGCACTACTTGCAAACTGTGTATGGCTTAGAAGTCAAAAAATTTCTTGCACACACTTCTAACTAATTTAGTAATTCAAGGAAAAATAAAAAAAAACTCATGCCTTAGGTTCAGAGTATAACTTCAGAATCATTGAGATCACATGGGTATAGTTCAGCTAAAGAAACTGAGTTACAAGGCTTTGTGATGATTTGTGAGTAGAACTCCCATGGACAATGATATCATTCAGTCTAATCTTACAGTAGGCTGAAAATTAGGAGAAAAAGAAAAAAACTTCAGCAGAGATGTCTAAGAGCATTTTTGATTAGTCAGTCAAGGAAAATTAGTGAACAGTATGGGACAGTTCTGTACTAGCAGAGGGCTGGCTATAATTCAGATCTTGTGTAGCAAAAATCTATCTTTTTCTTTTAGAACCCCCAGTTGAATTTACTAAACCACTTGAGGACCAGACTGTTGAAGAGGAGGCCACTGCAATACTGGAATGTGAAGTTTCCAGAGAAAATGCAAAAGTTAAATGGTTCAAAAATGGGGAACAAATTCACAAAACAAAGAAGTATGATATCATTTCTGATGGAAGGGTCAGAAAACTCATTATCCATGGCTGCACACTGGATGATGCAAAAACATATACCTGTGATGCTAAGGACTTTAAGACATCATGTTTTCTCAATGTAGAACGTGAGTCATTTACAATTTTCTACAAAATGTCTAAGTGCTATAAAATCTATATACCAGTGTGTATGACTGGCAATTATATCAATGTCAGCAATTTATTCTTCTCTACCTCTATTAATTTTTTTTTTTTCTCTTACAGCTATTCGTGTTGAGTTCCTGAAACCCCTAACTGACCTTGAAGTTAAAGAAAAAGAATCTGCTCGGTTTGAATGTGAAATTTCTCGTCCAGGTGTCAAGGTCAATAATAATACTTTTTAATCTGATCAATTCCTTCAACTAGAGCTTTTTTTAAATAGACAACTTTATTGTATTGTTACAAAAGAACATCTATGATGAGTATGTTAATATTAATAACCATGTTGCTTTGTTTTAAAATAGGTGAAGTGGTTTAAGGATGGCATTGAAATTAAAAAAGGCAAAAAGTATGACATAATTTCCAAAGGTGCAGAACGCATTCTTGTTGTCAGTAAATGTGTCTTTGATGATGAAGCTGAATATGCCTGTGAAGCAAAAACAGCTCGAACTTCAGGCCTACTTACGGTGATAGGTAAACACGGTGTTTTAGAATCTAAGCTATGAACAAGAAAAAACATTTTTTGATGAAAGGCTTTAATCATCTTTCTAAATTCTTGTTGCAGAGGAAGAAGCTGTTTTCACAAAAAATCTTCCTGATCTGGAAGTAAATGAAAATGACACTGTAAAATTGATCTGTGAAGTTTCAAAGCCTAATGCTGAAGTTAGTTGGTTTAAAGGAGATGAAGAGGTGCCTGATGGTGGTAGATTTGAACACATTTCTGAAGGCCGAAAGAGAATTCTTCTCATACGTAATGCTCATCCTGAAGATGCTGGCAAATACACTTGCAAGCTCCCAAGCTCTAGTACAACAGGAAAACTTACTGTACATGGTAAGAGAGTTACTCTGGTGGCCTCGTTTTCTGGAAAAAAATTAAAAAATATAAAAACTTGGTTTATTCTTTTCATGAGTAAAAAATAAAATATCTACAAAAATGTTTTCTTTCAGAACTTGCAGCAGAATTTCTTACCAGACCACAAAATCTTGAGGTGCTTGAAGGAGACAAAGCTGAATTTGTCTGTTCAGTATCCAAAGAGGCAATTACAGTACAGTGGCTGAGGGGTGACACAGTCCTGGAGCCTGGTGATAAGTATGACATCATTTCAGATGGCAAAAAGAGAACACTTGTGGTTAAAGACTCTGTTTTAGCAGATGCAGGAAAGTATACTGTCATGGTTGGTGAAGTAAAAGCTACAGCACGCTTAACAGTGATTGGTAAGCTTTATTTTATCAATGTGCAGGTCCATATTTTGTTTCATTCCTTATACTACATAATGTCTTATTTCTTCTATTTTCTCAATTTCAGAAAAACTCAGGATTATAACTCCTCTTAAGGATCAAGAAGTTAATGAGGGTCAAGAAATTATCTTCAACTGTGAAGTTAATAAAGAAGGTGCCAAAGAGAAGTGGTACAAAAATGATGAGGCAATATTTGATAGTGCAAAATACATTATTGTCCAGAAGGATTTAGTTTACACTCTCAGAATCAGAGATGCACAGCTGAAAGATCAAGCCACCTATACCATCTCACTGTCAAACCAGAGAGGCGAACACGTCAAAAGCTCTGCTGCCTTAGCAGTATTAGGTAAATAACTTGCACTGGATTAAAATACTTTCATCATCTTACATTCAATTTCACATCAGGATCATGAGGATGTAAATTAATCAATTTGAGGTTTTTTTCTTAACAGAGGAGGATCTCAGAATTGTTGAGCCTCTTGAAGACATTGAGACCATGGAAAAGAAAACAGTCACATTCTGGTGCAAAGTCAATCGCCTTAATGCAACCCTCAAGTGGACAAAGAATGGTGAAGAGATCACATTCAACAAGCGCATTTTGTACAAAATTGATAAATACAAACACTCACTCATCATTAAAGACTGTGGGTTTATAGATGAAGGTGAATACACTGTTACTGCTGGACAAGACAAATCTGTTGCAGAGCTTCTCATCACAGAAGCACCAGCAGACTTCATTGAACATCTCCGGGACCAGACCGTCACTGAATTCGATGATGCTGTCTTTACATGCCAGCTTTCCAAAGAGAAAGCCAGTGTAAGATGGTACAGAAATGGAAGAGAAATCAAAGAAGGCAAAAAGTATGTACATTTTATTATGCTTGTTAATATACTAAACCTACTTGCTTTACTTTGTTGCTTTTTCTGGAAAATAAAATACTGATTATTTTTCTCCCCCATAAAGATACCAGTTTGAAAAGGATGGAAATCTGCACAGATTGATCATAAAAGACTGTAGACTAGATGATGAGTGTGAATATTCCTGTGGAGTGGATGACCGGAAATCTAGGGCAAGACTTTTTGTTGAAGGTATGAGTAAAATTGAAGAGAATTTATTTATTCATTATTTAGTAATAATAGAAACAATAGACAAGTAACACCAAATGAATTAACATTTATTTCAGAAATCCCTGTTGAGATCATCCGACCACCACAAGATATTTATGAAGCTCCTGGTGCGGATGTCATCTTCATGGCGGAGTTAAACAAAGATGGTGTGGAGGTCAAGTGGTTGAGAAACAACATGATTATTGTCCAAGGTGACAAACATCAGATGATGAGTGAAGGAAAGGTCCACAGGCTGCAGGTGTGCGAGATAAAGCCCCGTGACCAAGGGGAATACAGATTTATTGCCAAAGATAAGGAAGCTAGAGCTAAGCTTGAATTAGCTGGTAAGTTGCTTGCTTTGTGCTTCTTTTATAAAATCGTAAATTAGAGGATTAACTGTTTGACTGAATTGATTTTTGTCATTTCAAAGAGTTGAATTAAAATGAATACATAATCAGGCTGGGACAAGCGCAAGCCTGTTAAACTGTATGAATTATAATACAGGTGACAGATATTTTTTATTATACCACCCTGATCCAACTGTTGAGGAAAATATAGGTCATTTTTCAGTGTCTATACAAAAGACCATCAACTGAGCTTAAAGGAGACAGAACCTTTTCATTAGGTCACTGCAGATCTAAAACATGAAAATTATTTGGCCTACTTCAGTCATATAAGACATTTAATTCCTCATTTGTCTATTTTACAGGATGAGACCAATAAAATACATTTAATTAATGCTCAAAAAGCAACTCCCTCTTCCATGATTTTATAGGAGGACACAGTACATACCAACGAGCCTGAGTTCTTTTTCTCTGGAGTAATTCAATGAGTCTATGACAGATTTGCTTAGAATTCCCACAACAGCTGCTTTTTCTTTTCAAAGTAGCTTCTTTGACTACATAAATATATTAGTTGGTTTTATATCTAAGTACTTACTTGTCACATTGATCTTCCTTAGCTGCACCTAGAATCAAGACTGGTGATCAAAACCTTGTGGTTGATGTTGGGAAGCCTTTAACTATGACTGTTCCATATGATGCCTACCCAAGAGCAGAAGCTGAATGGTTGAAAGGGGATGAAAGTCTGCCCACAACAACTGTTGATACAACAACTGACTGCACTACCTTCAAAATTTATGAAGCAAAGAAATCAGATAAAGGAAGGTACAAGGTTATACTTCGAAACAAACATGGCCAGGCAGAAGCATTCATCAACGTAGAGGTCATTGGTAAGTACTCCCATTATGAAAATCTTGCTTACATTTATTTAACCTGGGGGGAGGGGAAGATGATGCAATGCCCTAAACTATTGTCATATCTTTGTTAGATGTTCCGGGTCCAGTTAGAAACTTGGAAGTCACTGAAACTTATGATGGTGAAGTTGGCCTTGCCTGGCAAGAACCAGAAAGTGATGGTGGAAGTAAAATAATAGGCTACGTCATTGAAAGACGTGATGTCAAGCGTAAGACCTGGATTATGGTCACTGATCGTGCTGAAAATTGTGAATACATTGTTACTGGACTTCAGAAAGGAGGAGTTGAGTACCTCTTCCGTGTTAGTGCACGGAACAGAGTGGGCACTGGTGAGCCAGTGGAAACAGAGAGACCTGTGGAAGCTAAAAGCAAATTTGGTGAGCAGAAGTTGTGAAAAACTTAGTGTTTGATGACACTGTAAGAAAAGCAGTACAATCTCTAGCAATAGGGAAAAAAACAAATACTTTGTTTTCCCTTTTTCTCCCTCAAATAAAATGCAGATGTTCCTGGTCCTCCTCAAAATGTAGAAGTTGCTGATGTGAACAGGTTTGGAGCTACACTTACGTGGGAACCACCTGAGTATGATGGAGGATCTCCAATTACTGGCTACATTATTGAACTGCGTAACAGAGCTTCCATCAAATGGGAGCCAACTATGACCACTGGAGCTGATGAACTTTCAGCTGTCCTGACTGATGTTGTGGAAAATGAAGAATATTTCTTCAGAGTAAGAGCTCAAAACATGGTTGGAGTTGGCAAACCAAGTCCTGCTACACGTGCAGTGAAAATTATGGACCCAATCAGTAAGTATGCAAGCATTGATTGTGATTGCATTATGAGACAGGGACTTTTGAATGTTTATGTATTATGTATGCAGGAAAGTTAAATTGAGAAACGTGTGTTGCAAATACCACATACAGTTAGATTTTTCCTTTTGTCCTTCAAACATGTCAGAAGTATCTTGCTACCATTTGATTCAGTAAGAACTCAAAATATTTTTGCTCTGAAATTAGGATCCACCCTCAATTTCAAAAGTTGGTTTAGAAAAAGCTATGCAAAGGCTTTAAAAAGAGTAAGGTATAGACAGCTGATATGCAGAACCATGCTCTTTTATCAGTTACGAAAATGTATTTCTCTCAAATTCTTTCCAGAGAGACCAAGTCCTCCCATTAACCTTGATCATTCAGATCAAACTAAGTCATCAGTGCAGCTCACATGGGAACCTCCTCTCAAAGATGGAGGAAGTCCAATCTTAGGCTATATTGTTGAAAGGCAAGAAGAAGGAACAGACAAGTGGATTCGCTGTAACCCAAAACTAGTACCTGCTCTTACTTTTAAGGTAAGATGTTCTGTTCATCAACAAAATACTCAAAATATGTAGATCATCTTTAATATGAGTTACTAAATGATTATTTGTGCTTTTTAGGTAACTGGATTGAAACCAGGATCCAGTTATTATTACAGAGTCTCAGCAGAAAATGCAGCTGGTGTGTCTGACCCAGCGGAGGCTATTGGGCCATTAACTGCAGATGATACTTTTGGTAAACTATATGCTATTTATTAAAGATAATTAATCAGATAAGACACACAATTAACATGCATCTTGTGGGTAATATGTATATTTTTCACCAGATAACTGTGATACCAACTAGTATAAAGAGCCTTAGACCTTTGAGATTCTGAGCTATTTCACCTCCATTATGAATTCTGCAGATAATTAGCTGTCCTGTTAGGCAGAGACCTATTAGGTTGCTTGAAGAGCAAAGCATGACCTTTTGTCTCCTGAACTAGCTTTGTGGAAGGTGGGAGGTAACAGGAGAGAAAGGCAGAAAAGATTAAAAAAAAAAAAATCATAGCAATACGAAATTTTTATATTAAAGGGAAAATTAGATCTCCTACTTGATAATGCTAAGCTGCCTTACCGACTGACATATTTCTAAAAAACATTTAGCCAGGAGAGGTTGCTACAACTAGGCCTAGGCAGCTCCAACCTGCAGACTGAGATACAGTCAGAGTCAGCCTCTCAACACAGCTATCATTAGCCTTATTCAGAACATCTGAAAATATTTCATCGAATCCATTTTCCACTTTTTCCAGTTGGACCTACAATGGACCTAAGTGCGTTTAAAGATGGACTGGAAGTTATTGTTCCAGAGCCAATCAAGATCCGTGTTCCTATCACTGGCTACCCTGTGCCAACCGCCACATGGTCTTTTGGTGACCAAGTCTTAGAAGCGGGTGATCGTGTAACAATGAAGACCACTGCCTCCTTTGCAGAACTTGTAATTACTCCAAGTGAACGTCCAGACAAAGGAATTTATTTCTTAACATTAGAAAACCCTGTGTCATCTGTTTCAGGAGAAATTAACGTTAATGTCATTGGTAAGCAGACACATATATATTTTAGCAATAAAATTCCATATTTGTCTTGCTAAAATCTAATTAGGTTAACAATGTGAAATCACACAACTTTCAGTAAACCAAGTGTATTAAAATATTACTAAAAACTAGAAATCCATCCTCCAGAATAACTCCTTTCTGGTTTTCAATATCCAACTTTGCTGTTTAAGGAAGAATGACTAAGAAGAGTAAGTCTTCTGGCAGATAGACTACATAGAGATGATCCATCAAAGATAATTACAATTAATTACAAGATAATTAATACAATTTCTCTGATTTCTAGCTCGTCCAAGTGCACCAAGAGAACTTAAAGTTTTAGATATAATCAAGAATACGGTACAGCTGTCATGGGAACCTCCAGAAGATGATGGTGGAAGTCCAGTTACTGGCTATATAATTGAAAAACGTGAAGTAAGCCGGAAAACGTGGACCAAAGTAAGTTCATTCTTTTTCATTTCGATTTCTATTTGCTATATTGTTTCCACATGTGCTGCTGAACTTTGTGTCTTATTTTGTTAATTGCTCTTCGGAAATAAATTTTAGAAATACATTGGAGCCTTTCTTCTCTTTAGGTTATGGATCATGTTGTTGACCAGGAGTTCACTGTACCTGACCTCATCCAAGGAAAAGAATATTTATTTAAAGTTTGTGCATGCAATAAATGTGGCCCAGGAGAGCCTGCATATATTGATGAACCTGTAAATATGTCAACACCAGCAAGTGAGTCACCTGTTTTACAATGTTGCTGGTTTTCTCTTTCTGAAATCTTGCTGATTTTCTTCAAAGTAATATGTAAAAAAATTTCTTCCTTAGACTGGTTTCTAAGACCTCATATGTTTTAATTTTTAATAGCTGTGCCCGATCCGCCAGAGAATGTTAAATGGAGAAATCCAACATCAAAAGGAATCTTCCTAACTTGGGAGCCTCCCAAATATGATGGTGGTGCCCGCATTAAGGGTTATCTGGTAGAAAAATCCCAACGTGGCACAGACAAGTGGGAGGCATGCGGGGAGCCTGTTGTTGAAACAAAGTAAGTCATTTAACATCAGAATGTATATCCTTTCAACTAACTGAGCCATCCTCACCACTTCAAATATCTGGATTTATTTTTTTTTAACAAACAGAATGGAAGTAACGAAACTCAAGGAAGGAGAATGGTATGCGTATCGAGTTAAGGCTTTGAACAGAATAGGAGCTAGCAAGCCAAGTAAGCCGACAGATGATATTCAGGCCACTGATGCAAAAGGTAATTACTTCAATCACTGAATGAAAATAGCTGCTTTATTTTTACAAGTCTCTGAAATACTATTTCTATAACAATGTTTTTATTCTGTCCTAAATTAGAGGCTCCAGAAATTTTCTTAGACGTAAAGCTTCTTGCTGGACTTACTGTGAAAGCTGGAACCAAAATTGAGCTGCCAGCTAAAGTAACTGGAAAGCCTGAGCCCCAGATTACTTGGACCAAGGCTGACAAAATTTTGAGACCTGATGACAGAATCACCATTGAAACCAAACCTAATCATTCTACAGTCACTATTACAGACAGCAAGAGGAGTGACAGTGGAACCTATATTATAGAAGCTGTAAATTCCAGTGGACGTGCTACTGCTGTTGTTGAAGTTAATGTTCTTGGTATGCATGTATTTTATATTGTTTATAAAAATCATTAGTAATGTATTGAGGTATGCAAGCAGAATATTAACATTCACATCTTGTCCTCTACAGATAAACCTGGTCCACCAGCTGCATTTGATGTATCAGAAATCACAAATGAATCCTGCCTTCTGACGTGGAATCCTCCACGAGATGATGGGGGTTCTAAAATTACCAACTATGTCCTTGAGAAAAGAGCTACAGACAGTGAAATCTGGCATAAGTTGTCATCAACTATTAAGGATACAAAATTCAGAGCTACGAATTTAATTCCTCATAAAGAATATGTGTTCCGAGTCAGTGCCGAGAATATGTATGGCATTGGGGAGCCAGCACAGTGTAACCCCATCATTGCAAAATATTCATTTGGTTAGTTAATTAAATTAATGTTAAATTTTTACAGTATTTTAACAGGGGAAAAAAACCACAACATTTATGTGATGGTTTTTCTTTCTGTTTGTTTTTTTGTTTTTCTTCTTAAATTTATTATTTTATACAGATCCACCAGGGCCTCCAACAGGTCTCAAGCCTACAGAGGTCACTAAAGATTCAGTCACCTTAACATGGAATGAACCAGATGAAGATGGCGGCAGCCCCATAACTGGCTACTGGGTTGAAAGATATGATCCTGACCAAGATAAATGGATAAAATGCAATAAAATGCCAGTGAAAGATACAACATTCAAGTAAGACCATAGCTAATTTATTGTGAAATATGTCACAGAGACATGAAAATGTACCAGTAGCCTTTTAAAAAAAGTTTTACAGTTTTTTCGTTATTTTTTCCTTGCTTCCATAAGTTTAGATCCAACTAACACCTGGTGACATACCTTTTTTCGTAATTAGTTTTAAAGAATGTCTTTACAGAAGAGTGAATCACCTCTGTTTTTTTCTTCTTTTTTTTTTTTTAATCTTATGCTTAATTTCTGTGCTATGTTTTTATTCATAAGACATTCTAAAATAGCAGACATAGCCATCTTAAGTATCAATATGCCAAAACCCTGGGGTTTTTTTCTCCTGATACTCATATTAACTAACAACCATGTACCATACAAAAATGCAAGATGATTCTCTAAACATTGGTTTCAGTGTCATAGTGCACCATTTTACTGTTGAGAATATACCTATTTTGAATGTTCACCATTTCATAAAACATCATTAGCAGTAATTTTGGCATTTTCAGATTTTCCAAGTAAACTGTAGTATGAAGAGTAGAGATAATAATTTTTTAGGCATGAGTTAATGTGTATATTTGGTTTAATCAAACCTGATTTTTATTTCCAGAGTTAAAGGTCTTACAAATAAGAAGAAATATAAGTTCCGTGTCTTGGCAGAGAATCTTGCAGGACCAGGAAAACCAAGCAAGGAAACAGAGCCAATCTTAGTGAAAGACCCAATTGGTATAATAAACACATTTTTAATGGTTTAATTTAATGACACAAAAAAATTTCTTTGTTTTCAATGTAATTAATATTGGACTCCTGTCTAGATCCACCATGGCCTCCTGGAAAGCCAACTGTGAAAGATGTTGGCAAGACATCATTATTCCTGAACTGGACAAAGCCAGAACATGATGGAGGGGCAAAGATTGAATCTTACGTCATTGAACTATTAAAGACCGGAACAGATGAGTGGGTGAGAGTGGCTGAAGGAGTTCCCACAACTGAACACTTCCTCAAAGGGCTTATGGAGAAACAAGAATATTCATTCCGTGTGAGAGCTGTGAACAAGGCTGGCGAGAGTGAGCCCAGTGAACCCAGTGACCCTGTGTTGTGCAAGGAGAGGCTCTGTGAGTATTGTTTCAGAACGCGCTGCTACTGCAAATTCACTGTCCCTGTCTTTAAAGAAGCCCCATCTCTGCCTGTCTCTGTAGGCACCAAGTGAACTCTTGGAAGGCTTATGAAATATTAAAAGTCTGCCCTGCCCAAAGTTTTAATACTTTTGGTATATTCCCTGTCTTCCAAGATCTTCGATGGGAAATCCACTGACCTGTTTTACCTTCTTTTTCTATTTCACAGATCCTCCTTCACCACCTCGGTGGCTTGAGGTTATTAATATTACTAAAAACACAGCAGATCTTAAATGGACAGTCCCAGAAAAAGATGGAGGTTCCCCAATTACCAACTACATTGTTGAAAAGAGAGATGTAAGGCGAAAAGGCTGGCAGACAGTTGATACAACAGTGAAAGATACCAAGTACACAGTGAGCCCACTCACTGAAGGCTCATTGTATGTGTTCCGTGTGGCTGCTGAAAATGCCATTGGACAGAGCGACTATTGTGAAATTGAAGATTCAGTGCTTGCTAAAGATACTTTCAGTAAGTTTCAGATTTGCTTACTGAGTGATCAGTAGAAACAGCTCATGTTTAATGGATTCCTATTCTTCTAATGTGTGTAATTTTTTTCTTTAGCAACCCCTGGGCCACCATATGCTCTTACAATAGTTGAAGTGACAAAAGGTCATGTTGATTTGAAATGGGAACCACCTAAGAATGATGGTGGCAGACCAATTCAAAGGTAAGGTCATGCTAAGTGTAGTGTTTCCTGTAGATTAATGTCTTTTCATGAATGAAGACATTTCTCTCTAAATGTTTCAATTTTAAATGAAAAAGAGGTGGATGCATGTAAAAGAGAAGTCATGTGGTCAAAGCAATTAAGGGATTGATTTTAAAATATGGAAATTATGCGAATATAAATAACCTAATGTGCATGAACAAAGAATGTGTGTCAACATCCTCAAAACAGCAACTAATCAAATCAAATTGAGCTGTATATAAAATTAAAAAAAGAACTAAAAATTAATGCAACCGTAGTCTCCAGTTCTTCCAGAGCTGTAGTCTCTTAGACCCATCTACCAAGTAATATTGTTACATTTTCCTTCTGCCTTAGTTTCTCATTCAAACTGTATACAGTCAGCTAAGATCTCTTTTCTGTTCATTCTCTTCTTTATTTCACTTTTCAAACAGAAAAGTTTACTCCTTTATGTTGCTTCCAACTTGTCCTTTTCTTTGCTTTCTAAAGTATCTGTCCTCTGAAATTCACCTTGAAAGCCAGTTAGATTTTTCTTCTTTATATTTTCACTCTTCCTCTTCTTCCCAATCACAGTAAGCATATCATAAACAAACTGACAACTACAGAGCAAAAGTCCTGTAATTCACATTACTTTCCCATAACCTATGATAGACAGAATTTTGACAGCTGAGTAACTCACAGATAATATCTACAAATATTTTCAGTGGACTAACCACCGAGATCCAAACTAGCAAACATACAAGTATAACTTGGAGGTTCTTTTACCTCTGCAGCTCTCTAAAACCTGAGAACAGAGCAGAAGTTCAGGAACTGGCTTTCAGAATTCAGTATGTCAGTAATGTCAGCCCCATTACATCCAAGACGTACCAGGACTACCAGGACCAAATGCCTTCATTGAATTTGTAACTCACGACTCTCTACTGTACTATTGGCCAAACTATTCTAATCTCTATCTATTTTATTGAGCAAGAAGTCTGAAGTGTTCATATTTCAAGTGCCTGATAGTATTTTCCCCAATTTATTCAGATATGTTATTGAAAAGAAAGAAAAACTAGCCACTCGCTGGGTAAAAGCTGGCAAGACAGCTGGTCCAGATTGCAATTTCAGAGTGACAGATGTCATTGAAGGTACAGATGTACAGTTCCAGGTTCGTGCAGAAAATGAAGCTGGCTGTGGTCATCCCAGTGAACCAACCGACCTCATTCATATTGAAGATCCAACAAGTAAGTAGTAGTATAATATATAGTGTATGGATTATGGAAGCAGTGCAATGTGTAGAACAGCTATTCTGGGAGAAAAATGACACAATTATTTTCCATTTCTGCAGGTCCTCCTTCACCTCCCCAGGATTTACATGTCACAGATGCAGGTCGGAAGCACATTTGCATTGCATGGAAACCACCTGAAAAGAATGGTGGAAGCCCTATTATTGGGTATAATGTTGAGATGTGCGAAGCAGGAACAGAAAAATGGATGCGAATCAATTCTCGTCCAATAAAAGATCTAAAATGTAAAGTGGAGGAAGGTGTTGTTCCAGACAAGGAATATGTGCTGAGAGTCAGAGCTGTCAATGCCGTTGGAGCTAGCGAGCCATCAGACATCTCAGAAAAAGTTGTTGCCAAGGACCCAGACTGTAAAAATAGATTTTTTTTTTTTTTTTTTTTTTTTTTCAGATCTGCAAAACTGAAAAAAGAATGGCGTTTGGCAAATTTCTAGTAATACTATACTTACTTTTACAGGTAATCCAACCATTGATCTAAAAACTCGTGACATTGTTGTTGTTAAAGGACAGAAATTAAGTATCCCTGTACCCTTCAGAGCTGTTCCATCCCCAACTATAACATGGCACAAAGATGGCAAAGAATTAAAAGCTGGTGACAGAACAACAATGAAGAGTGACTATAGCTCTGCATTGCTCGAAGTCATAGACAGTGTTCATGCTGATGCTGGTGTTTATACTATCACATTGGAGAACAAGCTAGCATCAACAACTGGCTCAGTCAACGTCAAAGTCATAGGTAACAAGGCTTCTTCCATTCTAAAAAGATACTTATCCTCACTTATGCCCTGCAGCTGACAGAAGAAAGGACTAGAAAAATTCCTTTTCTGCCATGTGGAGGAATCACTTCAACTCAGATACATGTAGATTGCCATAAAGGCATTAATGTTACAAAATACCACAGAAAAAACACTATGCCCGAAGTTGGTCTAACTAGTCAGTGGCTGCTCAGAGCCCAATTATTATGAATAGTCATCATATAAAAAAGCCTATAAGAATTCTGAATATTTCTCACCTTTAGGAACATAAATCTGTATATATGTTGTGTAGCCAACATTTGTGGGTTTGGTCTGCTTTCTGCAAAGCAAAGAAATGCAATATAATTTCATATTTGTAGGAATACAATTTCTCATCTGTTAACTAATTTTATTATTCTTACTTAAAACAGGTCCACCTGGACAGTGTAAAGACATTAAGGCAAGCGAAATAACTAAGAATTCTTGCAAAGTATCATGGGAACCTCCAGACTTCGATGGTGGTACTCCTATTCTGCATTATGTTCTGGAACGCAGAGAAGCTGGTCGTAGAACATATATTCCAGTCATGTCTGGTGAAAATAAGCTTTCATGGCAAGTCAAAGATCTTATCCCAAACAGTGAATATTACTTCCGTGTTAAAGCTGTCAATAAGATTGGAGGAGGTGAATATCTTGAACTAAGAAACCCAATCATTGCAGAAGACCCAAAACGTAAGGGTTTTTTACTACTATATAATCTATCAAATTGAATTTTAACTAAAATCTTCATGCTTTCTTTTCTCATATGATCCCTCTTTTGCTACTCTTCCACAGAGCCTCCAGATCCTCCTGTTGACCTTGAGGTCCATAATCCAACATCAAAATCAGTAACACTGACATGGAAACCACCCCTGTTTGATGGTGGAAGCAAGATTATGGGCTATATAATAGAAAAGCTCGCTAAGGGCAAGGAAAGGTGGGAGAGATGCAATGACTATCTAGTACCTCTGTTAACTTACCCAGTGAAAGGTCTTGAGGAAGGAAAGGAATACCAGTTTCGTGTTCGTGCTGAGAATGCTGCTGGCATCAGTGAGCCTTCTCGGATTACTCCTTTTGTGAAAGCTGTGGATCCTATTGGTATGAATTGCTCATTTGATTGTTTATAGTAATTGCCGTACATCCTCAAACATGTTGGAAAATTCTACTCTCCATTTATCATTCTGTTATTACAGAGGCTCCAAAAGTCTTCCTTGCTGCAAATCTACAGTCTGGCCTTGAGGTGAAAAGAGGTGATGAGATCATACTTGAGGCACATATTTCAGGGTCACCTTATCCGTCTATCACTTGGCTGAGGAATGATGAAGTTGTCAGACCAGAGGAAATCAAAAAGAGAGTAACAACATATAAAAGGAAGAAGAAGGGTGAAGCTGAAGAGGAGGAACCTTTCCAGCTTTCACTGCCAGAACGTATGAGTATTGACAACCATAAGGAAGGAGAGTCTATACTATCAGTTCGTGACTCCATCAGAGCTGACCATGGCACATTTACAATTAAAGTGGAAAATGATCATGGTGTTGCAAAAGCCTCATGTGAAGTCAATGTGTTAGGTATGCAATGAATGTCCTCAAAAATATCTGGTTTTTCAGAGTACTGGATAAAAAGTGCACAAGATGAGTACTCATCATTTTTCATGCTTTACTAACAGATACACCTGGGCCTCCGGTCAACTTTGTATTTGAAGATGTGAGGAAAAATTCTGTCGTTTGCAAGTGGGAGCCTCCCCTTGATGATGGTGGAAGTGAAATCCTAAACTATGTACTGGAAAAGAAAGACAATACAAAAGCTGAAATGGGCTGGGTAACTGTCAGTTCAACACTCAGGCATTGCAAATTCCATGTAACAAAACTGATTGAAGGAAAAGAGTATCTCTTCCGTGTATTTGCTGAAAACAGAGTTGGATCAGGGCCACCATGTGTTTCAAAACCAATGACAGCGAAAGATCCTTTCTGTAAGTTCTAATTTTGAAATACAACCTTTTCAGAAAAACAGTGCAAAACTACACAGTCTTAGAACACTCAGTTTCTTCTATGTGAATATCTCCCAGAAGAAAATTGAGCAATGTAATTATTGTTTATTGCACATTTTAAACCATTGAAATAAAGGGAAATAAAATATTCTAATTTTAGTAGTAAAGAAATAAGAATGACAATCACTGTTATAAAACTTTGTACTTAAAACATTTAACATCTGAATTCTGTGTGTTCAATAGACTAATATTCTTACCAAAGAGAGAATCAGTTCTGGTTTGATTAGTGATTGCAGTTAGGAATTAAAGTTTCTAAGAAAGAAAGTGGAAGAACTATGAATGACTTAAAATTAGCCATTTCTCATATCTTAGTTCTCTCTTAGCTTTGAGTAATCTCCAAAGAAGACAGCAATGATGACAAAATTACAATTATTTTTTTCAGCTCCACCAGATCCACCTAATAAGCCTGATGTGCAAGATGTTACCAGCAACAGTATGTTGGTTAAATGGAATGAACCAAAAGACAATGGCAGCCCGATCATAGGATATTGGATTGAAAAACGTGAAATTAATAGTACTCATTGGGCTCGGGTCAACAGGAATCTTGTGAATGCTCTGGAAATAAAAGTTGAAGGACTGTTGGAAGGATTAACTTACATCTTTAGAGTATGTGCTGAAAATGCAGCTGGCCCTGGTAAATTTAGCCCACCATCAGATCCAAAAACTGCGCAGGACCCAATAAGTAAGTAGCTTAGTGGAAGTTAATAGCAGATGGGTGACAGAATAGGATTTATAGCCTTTAACTTTGATTTACACCTTTTTATTTATAGTGCCACCTGGTCCACCGATTCCACGGGTTGCTGATACAAGCTCAACTTCTATTGAGTTAGAATGGGAACCTCCTGCCTATAATGGTGGTGGAGATATCACTGGTTACCATGTATACAAACAACTAGTGGGAGTAAAAGAGTGGTCACGTTGCACAGAGAAACCCATTAAGGTTCGACAGTATACTGTTAAAGAAGTCAGAGAAGGTGCAGACTATAAACTCCGTGTTACTGCACTTAATACAGCTGGTGAAGGTCCACCTGGTGAAACTGAACCCGTAACAGTTGCAGAACCTAAAGGTATTGCAGTTGTATTATTTTCAAGAAATGTCCAGCTGCCTAAAAGGTGGTTTTGAATGTCTCCCTTGAACTAATTAACTTTCTCTCTCTTCTGCAGAGCCTCCCACTGTTGAGCTGGATGTTTCTGTCAAAGCAGGCATTCAGATCATGGCGGGACAAACTATTAAAATTCCTGCTACTGTGACAGGGCGTCCTACTCCCACCATTGCATGGGCTGTGGAGGACGGTGAATTAGACAAAGATCGAGTTGTTATTGAAAATGTTGGCACAAAATCTGAGTTAACCATTAAGAATGCATTGAGAAAAGACCATGGAAGATATGTAATTACTGCTACCAATAGCAGTGGTTCCAAATCTGCAGCAACCAGAGTAGAAGTATTTGGTAAGAAAAATATTTTCCAAAATCAACTGAGCATTTCGTTCAGTGAGATAATCTTTGGACTTTATCTTACTTGTCTGATTTTGTTTTTTTCAGATGTTCCTGGGCCAGTCCGTGACCTAAAGCCAGTGGTCACAAACCGAAAGATGTGTTTGCTTAACTGGTCTGATCCTGAAGATGATGGTGGCAGTGATATCATAGGCTTCATCGTTGAACGGAAGGATGCCAAAATGCATACGTGGAGACTAGCTATAGACACAGAGAGATCTAAATGTGATATTACAGGTCTGGTTGAAGGGCAGGAGTATAAATTCCGTGTTAGTGCCAAGAACAAGTTTGGTACTGGTCCACCTGTTGAAATAGGACCCATTCTTGCAGTTGATCCATTAGGTAAGATGACTAATTTTATGGGATTTTTTTAAACAGTTTTTAATTATAGGTTAATAAACTAGTATTGTTGTGTGAACTGTTTTCTGTACAGAAGGTGTATTTACTTTTCTACTAGCTGGATAAGGCATCCACCTTAGGTTAATTACTTCAGTTAGATCTCTGAATCAGTTCTGTAAAACTACTATGGTTCTTTAGGTAACAAAATACTGATGTCTATGGATACACTACTTGTTACCTTTTTATCCACGTGCGTGAGAAACTTTATGCTATCCATAACCATACTCAGATACTTTGCATACAAAAGCTATGGCTTCAAAAAGCCAGAGCTACTGTATTCCTATGATTAAAAATTCTCTAATTTTTTAATGTTTTTTTTTAATTATGATTTATCTTTGTTAATAGGTCCTCCGACAGCACCTGAGAGGTTCATGTACACAGAGAGGACAAAGTCAACCATTACACTTGATTGGAAGCCTCCACGTAGTGATGGTGGCAGTCCTGTCTTAGGATATATTGTTGAGAAGAGGAGACATGATTCAAAAGACTATGAAAGAGTTAATGCAAGACTCTGTCCAACAACATCTCTTCTCGTTGAAAATCTTGATGAGCTTCATATGTATGAATTCCGTGTCAAAGCTGTCAATGCTATTGGAGAAAGTGAACCATCATTGCCCCTCAATGTAGTTATACAAGATGATGAAGGTATATCTGCTTAAAGTAATCCATGCAAATATCTCCAGAACAATGCAAGGCAATTTCTCGGTTTTGTCTTCATCTTCACTCTGTCATTTTTCTTCTTGTTTTCAGTACCCCCAACTGTTACATTACGCTTGGCTGTGAGAGGAGATACTATCAAAGTGAAGGCAGGAGAACCAGTTAATATTCCTGCTGATGTGACAGGTCTGCCAATGCCAAAGATAGAATGGGACAAGAATGAAGTTTTAATTGACCAAACATCCAGTGCACTTAAGATAACCAAGGAAGAAGTATCTAGAAGTGAAGCAAAAACTGAACTTATCCTGCCTGCAGCAGCAAGGAGTGATAAAGGCACCTACACTGTGAGAGCTTCCAATCGTCTTGGCACTGCATTTCGCAATGTGCATGTTGAAGTGTATGGTAAGGATGCGACATTTTAATGAAATGACAGCTAAAAAAATGTCTTTGCCTTTTTCTTAATGTAATTCTGTGCTCTATTGCTTTCATGCAGATCGTCCTTCTCCACCTAGAAATCTTGCTGTTTCCGATATTAAAGCAGAATCATGCTATTTAACGTGGGACGCGCCTCTTGATAATGGTGGTAGTGAAATTACCCATTACATTATTGAGAAACGTGATGCTAGTAGAAAGAAATCTGAATGGGAAGAAGTCTCCAAAAGTGCTGTTGAGAGAAGATTTGGGGTAATTTATAACATAACTTTATTACATACTTTAGTATACGTAAAAAATAACAATGGTAAACATCTAATGAAAACTGCTAGCGGCATGGATACCTGTGCTCGTGCTCCATTTAGAATCCAGAATTACTGGATGAATGTTGCCCATCTATGTATGTGTGTTTTCCTCATGTGACAAAACAAAAGAAATTGTTCTCTTTTGCTACTTAATCTCAGCTGAGTTTAGAAGATATCTTCCTTTCCATTTCCAAGCATTATTCATAGATTTACCAACAGAAAAAACAAACATAAGGACATTTTTATTTATGTTTGGTCCTATGCACGTGAAATAAGAATTTCCCTAGGGCATTACATGCAGCTGTGTAGTACATAAACATAGGTATGTCAATGAGATTCCAAGACAGAATTTAAAGCAAAAGAAGGCTGTATAACTTCAAATAAGTTTATTCTGAAAGTAGCCAAGTATTGATTTAAATCTTATTTTTCAGGTATGGAATCTTGCAACAAATGAAAAATACCAATTTAGAGTCCGGGCTGTAAACAAATATGGAATAAGTGATGAATGCCTCTCAGAAAAAGTTGTTATTAAGGATCCCTATGGCCTTCCTGGACCTCCTGGAAAGCCAAAAATTTTAGATCGCACCAGATCATCAATGCTGGTGACTTGGGAGCCTCCTTTGAGCAATGGTGGCAGCCCAATAACTGGCTATTGGTTGGAGAAGAGAGAGGTGGGAGGTGTCTACTGGTCACGTGTTAACAGGGCTCCAGTAACAAAACCATCAGTAAAAGGTCTAGAGTACAATGTGCTTCGTTTGGCTGAAGGTGTTGAATACCAGTTTAGAGTTATGGCTGAAAATCTTGCTGGAATTGGCCCTCCCAGTGAACCATCAGATCCCGCCTTAGCAGCAGATCCCATATGTAAGTATATAATTTGTATGACTATTTTTAAGGACTATATCATACCAGAATCAAAATATTGTTTATATTGAATTTAGTGCAATTAATCCAATGCTTTGTTTTCATTAAACCAAAAAGAATATATTGACACAAAGTAGTTTCCTGATGTACTGTTTTTCACCATTTTAAAAATAATTAGCATTAATTCAATTTTTTTATGAACCTTAAACTGTGATTACACCAATGCAAACATTGCCAAATAAACTTGAGTGCAGAATCAGATTTTTATATTATCATTTTTCTTTATTCTTAAAGAGTTCAATCTCTATGCCTTGTACCTTAAATATCTCTTCATAATATATGTTGTATATGTAATTAGTATGCATGTTCTAGGATTATACGCTCTATATATGACAGAAGAAAATTAAAATGCTTACATTCTTCTAGAAACTATTCGGAAAAATATGGGCAGACACTAACTCTCAGGTAATTTTTACTTGCTCTTGTTTTACAAGTTGTGCCTGGTCCACCGTCTTGCCCAGAGGTCAAAGACAAAACCAAATCATCTGTAGCTCTTGCATGGAAGCCTCCACAAAAGGATGGTGGCAGTCCTATAAAAGGATATATTGTTGAAGTGCAAGATGAAGGTAGTACTGACTGGAAGAAGGTGAATGAAGGAGACAAACTATTTCCTACTTGTGAATGTGTTGTTCCCAACTTGAAAGAGCTCAGAAAATACCGATTTAGGGTGAAAGCTGTAAATGCTGCTGGAGAATCAGAACCAAGTCCTTCAACATCAGAGATACTTGTTCAAGATATTCTAGGTAAGTGTTCTGGGAATTAATTTAGGTATTTATATCTAAATGCCATCTACTGCTGTGAATGTTCAATCAGGATGCCAAGCAAGCCAAAGTCAAAACAGAATAATTATGCAAACATGTAACTAAAGATTGACACACATTTTTGAAAGTGTTATGATGACCACTACCAGGGCAGGATTCGTTAGAAAAGTGATGAGCAGCTACAGTCATACTAAGGAAATAATCTGTATTTTATGAAGAAATTACTACAACAGATTTTTCTAGTTATATACTTCCCATCTTCCATTTTGCATACCCAACCTTTCTCACATAAACATTCTGCATGTTTATGTGGGGTTTTAGCTCAGTGCTGACAGAAATTTACTTTGAGTAGCTGTTAAAATTTATATATTAAAATATTTTTGCAGAGGAACCAGAAATCTTCCTTGATATTGGAGCACAGGATTTCCTCTCTTGTCGTGCTGGCACAACAATTAAAATCCCAGCTGTTATCAAGGGTCGTCCAGTTCCAAAAACATTTTGGGAGTTTGAAGGAAAAGCAAAGACAACAGCAAAGGTTAGTAAAAGAAAAAGGGTATTTTATACGTGTCTTTCTAGCCATTTAAGCCTGTCCTCTTCTATGTTTACATTATTTTCCTTTGTTTATAGGAGGGAGGTCATAGTGTACCTGAAGAAGCTCAGGTAAAGCAAGCAGGTTTTGTAACTTTAGTATTGTTGCATTTTTCAAACATAAAGTTGATCTATTCTCTTTCTATAATACACAGGTGGAAGCAACTGATACACGTTCAACTATTATCATCCCAGAGTGCAACAGAAGTCATTCTGGACGATACAGTATTACAGCAAAGAACAAAGCAGGACAAAAAACTGTGCATGTCAGAGTCAATGTGCTTGGTATGGCTTATACATATTGAAGTATTCAAATGCTAGTTTTTAGTCTTATTTTTCTACATATGTAAAATTGTTTCGGTTGTGCTTTTACCTTGACAGATGTCCCAGGCCCACCAAAAGACCTAAAAGTAAGTGATATCACAAGAGGTAGTTGCAAACTTTCATGGAAGATGCCAGACGATGATGGTGGAGATAGAATCAGAGGCTATGTTATAGAGAAAAGAACTATTGATGGGAAGGCCTGGACTAAAGTCAATGCAAGCTGTGGAAGTACTTCCTTTGTTGTACCTGATCTCATATCTGGCCAAGAGTACTTCTTCCGGGTACGTGCAGAAAACCGTTTTGGTGTTGGCCCTCCTGCAGAAACCATCCAACGGACCACAGCCAGGGATCCAATCCGTAAGTGAAATCAAAGTAAAAAAAAAATTCTTTAAAACCGGATAGTACTGTACAGTGGATTTATTCACATTTCTTGTTTGTGAAGATCCTCCTGATCCACCTATTAAACTGAAGATTGGCCTTGTAACCAAGAACACAGTGAGCTTGACATGGAAACCACCAAAGAATGATGGTGGAGCTCCTGTTACACATTACAATGTTGAATGTCTCCGCTGGGATCGTACTGGAGAAGTGAAAGAGACTTGGAAGCAATGCAACAGACGTGATGTGGAGGAGACAAAGTTTACTGTTGAGGATCTTGTAGAAGGTGGAGAATATGAATTCAGAGTCAAAGCTGTAAATATAGCAGGTCCTAGTAGGCCTTCAGCCACAGTTGGCCCACTTGTTGTCAAAGACCAGACTTGTAAGTACTAACTGATACCAGTATATAGAAATTCTGTTTTAAAACTGTGAAGTATTTTTGTATGTTAATTTTTTCAACATTTCATTGTAGGCCCACCCTCTATTGAACTCAAAGAATTTATGGAGGTTGAACAAGGAACAGATGTTAACATTGTGGCCAAGATAAAGGGTGTGCCCTTCCCCACATTAACATGGCTAAAAGCTTCTCCAAAGAAACCAGATGACAAAACACCAGTGCTGTATGATCAACATGTCAACAAGATTGTTGGTGAAGATTCTTGCACTTTATTGATTCAGCAGTCTCGCAGAAGTGATACAGGCTTATATACTATAACAGCTGTAAATAATCTGGGAACTGCTTCAAAGGAGATGAGACTAAACGTTCTGGGTAGATATCAAGCAGTCTTATGCATTGCATAAATTGATAGCATTCATGTAATACTTTGTTTTAATAGCATTTTAATTAATTCTTCTTTATAAAAATGTATCTTATAGGTCGTCCTGGACCTCCAGTGGGACCTATTAAATTTGAATCCATTTTGGCTGATAAAATGACAATATCATGGCTTCCTCCATTAGATGATGGTGGTTCTAAGATTACAAACTATGTTATAGAGAAAAAAGAAGCAAATAGGAGGACATGGGTACCCGTTACTAATGAGCCTAAGGAATGCTTATTCACTGTTCCCAAGCTGATGGAAGGCCATGAATATGTGTTCCGCATTATGGCACAAAACAAATATGGTATTGGAGAACCTTTGGATAGTGAACCAGAAACAGCACGAAACCTTTTCAGTAAGTAGGAATATGCTTTCAAATTATGTCAGTTGTTTTGATACATCGGTATGTGTACAGCATGTTAAATACCACTATTAATTTTCTCTCTTCACGTAAGTAAATTTTCTAGAATAGCTTGAAGATCTTTAGAATTAGCAGTTAGTTCTTAAAGGACATGTAGTATTAAAAATACTTTTCTCCCTCTTTATTATATATTAAAATACTATCTCAAGCTTTTTTAAGGTTTGAACATACAAATAAGGGTTTATCTGATAAGATTCAGGTCATTCTTTTGTATTTGAGCCATTATTGAATTTATAGATCAGGAAGAGCCAATTTCCTGTCTTCAGTTCAGACAGAGTAGCTCTGATGTAGAAGAAATATTGGGCTGGCAAGAGAAAATCATTCTTAGAACATCCAAGGTTATGCTGGGCACTGAAATGAGGTACTGATCCAGAAAGGCGAGAAAAACTCATTTTTGACAATTCTTATTTGAGGGAAAGTATTTTGCATTTCATAGAAGTACATGTATCTAAATAAGGATG
Organism: Aramus guarauna; assembly: GCA_013400195.1. Classification (NCBI taxonomy): domain Eukaryota; kingdom Metazoa; phylum Chordata; class Aves; order Gruiformes; family Aramidae; genus Aramus; species Aramus guarauna. The sequence continues at coordinate 598,676 of VXBL01006003.1, read as the reverse complement.
GGAAGGTGAATGAGGGAAGAAGTCTTGTGCAGATAGGTAACTACTGAATGCAACTGTGTTACCATGTGAGTGCATAGCTCTCTTTTGCACTCTAGCTATCTCCATCTTCCTTTAGCATTTTATTTTATTCTTTTTTACAAGCTATGTGTGAATTTTTTCCCCCAGCTGTTCCTGGACCTTGTGACAAGCCAACGGTTAGCAGTATAACACGTGACTCAATGACTGTAAACTGGGAAGAACCAGAACATGATGGTGGCTCTCCTATTACTGGTTACTGGTTGGAGCGCAAAGAGACTACTGGAAAGAGATGGACCAGGGTTAACCGTGATCCTATCAAACCTATGGCACTTGGTGTTTCATATAAAGTTACAGGTCTAATTGAAGGCTCTGAGTATCAGTTCCGTGTTTCAGCTATCAATGCAGCTGGTGTTGGTCCACCCAGTATGCCATCTGATCCAGCAATTGCTAGAGATCCTATTGGTAAATATTTTCGATTCCTATCTTTGAGTTTGAAAATGTTCAAATAAGAACATGGAATATAATGGTATGATGATATTTTTCAGCCCCACCTGGCCCTCCTATTCCAAAAGTTACTGATTGGACAAAGTCTTCTGTAGACTTGGAGTGGACTCCACCACTAAAGGATGGTGGTTCTAGGGTCACTGGCTACATTGTTGAGTATAAAGAGGAAGGAAAGGAAGAATGGGAACGGGTAGGTGGAAAACTATTACCTAATCTGGGTTTCTTCTCTCTATGTGTCTATTAAAAGAAATCCCTCCAGAAAATATATTTTTTTTTAAATTTTCACTATGCAGGTTATTTACTAAAAGTTCACATTTTTGCACCACAATCTTCATATGTTTAAAATGTAAGACCAAATGTAACAGTCAGTAATTTCTCCTCCACAACATCAAGTTAATTTTGCAGTTTCCTAAACTTAGATTTTTTTACATCTTTAAGTTTTCTGTTTAAAGATGTGAGAAATTATGTAGGTAATTTTTTGAACCAAAGACAAGACCAAGTTACCACTGGCAGAAAAGTAAGTCTCATTGGTATCAGACTGTGCCAAATCATTTGCAACTACTATATCCCTACATTTTCCTACAGTTTTCAACTACTGAATTTTTTTTCAATAATGCATTACTGTAAAATTTTTTTCAGTAATGCATTACTGAATGTTTTGTTGCAATAATACATTACTGAAAATTTAATTGATGCTTACCTTGGTTATTTTTTGATCTCCATAAACATTTGGGTGCATTTTAACTGATACCTAAATTTCCTGTACTGTTTCCAGGTAAACAGGCTTCGTATTGGGGTTTAAAAAGAGCAAAAAATGCCTTTTTTTTTTTTTTTTCTCCACTCTTGCTTATATGAGTTTATTTGTCCAATAACACATGTAATTCGTCTAAGACCACAAACTATTGTAATTGCTGTAACATCTTAGAATTATCAAAAAGGTGAATCTTCAGAATAGCTTGTATGTCTGTGTCCTGTATTTCTTTACACACGTTCTGAAGAATTCTATGTGAGCTAGATCCATGTATGCTTAAGACTGTCTTGTGTTTTTAATTCCAACAATATCTGATTTAAGATTTGTTTCAAACATCACAAAGAAATTGATGATACCTTGATGTTAGCTGATGCTATAATATTTTTTTTCCAGGTAAAAGATAAAGAAATTAGAGGAACCAAGTTTGTTGTAGCAGGATTGAAAGAAGGATGTTTTTACAAATTTAGAGTTAGAGCGGTGAATGCTGCTGGCATCGGAGAGCCTGGAGAAGTTACAGACATTATTGAAATGAAGGACAGAATTGGTATTTATCATTTACATTTACATTTTTAGTACCTTTAAGTAAAAGTGAGAAAAAAATAATTAATTTAGATGTTTTTGTTCACCTCCCACAGTGGCTCCTGATATTAATTTGGATGCAAGTGTCAGGGACAGAATTGTTGTTCATGCTGGAGGAGTAATTCGGATCATAGCATATGTCTCAGGAAAACCAGCTCCAACAGTGACTTGGAGCAGGGATGACCACGCTTTACCAGAAGAAGCCAAAATTGAAGAAACAGCTATTAGTTCTTCCTTGGTCATCAAGAATTGCAAAAGGAGCCATCAGGGTATATATACTCTTCTTGCTAAAAATGACGCTGGTGAGCGGAAGAAGACTATTATCGTTGATGTGCTAGGTAAATAGCAACTTCAGTCCTTGTGAACAAGTGAAATTTTGTAACATTCAGCATGTATACTTAAATAGTCCATTTCTTCTTTGCTTTCAGATGTGCCAGGCCCAGTTGGAATGCCATTCCTTACTGAGAACCTAACCAATGACTCTTGTAAATTGACATGGTTTACTCCAGAAGACGATGGTGGTTCTCCTATTACCAACTATATAATTGAAAAACGTGAATCTGACCATAGAGCTTGGACTCCAGTAAGCTACACAGTTACAAGACAGAATGCTACTGTTCAGGGACTCACTGAAGGGAAAGCCTATTTTTTCCGAATTGCAGCTGAGAATATAATTGGCATGGGTCCGTTCACAGAGACGACAAAAGAGATTGTCATTAGAGATCCAATAAGTAAGTGTGTTTTCAGGTTTGGATTACTGTCATATGAGATGAATATGCAGAAAAAATGCATTTACCTTTTTGTTTGTTTGTTTCTTCACAGCTGTTCCTGACCGTCCAGAAGATCTGGAAGTAAAAGCAGTTACCAAGAACTCTGTTACATTAACTTGGAACCCTCCAAAATATAATGGAGGTTCAGATATCACCATGTACGTTCTAGAGAGCCGTCTCATTGGAAAAGAAAAATTCCACAAAGTTACAAAGGAGAAAATGCTTGATAGGAAATACACTGTAGAAGGCTTGAAAGAGGGTGACACCTATGAGTATCGTGTGAGTGCTTGCAATATTGTGGGGCAAGGCAAGCCATCATTTTGCACAAAACCAATCACATGCAAGGATGAAATTGGTATGTATCTTTTTCATATTTCTTTTGAAAACAGTGATTACATTTACTCATTCCTTACTTTTTCTTATTAATATTTCTGACATTTGTGGGCATTGTGTTTTCTAATATTGTCTTTCAGCTCCTCCATCACTTGACCTTGACTTTAGAGACAAGCTTATTGTTCGGGTTGGTGAAGCTTTCAGCCTGACTGGACGTTACTCAGGCAAGCCTGCACCAAAGGTTACTTGGCTAAAGGATGATATTGTTGTGAAAGAAGATGACCGTACAAAGATCAAGACAACTCCTACAACTCTTTGCTTGGGGATACTAAAATCTGTCCGTGAAGATTCAGGCAAATATTGTGTTACTGTAGAAAACAGCACAGGATCAAGAAAAGGATTTTGTCAAGTTAATGTTGTTGGTAGGTTTTACTGAACAACAGTATCGTCTGTGATTTTTAGTAGTGATTAGAATTCTTTGAATTATAACCAATGTAAATATCAAAATGTGTTCTTTATTACAATAATTTGATTTACTGCATTCACATTTGTGGTGAAATACTATTCATTCATTTTAAGTACATAGTTAACTCTGCCTTAGTTTATTCAGCATGAATAATTTATTGTCTCTACAAGCATTTAAAGAATGTCAACACTGTAGAAACTGCCAATCACCAAATACCTTATAAGCATGAAGTAATTACGTCCAGTGAGTCAAACACTTATTAAAGAAGAATACTCTTGAGGTCTTGATTCCTTATTAAAACTGTGTTGCTAAGTTTCTACTTCCGTAATATATTTACTGTATTGACACTGTTTAATCTATGTCATTATGTGAAGTTCATGTAAAAGCATGGGTATGTTTTATTTTTTCTTAAACAGATCGCCCGTCACCTCCAGTAGGCCCAGTTATATTTGATGAAATTCATAAAGACCATATGATAGTTTCCTGGAAACCTCCATTAGATGATGGAGGCAGTGAAATTACAAATTATATTGTTGAGAAGAAGGATGCACACAGAGATGTGTGGATGCCAGTTACATCTACCACGGTTAAGACAACATGCAAAATTCCTAAGCTGCTTGAAGGAAGAGAATATCAAATTCGAATTTATGCTGAAAACCTTTATGGCATAAGTGATCCTCTCATCTCTGATGAGATGAAAGCCAAGGACCGTTTCCGTATGTCATTCATTTGCTATTTTACTTTGATACTTTAATCTTTACTCTGTTTGTAGTGCTCATAAACTCTTTTTCTCCCCCCAAGGTGTTCCTGATGCACCTGAGCAACCAATCATTAAGAATGTTACCAAAGACTCTGCAGTAGTGGTTTGGAAAAAACCATATGATGGAGGCAAGCCAATAACTAACTATATTGTAGAAAAGAAGGAAACAATGGCTACAAGATGGGTCAGAGTTACCAAAGACCCTATTTTCCCCAGTACTGAGTTCAAAGTACCTGACCTCCTTGAAGGCTGTCAATATGAATTCCGTGTTTCAGCAGAAAATGAAATTGGCATTGGTGAACCTAGTCCACCATCAAAGCCAATTTTCGCTAGAGATCCAATTGGTAAAGTATTAATTTCCATTTCTCATTGAAATTTTAATGCACTCTTCAGTTAGAAAATTATTTTAATAGTTTCCTTTTTTTCCCATTTCTTTTGTTTGTTTGTTTTTTGTTTGGTTTGTTGTGGGTTTTTTTGGTTTTTTTTAACAGCAAAACCAAGTCCACCTGTTAATCCAGAAGCAGTAGATAAGACTAAAAATTCAGTTGACTTATGTTGGCAACCACCACGCCATGATGGTAATGGCAAGATAATTGGCTACCTTGTTGAGTATCAGAAAGTTGGAGATGAAGAATGGAAAAAGGCCAATCTTACAGCAGATTCTTGTCCTGAAACAAAATACAAAGTCACTGGCCTTACTGAGGGTTTAACCTATAAGTTCAGGGTCAAGGCAGTCAATGCAGCAGGTGAATCTGAACCAGCCTATGTTCCTGATCCAGTGGAAGTAAAAGACAGACTTGGTGAGTTTAACAAAATCAGATGTTTACCCAAGAAGATTTTTTTCTCCTCATTTTCTAAAAACATACCATTTTGATTCCAGAACCTCCTGAGCTGATACTTGATGCTAATATGGCCCGAGAACAGCACGTAAAAGCTGGAGATACCCTGAGACTTAGTGCTGTTATTAAAGGTGTTCCATTCCCAAAAGTTTCTTGGAAGAAAGAAGATCGTGAGGTCTCACCCAAAGCTGATATTGAGGTTACAGGAGTTGGCAGTAAGCTTGAAATTCGTAACACTGTCCATGAAGATGGTGGAATTTACTCCCTGACAGTTGAAAATCCAGCTGGTTCAAAGACTGTTTCAGTAAAAGTTGTCGTTTTAGGTAATCTTTTTGATCTTCCTTTTATACTGCTTGTTTTTATTCTATAATTAGAGATTAAGAAATAAATTAATATCTGGAAAATATCAATGAACCAAGTTATAAGAAATACACAGAAAAGAACTAAAAATCATATGAAATATATTAATTTATCTTGAAATTTACTAAGTTTTGTAAAAAATGCTTTGGTTATCAAATAAATAACAGATTCATTTTTTTGTCAATATTAGATAAGCCTGGTCCACCTAGAAATCTGCAAGTCAGTGAAGTTAGAAGCGATTCTTGCTATCTCACTTGGATGGAGCCAGAAGACGATGGTGGCTCTGTCATTACCAACTATGTGGTGGAAAGGAAAGATGTAGCTTCTGCACAGTGGGTAGCTATCTCATCATCCTCCAAGAAACGCAGTCACATGGCTAAATATCTGATGGAAGGCACTCAGTATCTCTTCCGAGTTGCAGCTGAGAATCAGTTTGGTAGAGGTCCATATGTAGAAACACTCAAGCCTATTAAAGCTATAGATCCACTCCGTAAGTGTTTTTCAGTTATATGATTTGTTTTATTTGTATTGTTCTTGGAAATTTTTGAGATTATCTTGTTGTGAATGTGGTACACTGCTGCCATAGATTTGCCATCATAGTAACCATTTTGGTTTTCTATTTTTAAAGATCCTCCGGGGCCACCAAAGAACCTGCATCATGTAGATGTTGACAAGACTGAAGTTTCCCTTGTTTGGAATCGACCAGATCGTGATGGTGGTGCTGAGATAACTGGATATTTGGTGGAATATCAAGAAGATGGTGCAGATGAGTGGACAAAGTTCCAGACAGTCCCTATGCTAGACTGTGTTGTTACAGGCCTACAAAAAGGAAAAATATACAAATTCCGTGTGAAAGCTCAGAATATTGTTGGTCTTAGCCTTCCAGATACAACTATACCAATAGAGTGTCAAGAAAAACTAGGTAATTTTTAGTTTTTCGTGTTGTTTCACTGCTTCTTTCTCTCCCTCTCTTTAAGCATTTCCCCTGAAAAGGTAATTTCTATTTTTTTTCTACTTTCAGTACCTCCGTCTGTGGAACTAGATGTGAAATTAATTGAAGGTCTTGTTGTTAAAGCTGGCACCACAGTGAGGCTTCCTGCGATTATGAGAGGTGTGCCAGTTCCCACTGCAAAATGGGTTACTGATGGCGTTGAAATTAAAACCGATGGCAGACACAAGATTGAGACTGACAATTATTCAACTGTACTTACCATCAAAGACTGTATAAGAAAAGATACAGGAGAATATCTACTCACAGTATCTAATGCAGCTGGCAGCAAAACTGTTGCTCTACATCTTACAGTTTTGGATGTTCCTGGCCCACCAACTGGTCCTATTAATATTCTTGAAGTAACACCAGAACACATGGTTATTTCTTGGCGCCCTCCTAAAGATGATGGTGGGAGTCCTATAATAAATTATATTGTTGAGAAGCGTCAATCAAAGAAAGAAACTTGGGGAGTGGTTAGCTCTGGAACAAGTCACACAAAAATTAAGATTCCACGACTGCAGAAAGGCTGTGAATATATTTTCCGTGTTCGGGCCGAAAATAAGATAGGCATTGGTGCACCCCTTGATTCAGAACCAACAGTTGCTAAACATATGTTTGATCCACCATCCCCACCTGGTAAACCAACTGTTTATGATATCACAGAAAATGCTGCAACAGTATCTTGGACCCTACCAAAATCTGATGGTGGAACTCCAATAACTGGTTATATACTTGAGCGTCGGGAAGCATCTGGTAAATGGGTGCGTGTCAATAAGACACCAATACTTGATATGAAATACAGAGTCACTGGTCTTTTTGAAGGCAACACATATGAATTCAGAGTTTTTGCAGAAAACATGGTGGGGCTAAGCAAACCATCTCCAAGCTCTGATCCAATAAAAGCGTCACGTCCTATCACTCCTCCTGGACCACCTATAAATCCAAAATTAAAAGACAAAACCAAAGAATCAGCTGATCTCGTGTGGACAAAGCCCCTCAAAGATGGTGGCAGCCCGATTCTGGGATACATTGTGGAATGTCAGAAAACTGGAACTACGCAGTGGAATAGGATTAACAAGGATGAACTCATTAGACAGTGTGCTTTCAGAGTACCTGGGTTAATAGAAGGAAATGAATACAAGTTCCGAATCAAAGCTGTCAACATTGTGGGAGAGGGAGAACCAAGAGAACTGGCAGAAACTGTACTTGCAAAGGATATTCTTTCTCCTCCAGAAGTAAGCCTAGATGTGACCTGTCGAGACTTAATTACTGTAAGAGTAGGCCAAACAATCCGTATTACTGGTAAAGTAAAAGGCAGGCCAGATCCTGACATAACATGGTCTAAAGATGGCAAAGTCCTAGTCCAAGAAAAGCGTGTTGAAATAGTCCATGATCTACCTAATGTTGAACTGCAGGTAAAAGAAGCCAAAAGATCTGATCATGGCAAATATATAATAACAGCTAAGAACAGCTGTGGACATGCTCAAGCTTTTGCTGTTGTTAATGTACTTGACAGACCTGGACCATGTCAGAACCTGAAAATAAGCTATGTCACAAAAGATTCTTGTATGATCGCTTGGGAGAGTCCAGTCGATAATGGTGGCTCTGAAATTACGAATTACATAGTAGAGTACCGTCAACCAAACCAGAAAGGATGGTCAATTGTGTCCTCTGATATCACTAAACGATTAGTAAAGGCAAATCTTATAGAGAACCGTGAATACTTCTTCAGAGTTTGTGCAGAAAACAAAATAGGCCCAGGTCCTTGCATTGAGACCAAGACTCCCATCCTTGCCATTAATCCTATTGACAAGCCTGGAGAACCAGAAAATCTTCACATTGCAGAGAAAGGAAAGACATTTGTATATCTGAAATGGAGAAGGCCAGATTATGATGGTGGAAGTCCCAATTTAAGTTATCATGTTGAGAGAAAACTGAAAGATTCAGATGAATGGGAAAGGGTTCACAAAGGCAGCATTAAGGAAACACACTACATGGTAGATAAATGTGTTGAAAATAAGATTTACCAGTTTCGAGTTCAAACCAAGAATGAGGCAGGTGAAAGCGACTGGGTAAGAACAGCTGAAGTTGTTGTGAAGGAAGATCTGCAGAAACCAGTGCTAGACTTGAAGTTAAGTGGGGTTCTAACTGTGAAAGCAGGTGACACAATTAGAATTGAGGCTGCAGTCAGAGGAAAACCACAGCCTGAAGTTGTATGGACAAAAGACAAAGATGCCACAGATCTAACCAGATCTCCAAGAGTCAGTATTGAAACAACTTCTGACACATCTAAGTTTGTTCTCACAAAATCAAGGCGTAGCGATGGTGGGAAATATGTGATTACTGCAACTAACACAGCTGGTAGTTTCGTAGCATATGCTACTGTTATTGTCTTGGATAAACCAGGTCCTGTAAGAAACTTGAAAGTCACTGACATTTCAAGTGATAGATGTACTGTTACTTGGGACCCTCCAGAAGATGATGGTGGTTGTGAAATACAGAACTACATCCTGGAAAAATGTGAAAGCAAGCGTATGGTTTGGTCTACATACTCTTCTTCTGTCCTAACAAATTATGCAAATGTGACACGCCTCATTGAAGGTAATGAATATATATTCAGAGTTCGTGCAGAGAACAAAATGGGCACTGGTCCACCAACGGAAACACACCCAATTATTGCGAAAACAAAATATGATAGACCTGGACGCCCTGACCCTCCAGATGTCACAAGAGTTAGCAAAGAAGAGATGACTGTAGTTTGGAATCCACCAGAATATGATGGTGGCAAATCAATTACAGGATATATTTTAGAGAAAAGAGAGAAACGGTCACCAAGATGGGTTCCTGTTACTAAGACTGCAATCCCAGAGAGACGCAAAAAGGTTACTAATCTCATCCCTGGTCATGAATATCAGTTCCGCGTCAGTGCTGAAAATGAAGTTGGACTTGGAGAACCGAGCTTGCCATCAAGACCTGTAGTAGCAAAAGACCCAATAGGTATCATACTACTGTATTCTACTGTATTTTGTTTTAATGTTAACAGATTGCTAAATTGCAGAACTGTGTTCTTATCTGTAATTTTTATTGTCTTTCAGAACCACCTGGTCCTCCCACAAACTTGAGAGTTGTTGATAGCACAAAGAGTTCCATAACTCTTGCCTGGGGAAAACCAGTGTATGATGGTGGTGCTCCAATTATTGGATATGTTGTGGAAATTAGACCAAAAGTTGAGGGTGCTGATCCTGAAGCAGGGTGGAAACGATGCAATGTTGCTGCCCAACTTATTCATACAGAATTTACAGCCACCAGCCTGGATGAGAACCAATTATATGAGTTCAGAGTTTCTGCCCAAAACCAGGTTGGCCTTGGTCGGCCAGCTGAACTGAAAGAAGCTGTGTCTCCCAAAGAAATACTTGGTGAGTTTTCCCATCATCTTTATTTACATACAATCTTTATTTGTTCTGGGTTTATTTTATTTCATGTGCTAAACTGTCCTGCTTTCTGGCTGGCATAGAGTTAATTTTCACAAGAAACTGGGAGGGGACACAGCCAGAACAACTGACCCAAACTAGCCAGAGGGGTATTCCATACCGTATGATGTCATGCTCAGTATATAATGGGGAACTGACCGGGTAGGAGGAGCCACTGCTTGGGGACAAGCTGGGCATTGGGCTAAGGGGGTGGGCAAATTCCATTGTGTATCATCTGCTTTGTGTATTCTTTTATTAGTATTGTTATTGTTATTTTCCTCTTTCTTTGCTGTCCTAGTAAACTGTCCTCCCCATCCCACTAGGGGTGGGAGGGAGGGGAAGTGAGCAAGTGGCAGCTGGGCCTAAACCTCACCATAAACTTTGCATTTTATTTCTTTAATTTTGTCTTTCAGAACCTCCTGAGATTGAGTTGGATGCAAGCATGAGAAAGTTAGTCACAGTCAGGGCAGGATGCCCTATTAGGCTTTTTGCCATTGTTAGAGGTCGCCCAGCACCAAAAGTCACCTGGAGGAGAATGGGTATTGATAATGTTATCAGAAAAGGACAAGTTGATCTGGTTGACACTATGGCGTTCTGTGTCATCCCCAACTCAACACGTGATGACTCAGGCAAATATTCATTGACACTTGTTAATACTGCTGGAGAAAAGGCTGTATTTGTGAACGTCAGAGTCCTGGGTAAGTAATGACAGAAATACCTCTAGACTTTTTTTAACTATATTGAATGTTCATTGCAGGAATCTTTATGACCCCCAGGTGCTACAGTTTCTGAGCACAACTGTATCAGCTAACATTAACTCCCCCTGTATAGGAAGCTGTTAGCCACCTTTAATTTTAACTTATTAAAGAAGAAAAGACTAGCATAAATTGAAATTTCTTTATAGATACTCCTGGACCCGTGTCGGACTTCAAGGTTTCAGATGTCACCAAGATGTCATGCCATCTTTCATGGGCACCTCCAGAGAATGATGGTGGTAGCCCAGTGACTCATTACATCCTGCAGAAACGTGAGGCTGACAGGAAGACCTGGGGAACAGTCACTGCAGAACTAAAGAAAACTAGTTTCCAAATAGCTAACCTTGTACCTGGAAATGAGTATTTCTTTAGAGTAACAGCAGTAAATGAATATGGATCAGGTGTTCCAAGTGACTTACCAAAACCAGTTCTAGCAACAGATCCCCTAAGTAAGTATGCTTTTATGCACATTTTATGGTTTTTTTTCCTCTAATTTTAATAAGGTCTTGCATTTTTTCAAAGTTGGTGTTTCTAACTTGGACAATGCTACTAACTACTCAATGATAAACATAAATATTTCTGTGTCTTTTTCTTTCAAAGAATACAATCTATAGTACCTTTGCAATTATTAAGAATTTTTCTCTTTTCTATATTGTCCTTGTTGAGATGGATAGCATCCAATAATTCAACAAGTATTCAATAGTCTGAAAATCTTCGAAATTCAATGTTTAATGGACTGCTTTTTTTCCCCCCCTTGAAAGGTGAACCTGATCCACCAAGAAAACTTGAAGTTACTGAAATTACAAAGAATAGTGCTACTTTAGGATGGCTGCCACCACTGCGTGATGGAGGCTCAAAAGTTGATGGGTACATTGTTAGCTACAAAGAAGATGACCAACCAGCAGATCGCTGGACAGAATATTCAGTTGTTAAAGATCTCTCCATTGTTGTAGCTGGTCTGAAAGAGGGAAAGAAGTACAAGTTTAGAGTGGCAGCTAGAAATGCTGTAGGAGTAAGTTTGCCAAGAGAAACTGAAGGAATATTTGAAATTAAAGAACAACTCAGTAAGTAACCATGTAAATACTACCTATGTTGCAATATTCTACTTTAATAATGAAATGAGCAAGAATTCTAGTTCTTTGAGTGAGTCCCAGAAAGACATATGCTTTATGAAGTCACCTAGGGGATTATTATTAACTGTATTGAATATTTTGACATATCAGAAAGGATGACAGTTGACCATTAATTCAGAATTATTAAAGAAACTTGCAGGTATGGTTTCAGTTGGAACCAGAAGATAGGAACTAAGGAGAAATAATAAATACCTTTAATGAACTTAAAATGAAAGAGATAAAGAGTCAGAGTGGTAGCTTGAGAGATAAATGGGACCAAAAGTGGGATCTGTTTTAAGAAAGAAACAAGTTGTTGTTATTGTAGAAATAACAAGTTGTTTATATTGTAGAATGGTTGAGAATGTAAAGTGAAAGGCAGGAGGACAGGTTGGCCTAATTAAGGTGGTAGGGTCCCTGAGGCACAGGAAGACATAGGGGTAAGGGGCAGATGAAAATAACCTTCTTCATTTGTGACATGGAAAGAGGAAGAGATGTGTATAGGAGTAAAAAGAGAATGAAAACTAGCCAATGGCAGGTAGAAAAGTACACCAAACATACTGACAGCTTTCTTTTGGAAGAAATTGGAAAGATTTTGTGCAAAGAAGTAGAAGAAGGGGCTCTACTTGAAGAATAATTCAAGGGTATAAAAAGATTGACTGTGGAAATGGGTTTAGTTCAGAGAGGACTTGTCTTTTTCTCCTCCTTCATGTTTGTCTTGTAGAAAGTCAGCAATAATTGAGCAACAATGAGTTCCAGATATAAAGAGGAATTATGTGTCATGCATTAACAGTGCATAAGTCTTTACATAAACGTGGAAAGGCAATCCAAATTCAAAAATACTCTTTTATAAAATACACAAGAATGTGAAAGTAAGACTGGAAAATAGATATTGCCCACTGCAAAATCTCCAGTTGTCCATACGTGGAACCTAAATTAAAAATTATCAAGTCATTCCTACTGATAATTCCACTGGAGAGAGAAGCAGAGAACTTTCACATGAAACATATGAAGCAGAGAACTTTCACATGAAACATATGAAAAAGTAAATTAATATGCCACAGAAGTTGAATTTATATGTCTGTGTGATTTTTTTTTTTTCAGTCCCACCTAAGATCCTGATGCCTGATCACGTTCACATTAAAGCTGGAAAGAAACTGAGAATTGAAGCTCATGTGTATGGGAAGCCTCAGCCAGTCTGTAAATGGTTGAAAGGAGATCAAGACGTAATTACATCCAGTCGCCTTGCTGTGCATAAAGCAGAAAAGTCTTCTGTTCTTATCATCAAGGATGTGACTAGAAAAGATTCTGATTTTTACACTCTTACTGCAGAAAATAGCTCTGGTACTGATAGTCAGAAAATCAGAGTGATAGTGATGGGTATGTTCCATTTGATTTTTCTTAAACCCAGCTTTATACAAAACTAGTTTTAGTATATGCCAGTGGTTGCCATTTTCTTTCATCCCTTTTTTCTTAATACACTTTTTTTTTTTTGTGCAGATAAACCAGGTCCACCACAGCCTCCATTTGATATTTCTGAAATAGACGCTGATGCTTGCACTCTTGCATGGCATATACCTCTTGAAGATGGTGGCAGTAACATTACAAACTATGTAGTTGAGAAATGTGATGTAAGTCGAGGAGACTGGGTAACAGCTTTAGCTTCTGTCACAAAGACAAGCTGCAGAATTGGAAAACTGATTCCTGGAGAAGAGTATATGTTCCGCGTTCGTGCTGAAAATCGTTTTGGGATTTCTGAGCCACTTACTTCTGGCAAGATGATTGCAAGGTTCCCATTTGGTATGTCAGTTTTTGATAGCAGCATTTCTCTTTTTAGTCCTCCTGGTAGGAAAGCATGTGATTGATACCCATCTTTGTATTTCTTTCTAGATGTTCCTAGTGAACCAAAGAATGCACGTATTACCAAGGTCAATAAGGACTGCATTTTTGTTGCCTGGGATAAACCAGATAGTGATGGAGGCAGTCCAATCACTGGTTATCTCATTGAGCGCAAAGAAAGGAACAGTTTACTGTGGGTGAAAGCCAATGACACAGCTGTGCGCTCCACAGAATACCCTTGTGTGGGGCTCATCGAAGGTCTTGAGTATACTTTCAGAATTTATGCGTTGAACAGAGCTGGAGCAAGTAAACCTAGTAAACCAACTGAGTTTGTCACAGCAAGAGCACCAGTTGGTAAGCCAAACATACCAATAATTTCCAACAGGCTGTTTTTATGGTCATTTTCAATTATCTGCAAGTCTTTATGATCTTCACTTTACCCTTATGTTTATATTTTCACCTTTACTGTGACTGCACTGTGAGTGCACTGTATGGGTATGCTGTAAATAGGATCCGTCACTGTTACAGCCATTTTTTAATATGTTAGCTTTTTGGGAAAACAGACTATAACATGATCTTATTTGCCTTAGATCCCCCTGGAAAACCTGAAGTTATTGATGTCACTAAGAGTACTGTATCACTGGTATGGACAAGACCAAAGCATGACGGTGGTAGCAAACTTATTGGCTACTTTGTTGAAGCTTGCAAATTACCTGGTGATAAGTGGGTTCGATGCAATACAACTCCACATCAAATACCCCTAGAAGAGTACACTGCTACTGATTTGGAAGAAAATGCTCAATACCAATTTAGAGCAATTGCCAAGACAGCAGTTAACATTAGCCGACCTTCAGAACCTTCTGATCCAGTGACCATTCATCCAGAAAATGGTAAGAAGTGTAAAAGCACTTGAGAACTAATAAGAGTGTGCCTATTGAACTAACACTCATGTGAAAAATGAGATGCTCATCTCTTACTAGATTGATTAATTCTTGGGCTCTTTCCTTTCAGTTCCCCCCAGAATAGAGTTAGATCTGTCTATGCAATCACAGCTTACAGTAAAAGCTGGAACTAATGTGCGCCTGGAGGCAAATGTTTATGGCAAGCCAATGCCAACAATTGCCTGGAAGAAAGAAGGAGAAGTTTTAAAGCCATCTGAAGGTGTTAAGATCACTACTAAGAGAAATCTTGCTACAGTTGAGTTGTTCAGTGTTAACAGGAAACAAACAGGAGACTATACTATTACTGCTGAAAATGCAAGTGGATCAAAGTCAGCAACCATTAAGCTTAAAGTACTTGGTAAGCTAAAGTCTATGTGTTAATAAATACATTTATACTTAAATGATATAGCAAGAGATAGAGGTATAACAATGTGATATTAATTCTTCTAGATAAGCCCGGTCCACCAGCCTCCGTTAAAATCAAACATATGTATGCAGATCGTGCAATGCTTTCTTGGGAGCCTCCTCTGGAAGATGGAGGTTCAGAAATTACTAACTACATTGTAGACAAGCGTGAAACAAGCAGACCAAACTGGGCCCAGGTCAGTGCCAATGTACCCATTACAAGCTGCACAGTAGAGAAACTAATAGAAGGACATGAGTATCAGTTCCGCATATGTGCTGAAAACAAATATGGTGTTGGAGACCCTATCTTCACTGAACCAGCAGTTGCTAAGAATCCATATGGTAAGTGCTTTGTGGGATAGCTTCGTTAGTCACTGGGGGTTTTTATACACTTATAAATGTGAACATAACTTTGAAATAAATCTTCACAGATGTACCTGGACCTTGTGATCCACCAATAATTAGCAATGTAACAAAAGACTTCATGACTGTTAGCTGGAAGCCACCAGCTAGTGATGGTGGATCCCCAATAACTGGCTACATACTTGAGAAGCGTGAAACTACGGCTCTTAACTGGACAAAGGTGAACAGAAAGCCTGTCATTGAAAGAACTGTAAAGGCTACTGGACTCCAAGAGGGAACAGAATATGAGTTCCGGGTGATAGCATTGAATAAGGCCGGACCTGGCAAGCCTAGTGCACCATCTAAAGCAGTGTATGCTCGTGATCCTCAATGTAAGCTAAAAGTCTCAGATATTTTCCATGTTTATTTCCAAATATTTTTGTACACGATTTGTATGATAACTTTATGTTATTTTAATACTCAGATCCTCCTGGCCCACCTGCTTTCCCAAAAGTGGTTGATACTACACGTAATTCAATAAGCCTGTCATGGAGCAAACCAGCATATGATGGAGGAAGCCCTATTATTGGTTATCTAGTGGAAGCAAAAAGAGCTGACACAGACAACTGGGTCAGATGCAACCTACCCAAGAACTTACAGGCTACGCGATTTGTGGTAACAGGGCTGATGGAAGATACAGAGTACCAATTCCGTGTTTATGCTGTCAATAAGATTGGATACAGTGATCCAAGTGATGTTCCTGATACGCACACTGCCAAAGATATTTTAAGTATGTTCACAGAAAAAAAAATTACCGTGTTGACTTTTGCTTTAATTCATAGGATGGGTTCCAAAGACAGGGTTTGTCACAGATCACAGAAGCAGATTAATTTGGAATGTGTCATTTCTCAAAAAATGTAAGCTAAAAGTGGGTAATTTGGAAGAGAATAGGGCAGTTAGGAACTGAGTAGAATCTGACTTGTGTCTGCTTTTTTCATTTGTATGCTAGATACTCTTCTGCCTCCTATTTTGGGTCTTCAAGAAGTTTTTCTCTAATCCTAAAATTATACTTTTCAGATATATCTTTTATTCTTAATACTTTGAGTATTCTTCATGTCTTCTGAATAATTTGAAGCCAAGATTACTATTCTAAGCATCTGTGTGGCACACTATTTAATTGCATGACACTTATTCTTTAAGAGCCATGCTGGCTCCTGTATGCATTTTGCTGTATGTACAAAAGCATTGCTACACAGAACTGTCTTGGTTCAAGATAAGCAGTACAGTCCAGGAGGCTTTGAAACTCCTTTGAATTCTAAAAGAACTAGGAGATTTCTTCATATGATAAGTAATGTAAATGGTGGAAAAGGCAGGGGAAAAGAAAAAAAAAAAAAAGGAAGTGAAATCAGTGCAAAAAAAATGCCAAGTTTGCAAATGATTTTGAAATGGGAGTCAGGACACTAACTCACTGACATCATCACGGGCATAAGAACAAGTTGGTTAATCTAGTGCCAGTGAAGAGGGACTTCTTGTCACCAGTATCTTTAGTGACAGTCTTAAAGATGATGTTTTAATTTAGTGTTTTCTATTAAATACACAGTTCCTCCTGAAGGAGAACTTGATGCAGAACTAAGGAAAGTTCTTGTGTTACGTGCTGGAGTCACAATGAGACTTTATGTGCCAGTAAGAGGACGTCCACCTCCAAAGATTACATGGTCCAAAGTCGGTGCCAACCTAAGAGATAGACAAGGATTAGATATCAAGTCAACTGATTTTGATACCTTCCTGCGCTGTGAAAATGTAAACAAATATGATGCTGGAAAATATGTCCTCAGTCTGGAGAACAGCTGTGGCAAAAAGGCATACACCATTGTTGTAAAAGTACTTGGTAAGTGTCAGGGTTTTCCCCATTATAATACATTTGTAAACTTTTTAACTGGCATTTTTTTGTATTTTGTTTACTAAATCAAATGTGGGGTGGTTGTGTTATCTAGATACTCCAGGCCCTCCAATTAACTTGATTGTAAAGGAAGCATCTAAGGATTCTGCCTTCATTACATGGGAACCTCCACTAATAGATGGTGGCAGTCCAATCACAAATTATGTTGTTGAAAAACGTGATGCAGAAAGAAAGTCATGGTCCACAGTAACAACTGAATGTCCAAAGACAAGCTTCAGGATAACTAACTTAGAAGAAGGGAAATCTTACTTCTTCAGGGTTTTTGCTGAAAATGAATATGGTATTGGTGACCCCTGTGAAACTCGTGATGCTGTTAAAGCTTCTGGTAAGAAAAATTAATCCATTTCACCTAATTTGGTATTAAAATAATTTTTATTTTTAGCTTGAATGGACACTGACTATGCTTTTCTTCTCCTAGAAACACCAGGGCCAGTTGTGGATCTAAAAGCTTCAGCTGTAACAAAATCATCATGCAATTTAGTATGGAAAAAACCTATCAGTGATGGTGGAAGCCGTATTTTTGCATACATTGTTGAGGTCCTAATTGGTGAAGATAAATGGCAAGAAGTCATGCGGGCAAAGAATCTCCATTTTTCAATGAGAGACCTAAAAGAAGGACAAGAATACACTTTCAGAGTGAGAGCACAAAATGATGCTGGATATGGAACGCCAACAGAGCTCACAATTGTGGCAAGAGATGATGTTGGTAAGAAACAACTTAAGAGCATAAATTTGATCCTTACTGAAATTATATTTAGTTTATGCGTACTATCATTACTATGCATAAATACAAATCAGATGCCTTTAAAACAGCACCTTAATTTTATCACAAAGTTTATGCATAGTTGAATAACCACTTCACTTTATTTTTACAGTGGCACCTGATCTTGATTTAAGAGATCTGCCTGATTTATGCTATACAGCTAAAGAAGGTAGCAATTTCCGTCTTAAAATCCCAATTAAAGGCAAGCCTGTTCCAACTGTAACTTGGAAGAAAGACGAAGACCAGGCACTTACTGAGACTGGAAGAGTTGCCTTTGATTCTACAGCAGTAAACACTACACTTGTAGTACATGACTGCCAGAAATCTGATGCTGGAAAATACACAATAACTCTGAAGAATGTTGTTGGCAGCAAGGAAGGCACTATTTCTGTGAAAGTTGTTGGCAAACCTGGCATACCAACAGGTCCAGTGAAATTTGAAGAAGTCACAGCCGATGCCATAACCTTAAAGTGGGGCCCTCCAAAAGATGATGGTGGTTCAGAAATCACTAACTATGTCTTAGAGAAGAGAGATAATGTAAACAATAAGTGGGTGACTTGTGCCTCTGCAGTCCAGAAAACCACGTTTAGAGTTACAAGACTTCATGAAGGAAATGAATATACATTCAGGATCAGGGCTGAAAATAAATACGGAGTAGGTGAAGGTCTTAAATCTGACCCTGTCATTGCAAAACATCCATTTGGTAAGTATGCATTATAATTTTGAAAATTGAAAAAAAAAAAAAAAAAGTTTTAGGGGTGATATTTATTTTTTATGTTACTGCATTTTTTTTATCTTGTTTAGATGTGCCAGATGCTCCTCCACCTCCCAACATTGTTGATGTTAGGCATGAATCTGTAGCTTTAACTTGGACTGATCCCAGAAGAACTGGAGGCTCACCTATCACAGGTATATCCCCAAAAGCAACCCTAGTATTTCAGTTCTTAATAGTTCTTTCTCTCTGTCAAAGGGTAAGATAAAACTATCAAGTGTTTATGCTGTAAGTTGATTTATTGATTGATTTCACTGTTTTACTTCCTACTCTTTCTCTATAATGGCTTTTTAAAAAAAATTAACTTAGAAGTTGGAAAAGACTAACTGAGAAACAATATTTTTGCACAGAGCCAAAACATCTAAAGAAAGAAAAACAGTCACCTATAAGTTACATTGCTTGGGTCTATAAAATTAGCAAACATTTGCATTTACAAACATCTCATTGTTGCAATTACATACATCTGTAATGTCCACATGCATTTCTTAATCTGGTTTTCAGTGTCCCTCTTGCACAATGCCTATGTGACATGCCATACAGGCAGTATGATGTTTCACAATGCTATGAGAAATAATGATTTCTAGAAAACCCCTCATATTTTCATCTCACCATTTATCTTCTAGGTTATCACATTGAAGTCAAAGAAAGAAATAGTCTTCTGTGGAAGAGAGCAAATAAAACACCAATAAGAATGAAAGATTTCAGAGTGACAGGGTTAACTGAAGGTCTGGAATATGAATTCAGAGTCATGGCAATCAATATGGCTGGAGTAGGTAAACCAAGTCTGCCATCTGAACCAGTTGTGGCACTTGATCCTATTGGTAAGTCATCAGGAGAATAAAAAGAAAAATTCTGAACTTTGGAATAACTTTTGTTTGACCACTATTTATTATTTTTTCTTCTAGATCCCCCTGGGAAACCTGAAGTTATCAATGTAACTAGGAACTCAGTAACACTCATTTGGACAGAACCAAAATATGATGGTGGACATAAGTTAACTGGCTATATTGTTGAAAAGCGTGATTTACCCTCAAAAACTTGGACAAAGGCTAATCATGTGAATGTTCCAGACTGTGCATTTACTGTAACTGACCTCAGTGAAGGCTCCAAATATGAGTTCAGAATTAGAGCAAAGAACACTGCTGGAGCTATCAGTCCTCCATCTGAACCCACAGAAACCATAACATGCAAGGATGAGTATGGTATGTAGATGCCATTAAAAATGTAGCATTTAATTGAATTATGAATACCAAATCATCTCCCCCCCCCCATATTCTTGTTTTAACAATTTGGGGGCTTTGTTTGTTTGTTTTGACAGAGGCACCAAGCATTGTTATTGATCCTACTCTGAAGGAAGGTTTAACAGTAAAAGCAGGAGACACCATTACAGTGTCTGCTATTAGTATCCGTGGCAAACCACCTCCAACTTCAGCATGGTCCAAAGCTGGAAAAGATTTTAGACCTTCAGAGCTTGTGCACATTGAAACTACACCAACTTCTTCTACTCTAACTGTCAAATATGCAGCCAGAAAAGATTCTGGAGAATACACAATCACTGCAACTAATCCTTTTGGCACTAAGCAGGAAAGCGTACATGTGAAAGTTCTCGATGTTCCAGGACCTCCAGGGCCTATTGAGATCAGCAATGTTTCAGCAGAGAAAGCAACTCTTACATGGACACCTCCTGCAGAAGATGGTGGATCACCAATCAAATCATATGTTCTTGAAAAGAGAGAAACTAGCCGACTGCTCTGGACATTGGTTGCTGAAAATATTGAAAGCTGTAGGCATGTTGTTAGCAAGCTCATTCAAGGAAATGAATATGTTTTCCGTGTCTCAGCAGTAAATCAATATGGCAAGGGTGAACCAGTACAATCAGAACCAGTTAAAATGGTGGATAGATTTGGTATGTAGAACAAATAAGAAGTTCCAGTGTGTGTTTATTAATCTCTGAAGACTCGATTTTTGGTTTAACTGTGCTTTTTTTTGTCCTTAACAGGTCCCCCAGGCCCTCCTGGAAAACCAGAAGTAACAAATGTGACTAAAAATACTGTCACAGTTACCTGGAAAAGGCCAGTAGATGATGGTGGAAGTGAAATCACAGGTTACTATGTGGAGCGAAAAGAAAAGAAAGGTTTAAGATGGGTCAGAGCAACAAAGAAAACAGTTTCAGATCTTAGATGCAAAGTAACTGGTCTGCTGGAAGGAAATGAATATGAATTCCGTGTCAGTGCAGAAAACAGAGCAGGAGTTGGGCCACCAAGTGATGTTTCAAACTCAGTCATATGCAAAGATGTTGCATGTAAGTATCATGCCTTTTCTTTTTTAGGGGTGGGTGAGATGGATGGGGAGCACGTTCAAACAGTGTAAGAGTGACTCCCTCTGTATTGTAATGTTTTATCTTTTCCTCACTTTTCAGACCCACCTGGTCCACCTGCAAATCCAAGAGTGACTGATACTACAAAGACAAGTGCGTCTTTAGCCTGGGGCAAGCCTCACTATGATGGCGGTCTTGAAATCACTGGCTATATAGTAGAGCATCAAAAGGAAGGAGAGGAAGAATGGGTAAAAGACACGACAGGGACTGCTTTAAGAATCACTCAGTTTGTTGTGGCTCATCTGCAGACAGGAGCCAAATACAATTTCAGAATCTCTGCCATGAATGCTGCAGGTGTCGGTGAACCAGCAATAATTCCAAGTGTGGAAATCAAAGACCGAGAAGAGATTCCTGACTTTGAATTAGATGCTGAGCTAAGAAGAACACTTGTTGTTAGAGCTGGATTAACTATTCGGATTTTTGTGCCAATTAAAGGACGTCCGACTCCAGAAGTTACATGGACAAAAGATGATGTTTCACTGAAAGGACGTGCCAGTATTGAAAATACAGACTCTTTTACACTCTTGATTGTCACAGAGTGCACCAGATATGATGCAGGAAAATATGTAATGACTCTTGAAAATGCTGCTGGTAAGAAGACTGGCTTTGTAAATGTAAAAGTCTTGGATACACCAGGTCCACCAATAAACCTTAAGCCTAGAGAAATAACCAAAGACAGCATCACCCTCCAATGGGATATGCCTCTGATAGATGGTGGTTCGCGTATAACAAACTATATTGTCGAGAAACGTGAATCAACTCGGAAAGCATATTCAACAGTCACAACCAACTGCCAGAAGTGTTCCTTCAGGATTCCTAATTTGGTTGAGGGATGTGAATATTATTTCAGAGTGCTGGCTGAAAATGAATATGGTATTGGTGAACCAGCTGAAACTGCAGAACCAGTAAGAGCTTCTGAGGCACCATCCCCACCTGAAAGCCTTAATATTATGGATGTAACACGGAACTCAGTTAGCCTGGCTTGGCCAAAACCTGAACATGATGGTGGCAGCAAGATCACTGGATATGTAATTGAAGCACAGAGAAAAGGAACCAACCAGTGGGCGCACATCACCACTGTAAAAACACTGGACTGTGTCGTAAAGAACCTAACTGAAAATGAAGAGTATACTTTCCAGGTTATGGCAGTTAACAGTGCTGGAAGAAGTGCCCCAAGAGAAAGCAGGCCAGTTATTATCAAGGAGCAAACGATGCTACCAGAGTTTGACCTTCGTGGTATCTACCAGAAAACAGTTATTGCCAAAGCTGGTGACAATATCAAGATTGAAATCCCTGTGCTTGGTCGTCCAAGGCCTACTGTGACTTGGAAGAAAGAAGACCAGCTACTTAAGCAAACACAAAGGGTAAATTATGAAAATACTGCAACTGCAACCATACTAACCATCAATGAATGTAAACGAAGTGATAGTGGTCAATATCCACTGTCAGCTAAAAATATTGTTGGAGAAGTTAGTGAAGTAATCACAGTTCAGGTTCATGACATACCTGGACCTCCTACTGGACCAATCAAATTTGATGAAATTTCATCTGACTTTCTAACATTCTCATGGGAGCCTCCTTTGAATGATGGTGGTGTACCAATTAGTAACTATGTTGTAGAAATGCGTCAAACTGACAGTACCACATGGACTGAATTGGCAACCACAGTGATACGTACTACATTTAAAGCCACTCGTCTTACTACTGGAGTTGAGTATCAGTTTCGTGTTAAAGCTCAAAACAGATATGGAATTGGTCCAGCCATTACTTCAGAGTCTGTAGTTGCCAACTACCCATTTAAGGTACCTGGGCCTCCTGGCACTCCTCAGGTGATTGCAGTCACCAAAGAAACCATGACCATTAGCTGGAATGAGCCAGTTACTGATGGTGGAAGCCCAATTCTGGGATATCATGTTGAAAGAAAGGAACGAAATAGCATTCTTTGGCAGACTGTAAGTAAAATGCTGGTATCAGGCAATATCTTTAAATCAACTGGACTTACCGATGGCATTGCATATGAATTCCGTGTTATAGCAGAAAATCTGGCTGGGAAGAGTAAGCCAAGCAAGCCATCTGAGCCTGTGTTTGCCCTAGACCCAATAGACCCACCTGGTAAGCCGATACCTCTGAACATTACAAGACATGCAGTTACACTGAAGTGGACTAAACCAGAATATAATGGAGGTTTTAAGATAACTGGCTACACTGTTGAAAAAAGAGACCTTCCTAATGGCCGTTGGCTGAAGGCTAATTTCAGCAATATACTAGAGACTGAATTCACTGTAAGTGGTTTGACAGAAGATGCTGCCTATGAATTCCGTGTGATTGCTAGGAATGCTGGTGGGGCTGTTAGTCAGCCCTCTGAGCCATCAGATGCAATAACTTGTAGAGATGATATTGAAGCACCAAGGATAAAGGTGGATGCTAAATACAAAGACACTTTAGTGCTGAAAGCAGGTGAAGTTTTCAGACTTGAGGCTGATGTTTCAGGTCGCCCTCCACCAACTATGACATGGACAAAAGGAGAAAAGGAACTTGAAGACACAGCAAAATTAGAAATAAAAATAGCAGATTTCTCTACTGTTCTTACCAATAAAGATTCTTCAAGAAGAGATGGCGGTGCCTATACACTTACTGCAACAAATCCTGGTGGCTTTGCCAAGCATATCTTCAACGTTAAAGTTCTTGATAGGCCTGGTCCCCCAGAAGGGCCTTTGGCTGTGTCTGAAGTCACTGCAGAAAAATGTGTGCTGTCATGGCTACCTCCACTGGATGATGGAGGAGCAAAGATTGACCATTATGTGGTTGAAAAACGTGAAACCAGTAGATTGGCATGGACAGCTGTAGCCACAGAAGTTCCGTTAACTAAACTGAAGGTTACTAAGCTGTTGAAGGGCAATGAGTACGTGTTCCGTGTTATGGCTGTTAACAAATATGGAGTTGGTGAGCCTCTGGAATCAGAGCCTATTCTTGCAGTAAATCCATATGTGCCACCTGATCCACCTAAAACACCTGAAGTTACAGCAATTACAAAAGATTCTATGGTTGTCTGTTGGGGCCATCCTGATTCTGATGGTGGGAGCCCAATAACTAACTATATTGTAGAACGTCGAGACAGAGCTGGTCTACGGTGGGTGAAATGTAACAAACGGGTTGTTACTGACTTACGTTATAAAGTGTCTGGCCTGACAGAAGGCCATGAATATGAATACAGAGTGATGGCTGAAAATGCTGCTGGAGTCAGTGAGCCAAGCCCAACCAGTCCATTCTATAAAGCTTGTGATACTGTATTTAAGCCTGGTCCCCCAGGTAATCCTCGTGTTTTGGATAGCAGCAAGTCCTCAATTACAATAGCATGGAACAAACCTATATATGATGGTGGTTCAGAGATCACAGGTTATATGGTTGAGATCGCACTACCTGAAGAAGACGAGTGGAAGATTGTAACTCCACCAGTAGGTCTGAAGGCCACTTCTTTTACCATCACTGACCTGAAGGAAAATCAAGAGTATAAAATACGAATATATGCTATGAACTCTGAGGGTCTTGGAGAACCTGCTCTTGTCCCTGGGACTCCAAAAGCTGAAGAAAGGATGCTACCTCCAGAGATTGAACTTGATGCAGAACTACGTAAAGTTGTCACTATTAGAGCCTGCTGTACTCTAAGGCTCTTTGTCCCAATTAAAGGAAGACCAGCACCTGAAGTAAAATGGACAAGAGAACATGGGGAATCTTTGGATAGAGCGAGCATTGAATCAACAAGCTCTTATACTCTACTTATTGTTGAAAACGTAAATAGATTTGATAGTGGCAAATACATACTTACCATCGAAAACAGCTCAGGTAGTAAGTCAGCATTTGTGAATGTCAGAGTTCTTGATACCCCAGGGGCACCTCAAGATTTGAAAATAAAAGAAGTTACAAAATCATCAGTTACACTCACGTGGGAGCCTCCTCTCATAGATGGTGGCTCTAAAATAAAAAATTACATTGTTGAAAAGCGTGAATCAACAAGAAAAGCGTATTCAACTGTTAATGCCAATTGCCACAAGACTAGCTGGAAAGTCGATTCACTGCAAGAAGGCTGCAACTACTACTTCAGAGTCCTAGCTGAAAATGAGTATGGAATAGGCCTTCCAGTTGAAACTTCAGAATCAGTAAAAGTATCAGAAAGACCTCTTCCACCAGGGAAAATAACTCTGTTGGATGTGACAAGGAATAGCGTATCCTTATCTTGGGAAAAACCTGAACATGATGGTGGTAGCAGAATTCTAGGCTACATTGTAGAAATGCAAAGCAAAGGCAGTGAAAAGTGGTCAACCTGCGCTACAGTAAAAGTTACTGAAGCCACTATCACAGGATTGATCCAAGGTGAAGAATACACCTTCCGTGTTTCAGCTCAGAATGAGAAAGGTATCAGTGATCCTCGCCAGCTGGGTATACCAGTTGTTGCAAAAGATCTTGTGATTCCACCAGCTTTCAAACTACTGTTTACCACTTTCAGTGTTCTAGCAGGAGAGGACTTAAAGATTGATGTTCCTTTTGTTGGTCGACCCAAACCAGCAGTGTTTTGGCATAAAGATAATGTGGCATTGAAGCAGACTACAAGAGTAAATGCAGAAAGTTCAGAAAATAACACAGTGTTAACAATAAAAGAAGCATGCAGAGAAGATGTGGGAACGTATTTAGTTAAACTTACAAACTCTGCAGGTGAAGCAACTGAGACCCTAAATATTGTTGTCCTTGACAAACCAGGACCTCCAACTGGACCAGTAAAAGCAGATGAAGTAACAGCAGATAGTATTACTATTTCCTGGGAACCACCGAAATATGATGGTGGTAGCTCTATCAATAATTACATTGTAGAAAAAAGAGACACTTCCACCACCACTTGGCAGATTGTATCAGCTACTGTTGCAAGAACAACTATAAAAGCATGTCGATTAAAGACTGGCTGTGAATATCAGTTCAGAATTGCAGCTGAGAACAGATATGGGAAGAGTACCTATCTCACTTCAGAGCCAATCATAGCCCAATACCCATTTAAAGTTCCTGGCCCACCTGGAACACCTTTTGTAACAAATGTCACAAAAGACAGCATGGTGGTACAATGGCATGAACCAGTCAATGATGGTGGTAGCAAGATCATTGGATATCACTTGGAGCGCAAAGAAAGAAACAGCATTCTGTGGGCTAAACTGAACAAAACACCTATTCCAGATACTAAATTTAAGACAACTGGCCTTGAGGAAGGTCTTGAATATGAGTTCAGAGTTTATGCAGAAAACATAGTGGGCATTGGAAAGGCCAGTAGGGCATCTGAATGTTATACTGCACATGACCCATGTGACCCTCCAGGTCGTCCAGAACCTATAATTGTCACAAGAAGCTCAGTAACACTTCAGTGGAAGAAACCTGTATATGATGGTGGAAGTAAGATTACAGGCTATGTTGTTGAAAAGAAGGAGCTACCTGATGGTCGTTGGATGAAAGCAAGCTTTACAAATGTCATTGATACCCAGTTTGAAGTAACTGGTCTAGTTGAAAACCAGAGGTATGAGTTCCGTGTTATAGCACGAAATGCTGCAGGTGTTTTCAGTGAACCATCTGAGAGCTCAGGCGCAATTACAGCAAGAGATGAAGTAGAACCACCTCATATAAGTATGGATCCAAAATACAAAGACACTATTGTAGTGCATGCTGGTGAGTCATTCAAGCTTGATGCTGATATTCATGGCAAACCAATACCTTCCATTCAGTGGTTCAAAGGCGATCGTGAGCTGACAAACACTGCTCGGATGGAAATAAAAAGTACTGATTTTGCAACAAGCCTTAGTGTGAAGGAGGCCATTAGAGTTGACAGTGGTCAGTATGTACTACTGGCAAAGAATGTTGCAGGTGAAAAGAAAGTTCCTGTTAATGTCAAAGTTCTTGATAGACCTGGACCACCAGAAGGACCTGTTGAGATTACAGGTGTTACTGCTGAAAAATGCATGCTGTCATGGAAACCTCCACTACAAGATGGCGGTAGTGATATTTCACACTACGTTGTAGAAAAAAGGGAAACCAGTCGCTTGGTGTGGACGGTTGTTGATTCAAATGTGCAAACCCTAAACTGCAAAGTTACAAAACTTTTAGAAGGAAATGAATATGTTTTCCGCATCATGGCAGTAAATAAATACGGTGTTGGTGAACCTCTTGAATCTGAACCAGTACTCGCAAAGAACCCGTTTGTAGTGCCACTTCCACCAAAGGCACCAGAAGTCACAGCCATTACCAAGGATTCTATGATTGTTGTATGGGAAAGGCCAGCCTCAGATGGTGGTAGTGAAATCCTAGGCTACATCCTTGAAAAACGAGATAAGGAAGGTATTCGCTGGACAAGATGTAACAAACGCCTGATAAGTGAACTGCGATACAGAGTGACTGGGCTTATAGAAAATCATGATTATGAGTACAGAGTTTCAGCTGAAAATGCTGCTGGTCTTAGTGAACCAAGCCCACCTTCCACTTACTACAAAGCATGTGATCCTATTTACAAGCCAGGTCCACCCAATAATCCTAAAGTTGTGGATGTTACAAGATCTTCAGTCTTCCTTTCATGGGGTAAACCTATCTATGATGGTGGCTCTGAAATTCAGGGATACATTGTGGAAAAATGTGATGTAAGTGATGGTGAGTGGGCAATTTGTACCCCTCCAACTGGAATTAAGAATACTCACATGGAAGTAGAAAAATTAGTGGAAAAACATGAGTACAAATTCCGCATCTGTGCAGTTAATAAAGCAGGAGTTGGAGAGCATGCAGATGTTCCTGGTTCTGTCATTGTGGAAGAAAAGATGGAGGCACCAGATCTTGACCTTGACATGGAATTAAGGAAGATTGTAAATGTGAGAGCAGGAGGTTCCTTAAGACTATTTGTTCCCATCAGAGGCCGTCCAACACCTGAAGTAAAATGGGGTAAAATGGATGGTGAGATCAGAGAGGCAGCTATAATTGATATCACTAGCAGCTTTACTTCCCTTGTTCTAGACAACGTTAACAGATTTGATACTGGAAAGTATACTCTGACTTTAGAAAACATCGGTGGAACAAAGTCTGCTTTTGTCAGTGTAAGAGTACTGGATACCCCAAGCGCACCTGTTAATATAAAAATCAGAGAGATCACTAAAGACTCTGTTTCACTTTCATGGGAGCCTCCTCTCTTGGATGGTGGAGCGAAAATAAAGAATTACATTATTGAAAAGCGTGAAGCAACAAGAAAAGCATATGCAGCTGTTGTAACAAACTGCCACAAGACTTCATGGAAAGTAGATCAACTTCAGGAAGGCTGCTATTACTTCTTTAGAATCTCTGCTGAGAATGAATATGGAATTGGCCTCCCTGCAGAAACAAGTGACCCAATTAAAGTTGCTGAAGTTCCACAGCCTCCTGGGAAAATAACAGTGGATGATGTCACAAGAAACAGTGTCTCACTAAGCTGGGCAAAACCTGAACATGATGGTGGCAGCAAAATCATACAATACATTGTTGAAATGCAAGCAAAGGGTAGTGAGAAGTGGTCAGAGTGTGCTCGTGTAAAAACACTTGAAGCAGTTATTACTAACCTAACTCAAGGGGAAGAATATCTTTTCAGAGTAATGGCTGTAAATGAAAAGGGTAAGAGTGATCCTAGAGCACTTGCCGTTCCAATAGTTGCCAAAGACCTGGTGATTGAACCTGATGTAAGACCTGCTTTCCACAGTTACAGTATCCAAGTGGGACAAGATCTGAAAGTAGAAGTACCAATTGCAGGTCGACCTAAACCAACTGTTACCTGGGTAAAAGATGGCCAACCATTAAGGCAGACGACAAGAGTCAATGTTAGTGATTTGACTGATCTTACTGTATTAAATATTAAAGAAAGTAGCAAAGAGGACAGTGGCACTTATGAAATCACTGTGGCTAATGTTGTTGGGCAAAAGTCTGCCTCTATTGAAGTTATAACTCTAGACAAACCTGACCCTCCAGTAGGACCTGTGAAGTTTGATGAAATAAGTGCAGAAAGTATTACCCTATCATGGAATCCCCCAGCATACACAGGCGGCTGCCAAATCACCAACTACGTTGTACACAAGAGAGATACAACAACAACTGTTTGGGAAACAGTTTCAGCTACTGTTGCAAGAACTACACTGAAGGTGACTAAACTGAAAACTGGTTCAGAATACCAGTTCAGAATATTTGCTGAGAACAGGTATGGGCAGAGCTTTGCACTGGAATCTGCACCAGTTGTAGCACAGTACCCCTACAAGGAACCAGGGCCTCCTGGCACACCATTTGTGACAACAATTACAAAAGACTCCATGGTCGTACAGTGGCATGAACCAATAAATGATGGTGGCAGTAGAGTGTTGGGCTACCATCTTGAGAGAAAGGAGAAAAACAGCATTTTGTGGGCTAAAGTGAACAAGACTATTATTCAGGACACAAGTTTTAAGACAACTAACCTTGAAGAAGGAATTGAATATGAGTTTCGTGTTTCTGCAGAAAATATTGTTGGTGTAGGCAAAACCAGTAAAGTTTCTGAGTGCTATGTAGCTCGCGACCCATGTGATCCTCCAGGTCGCCCAGAAGCTATAATAATAAAAAGAAGCTCTATTACTCTACAGTGGACCAAACCAGAATATGATGGTGGAAGTAAGATTACTGGTTATATTGTAGAGAAACGTGACTTACCAGATGGTCGCTGGATGAAAGCTAGTTTCACAAATATCATTGAAACTCAGTTCACTGTAACAGGGCTTACTGAAGACCAAAGATACGAATTCAGAGTAATTGCAAAGAATGCTGCAGGCACATTAAGCAAACCTTCTGACAGTACAGGACCAATAACAGCAAGGGATGAAGTTGAACTTCCACGAATTTCAATGGATCCAAAGTACAAAGACACAATTGTTGTTAATGCTGGTGAGACATTCAGACTTGAGGCTGATGTTCATGGAAAGCCACTGCCAACCATTAAGTGGTACAAAGGAGATAAAGAGCTTGAAGAAACTGCTAGATATGAAATAAAGAACACAGATTTCAGTGCATTAATAATTGTAAAAGATGCTATTAGAGTTGATGGTGGACAGTACATTTTAGAAGCCTCTAATGTTGCAGGAACAAAGACAGTACCAGTAAACGTAAAAGTCCTGGACAGGCCAGGACCTCCAGAGGGTCCAGTCCAAGTGACAGGAGTTACAGCTGAAAAATGTTCATTGGCATGGGCTCCTCCTCTTCATGATGGTGGCAGTGATGTTTCTCATTACATTGTAGAGAAGAGAGAAACTAGTCGCCTAGCATGGACTGTTGTTGCTTCAGAGGTTTTACCTACAATGCTGAAAGTAACAAAACTCTTGGAAGGAAATGAATACGTTTTCCGTATTATGGCAGTTAACAAATATGGGGTTGGTGAGCCATTAGAATCTGTGCCAGTAATGATGAAAAATCCATTTGTGGTTCCTGGACCACCAAAGGCTTTGGAAATTACCAACATCACAAAGGATTCTATGACTGTCTGCTGGAGCCGGCCAGACAGTGATGGAGGTAGTGAAATCATAGGTTACATTGTAGAAAAGAGAGACCGAGCTGGCATCAGATGGGTAAAATGCAATAAACGCCGAATTACAGATTTGCGACTACGAGTTACAGGATTAACAGAGGATCATGAATATGAATTCAGAGTTTCTGCTGAAAATGCTGCTGGAGTGGGTGAACCAAGCCAAGTTTCTCCTTACTTTAAAGCTTGTGACCCCATGTTCAAGCCTGGGCCACCTACAAATGCCCATGTTGTGGATACCACCAAAAGTTCAGTTACACTTGGCTGGAGTAAACCTATTTATGATGGCGGTTGTGAAATCCAGGGATACCTTGTAGAAATCTGTAAAGCAGATGAAGATGAATGGTCACTTGTTACTCCACAGACAGGTGTACGTGCCACTCGATTTGAAATCAAAAAGCTTACTGAACATCAAGAATATAAACTACGAGTGTGCGCCCTCAACAAGGTTGGTGTAGGAGAGGCTGCATCAGTTCCTGGTACTGTTAAACCAGAAGATAAACTTGAAGCTCCAGAACTTGATATTGATTCAGAACTAAGGAAAGGGATAGTGGTTAGAGCTGGCGGGTCTGCTAGGATTCACATACCATTCAGGGGACGACCAACACCTGACATCACGTGGTCTCGAGAAGAAGGTGAATTCACAGAAAAAGTTCAGATTGATAAAGGCATAAACTACACACAACTTTCAATTGATAACTGTGATAGAAACGATGCTGGAAAGTACATTCTTAAGTTGGAGAACAGCAGTGGTTCTAAATCTGCATTTGTTACAGTAAAAGTCTTGGACACACCAGGACCACCACAGAACTTAGTGGTAAAGGATATAAAGAAGGATTCTGCTGTATTATCTTGGGAACCACCCATTATCGATGGTGGTTCAAAGGTAAAGAACTATGTAATAGACAAGCGTGAGTCAACCAGGAAGGCATTTGCAAATGTAAGTGCTAAATGTGGCAAGACAAGTTTTAAAGTTGAAAATCTTACAGAAGGAGCAATTTATTACTTCAGAGTTATGGCTGAAAATGAATTTGGAATTGGTGTTCCAGCTGAAACCACAGATGCTGTCAAAGCCTCAGAGCCACCTCTGCCTCCTGGGAAAGTAACGCTCACTGATGTGACTCAGAGAAGTGCATCACTTACATGGGAAAAACCTGAACATGATGGAGGTAGCAGAATTTTGGGATACATTGTTGAAATGCTACCTAAAGGAACAGAAAAATGGAGTGTTGTTAGTGAGACCAAAACATGCAATGCAGTTGTGTCTGGTTTGAGTCCAGGACAGGAATATCAATTCCATGTGATTGCCTACAATGAAAAAGGCAAAAGTGATCCCAGAGCACTTGGAATTCCTGTGATAGCTAAAGACTTGACAATTGAGCCAAGTTTCAAACTGGTATTTAATACATACAGTGTACAGGCTGGAGAAGATCTGAAGGTAGAAGTACCATTTATAGGTAGACCCAAACCTACTATTACTTGGACAAAAGATGAGCAGCCACTGAAACAGACAACCAGAATACATATTCAGGATACATCAACATCAACTATCTTACATATTAAAGAAAGCAACAAGGAGGACTTTGGTAAATATACAGTAACAGCAACAAACACAGCAGGTACAGCAACAGAGCACCTGAGCATAATTGTACTGGAAAAGCCTGGTCCACCACGAGGACCTGTCCGCTTTGATGAAGTTAGCGCAGACTTTGTTGTTTTATCATGGGATCCACCTGATTATACTGGTGGCTGCCAGATAAGCAACTATATAGTAGAAAAGCGTGACACAAGCACTACCACATGGAGCATTGTGTCAGCAACCGTTGCAAGAACAACTATCAAAGCAACAAAGCTTAAAACAGGTTCTGAATACCAGTTCAGGATTTCTGCTGAAAATAGATATGGGAAGAGCTCTCCTTTAGATTCTAAACCCATTGTTGTGCAATACCCCTACAAGGTGCCTGGGCCACCTGGAACCCCATTTGTAACAGCAGCTTCCAAGGACCATATGATCGTACAATGGCATGAACCAGTTAATGATGGAGGAAGCAAAGTTCTTGGCTACCATCTTGAACGTAAAGACAAGAACAGCATTCTTTGGACAAAACAGAACAAGTCACTCATTGTAGACACCAAATATAAAACAGATGGCCTTGAAGAAGGTCTTGAATATGAGTTCAGAGTTTCTGCTGAAAACATTGTTGGCATTGGCAAAGTCAGCAAAGTATCAGAACTGTATGTTGCCCGAGATCCTTGTGACCCACCTGGCCGCCCAGAGGCCCTGGTTGTTACAAGAAATAATATCACACTGAAGTGGAAAAAACCAGAATATGATGGTGGAAGCAAAATAACTGGATATATTGTAGAAAAGAAAGAACTACCAGATGGTCGCTGGATGAAAGCCAGCTTTACAAATGTGTTGGAAACAGAATTTACAGTGAGTGGTCTTGTTGAAGACCAACGATATGAATTTAGAGTAATTGCAAGAAATGCAGCAGGTTCCTTGAGTGAACCATCTGAAAGTACAGGACCCATTACTGCCAGAGATGAAATTGAAGCACCAGGGGCTTCACTGGATCCTAAATACAAAGATGTCATTGTTGTTCATGCTGGAGAAACATTTGTTCTTGAAGCTGATATCCATGGCAAACCTATTCCTGACATTACATGGTCAAAAGATGGTAAAGACCTTGAAGAAGCAACTGCAAGAATGGAAATTAAATCTACCATTCAGAAAACGACTCTTACTGTCAAAGACTGTATAAGAGTAGATGGAGGTCATTATACTCTTAACCTCAGAAATGTTGGTGGCACAAAATCTATACCAATCACTGTAAAAGTGCTTGACAGACCGGGACCTCCAGAAGGACCTTTGAAGGTTACAGGTGTCACTGCAGAAAAATGCTACTTGGCATGGGCTCCACCTTTACATGATGGTGGTTCTAGTATCTCACATTATATCATTGAGAAGAGAGAAACAAGCAGGCTTTCATGGACACAAGTAGCAACAGACGTGCAGGCTCTTAACCACAAAGTAACCAGACTCCTTGCTGGCAATGAATACATTTTCCGTGTAATGGCAGTGAACAAATATGGAACTGGAGAACCGTTGGAATCTGAGCCAATCATGGCTCGTAATCCATACAAACCCCCTGGTCCTCCTTCAACACCTGAAGTTTCAGCAATCACAAAAGATTCTATGGTGGTAACATGGAGTCGCCCAGAAGACAATGGGGGAGCTGAAATTGAAGGTTACATACTTGAAAAACGAGACAAAGATGGTATCCGGTGGACCAAATGCAATAAGAAAAGGCTGACAGACTTGCGATTCAGAGTAACAGGTCTTACCGATGGGCATTTCTATGAATTTAGAGTTTCTGCTGAAAATGCTGCAGGAGTAGGGGAACCCAGTGAGCCATCCATTTTCTATCGTGCTTGTGATGTATTATATCCACCAGGCCCGCCAAGCAATCCAAAGGTTACAGACACTTCCAGGTCATCGGTTTCCCTTGCCTGGAGTAAGCCCATTTATGATGGTGGTGCTCCAGTTAAGGGATATGTAGTAGAAGTAAAAGAAGCTGCTGCTGATGAATGGACTACCTGCACCCCACCAACAGGCCTACAAGCAAAACAGTTCACCGTAACAAAACTTAAAGAGAACCAGGAGTATAACTTCCGCATCTGTGCCATCAACTCAGAAGGAGTAGGAGAACCTGCTACTATACCTGGTACAGTCATAGCAGCAGACAAGATTGAACCTCCTGAAATTGAACTTGATGCAGATCTCAGAAAAGTGGTCACTGTACGTGCTAGTGGTACATTACGCCTGTTTGTCACCATCAAAGGAAGACCAGAACCTGAAGTTAAATGGGAGAAAGCAGAAGGAACAATTAGTGAGCGAGCTCAGATTGAAGTCACCAGTTCCTATACAATGCTGGTCATTGACAACGTGAATAGATTTGATAGTGGCAAATACAATCTTACTTTAGAGAACAACAGTGGCAAAAAATCAGCTTTTGTTAATGTCAGAGTGCTTGATACACCTAGTGCACCTATAAACCTGACAATCAGAGAAGTGAAGAAAGATTTTGTAACATTAGCCTGGGAACCACCACTTATTGATGGTGGAGCTAAAATTACCAACTATGTAGTTGAAAAGCGAGAAACCACAAGAAAGGCATATGCCACAATTACAAACAACTGCACTAAGAATTCCTTCAAAATTACTCAACTACAAGAAGGGTGTAGTTATTACTTCCGTGTTCTAGCTGTAAATGAATATGGGGTTGGCTTACCAGCAGAAACACCTGACCCAATTAAGGTTTCTGAACCACCTTCTCCACCTGCGAAGGTCGTTCTTGTTGATGTGACTCGCAACTCTGCTTCAATTAAATGGGAGAAGCCAGAGAGCGATGGTGGCAGTAAAATTACTGGTTATATAGTAGAAATGCAAACTAAAGGAAGTATAAAATGGAGTACATGTACAGAGGTGAAAACATTAGAAGCAACGATAACAGGCTTAAGTATGGGAGAAGAGTACAGTTTCAGAGTGATTGCTGTTAATGAAAAAGGAAAAAGTGATCCAAGAGAACTTGGTGTCCCAGTCATTGCAAAAGACATTGAAATCCAGCCATCTGCTGAGCTCCTTTTCAACACATTCACTGTGAAAGCTGGAGATGATCTTAAGATTGATGTGCCCTTCAGAGGGCGACCTCTTCCAACCATTAGCTGGAAGAAGGATGGGAATCCCTTAAAAGAGACAACCAGAGTGAATGTGCAGACATCAAAGACTTTGACTTCACTGTCCATCAAGGAAGCTTCAAATGAAGATTTGGGACATTATGAATTACATCTTTCAAATACTGCTGGATCAACAACAGCTTCTTTAACTGTAGTTGTCCTTGACAGACCAGGACCACCAACTGATGTGCATATTGATGAAGTTAGTGCTGATAGTGTAACTCTGTCTTGGAAACCTCCAGCATATGATGGTGGGTGCCATATTAGCAATTACATTGTGGAGAAGCGAGAAACTACCACGACAACATGGGATGTAGTATCTGCAGCAGTTGCAAGAACATCAGTTAAAGTATCTCGACTCACCACTGGCTCTGAATATCAGTTCCGTATTTGTGCAGAAAACCGCTATGGGAAAAGCACTTACACTAATTCTCCTTCTGTTGTGGCAGAGTATCCATTTAAGCCTCCGGGACCACCTGGAACTCCTCATGTGGCACATGCAACTAAAGCTTTCATGATTGTGACTTGGCAGATACCAGTTAATGATGGAGGTAGCAGAGTACTAGGATATCACTTGGAGCGTAAAGAAAGAAGCAGCATTCTTTGGACAAAAGTCAACAAGAGCCTTATACCTGATACACAAATGAAAGTTACAGGTCTTGATGAAGGACTGATGTATGAATATCGTGTGTATGCTGAAAACATTGCTGGAATAGGCAAATGCAGTAAATCATGTGAACCAGTTGCTGCAAGAGATCCATGTGATCCTCCTGGTCAACCAGAAGTTACTAATATTACAAGAACATGCGTCTCACTGAAATGGACTAAACCAGAATATGATGGTGGAGCTAAAGTAACAGGATATGTTATTGAACGCAGAGAGATGCCAGATGGTCGTTGGCTAAAGTGTAATTTTACTAATGTGCAGGAAACATACTTTGATGTAGGTGGACTTACAGAAGACCAGCGATATGAATTCCGTGTGATTGCAAAGAATGCTGCTGGACTCTTCAGTCAGCCATCTGAATCAACTGGACCTGTAACTGTAAAAGATGATGTGGAGGCTCCAAGAATTATGATGGATGCCAAATTCAGGGATGTTGTAGTTGTGAAAGCTGGAGAAGTGTTTAAAGTCAATGCTGATATTGCAGGACGGCCAATACCAGTGATTTCATGGACAAAGGATGGCAAGGAGCTTGAAGGAAAAGCTAGAGTTGAAATAGATTCAACAGATCACACTACTGCAATAACCATTAAGGACTGTATCCGAGGTGATTCAGGACAGTATGTACTAACATTACAAAACGTTGCAGGAACAAAATCTTTGGCAATTAATTGCAAAGTACTTGATAGACCTGGCCCACCTGCAGGCCCATTAGAAATAACTGGCCTTACTGCTGAAAAGTGCCATTTGTCATGGGGACCCCCTCAAGAAAATGGCGGTGCAGATATTGATTACTATATTGTAGAAAAACGTGAGACCAGCAGAATTGCATGGACACTTTGTGAAGGAGAGCTTAGAACAACATCCTGTAAAGTGACAAAACTGCTGAAGGGTAATGAGTATATTTTCAGAGTGATGGGAGTTAACAAATATGGTGTTGGTGAGCCTCTGGAAAGCATTGCTGTCAAAGCCCTAGACCCATTTACAGTTCCAAGTCCACCTACATCTTTAGAGATCACCAGTGTGAGCAAAGATTCAATAACTCTGTGCTGGGCAAGACCTGAGTCCGATGGAGGCAATGAGATCTCTGGCTATGTAATTGAAAGACGTGAGAAAACTAGCCTAAGGTGGATTCGTGTAAACAAAAAGCCAGTTTATGATTTAAGAGTGAAATCATCTGGTCTCCGTGAAGGATGTGAATATGAATTCCGGGTTTATGCAGAAAATGCTGCTGGCCTCAGTCTTCCAAGTGAAACCACACCACTGATCCGGGCAGAAGATCCAATCTTCTTACCATGTCCTCCATCTAAACCTAAAATTATGGATTCTACGAGGTCAAATATCACAATTGGGTGGACAAAACCACTGTTTGATGGAGGTGCTCCAGTAACAGGATACACAGTTGAATACAAGAAAACTGATGAAACTGACTGGACAACTGCCATTCAGAACTTAAGAGGCACAGAATACACCATAACTGGATTAGTATCAGGCTCTGAGTATGTCTTTAGAGTGAAATCCATTAACAAAATTGGTGTCAGTGAACCAAGTGATGTCTCAGAACCTCAGGTGGCAAAAGAAAGAGAAGAAGAACCAGCCTTTGATATTGACAGTGAAATGCGAAAGACTTTAATTGTAAAGGCTGGTGGATCATTCACAATGACTGTTCCTTTCAGAGGCAAACCAGTCCCAAATGTAACGTGGAACAAGCCAGACACTGATCTCCGTACACGAGCAAGCATTGATATTTCAGATAATTGCACATCTCTTACTATTGAAAAAGCAACAAGAAATGATTCTGGAAAATACACATTAACATTGCAGAACAACCTGAACACAGCTACCTTGACTTTAGTTGTCAAAGTTCTTGATACTCCTGGCCCACCATCTAATATTGCAGCAAAAGATGTCACTAAAGAGTCTGCTGTGTTATGTTGGGATGTTCCTGAAAATGATGGTGGAGCACCTGTAAAGAATTATGTTATTGAAAAACGAGAAGCTAGCAAGAAAGCGTGGGTCACTGTGACAAACAATTGTCATCGCCTCTCCTACAAAGTGACTGGCTTGCAAGAAGGTGCCATTTACTACTTCCGGGTTTCTGGAGAAAACGAATATGGTGTTGGAGTGCCCTCTGAGACCAAGGAGGGAACAAAAATAACAGGTGTGTTTTACTAAGAAAAATATTTGTTAATATTTAAAACAATATGTGTTTTAAAATGTTTACTTCAAAAAATTATAAAAACTGTTAAATCTGTTTACAGAAAAATATAATTTTGTAGTAGGTATGTCTGTGGTTTGGCAAATGAAAAAAGACCTAAGTGATAGATGAATTTTAAATTTTGCTTGCATTTTACTTAAATTGTTTCTGATATACAAATTCATTTAAAAACATATTTTCTCAATCCAGATGGCATTCCTTTGTAATTGCTAATATAAAAGATAAATAGTTGCTATATTTCTTTACCTGTTGCACTTTTTTTTCCTCAGAAAAACCCAGCCCACCAGAAAAACTTGGAGTAGCAAATGTCACAAAGGACAGTGTTTCTCTTTCATGGCTAAAACCAGAACATGATGGTGGAAGCAGAATTGTGAGCTACCTCATTGAAGCTCTTGAGAAAGGACAGCAAAAATGGGTTAAGTGTGCAGTTGTAAAAACAACTCATCATGTTGTCCGTGGTCTTAAGGAGAATGTTGACTATTTCTTCAGGGTGTCTGCAGAAAACCAAGCTGGTTTAAGCGATCCTAAGGAACTACTGCTCCCTGTTACAGTTAAAGAACAATTAGGTATGCTTCTTGACATGAGACAAAAGTTGATACACATTGAATTGGATTCATATTTTAAAAGAGTGAACATTTTTTAATGGTTTGAAACTGTATTCTTTTTCAGAATCTCCTGAGATTGACATGAAGGGCTTCCCTCATAACACTGTATATGTTCGGGCGGGATCAAACCTGAAAGTTGAAATTCCAGTTTCTGGAAGACCGATGCCAAAGGTGACATTGTCTAGAGATGGTGTTCCACTGAAACCTACAATGAGATTTCACACAGAAACCACTGCAGAAAGTCTCATCATTAACCTTAAAGAAAGTGTGGCTGCTGATGCTGGCAGATATGACATTACTGCTGCCAACTCAAGTGGCACCACAAAATCATTTGTTAATATCGTTGTGCTGGATAGACCAGGTCCTCCTGTTGGTCCTGTTGTCCTTAGCGATATCACTGAAGAGAGCGTAACACTCAGATGGCAGCCACCAGCTTATGATGGTGGAAGTCAAGTTACCAACTATATTGTACTGAAAAGAGAAACAAGTACTGCTGCTTGGTCTGAAGTGTCTGCAACCGTTGCTAGAACTGTTATCAAAGTTATGAAGCTCACAACAGGAGAAGAATACCAATTCCGCATCAAAGCTGAGAACCGCTTTGGCATCAGTGATCACATAGATTCACAATGTGTGGTTGTCAAGCTGCCTTACAGTGAGTAACATGCTTCTTACACTATAGGTTGATGTTTTAATGCTCTGATGTTGAAAATGTAATTTTGTTAACAATCACTTCTTTTGATATCATCAGCTACACCTGGCCCTCCTTCCACACCATGGGTCACAAATGTTACCCGAGAGAGTATTACTGTTGGATGGCATGAACCAGTCACTAATGGTGGCAGCGCAATCACTGGATACCACCTAGAAATGAAAGACAGGAATAGCATATTATGGCAGAAGGCTAACAAGACCCTCATTCGCACAACTCACTTCAAAGTCACCACCATCAGTGCTGGCCTTATCTATGAATTTAGAGTTTATGCAGAAAATGCAGCTGGCATTGGAAAAGCAAGTCATCCTTCTGATCCAGTCCTTGCAATTGATGCTTGTGGTATGTATTCTCTAGAAAATAAAGAAGCTGAACCATTTAAGTAGTGGGGTTTGGGTTGGGTTTTTTTTTTTTCCCCTTTGATATTCTGTCCTGTACAGCAAGCCAATATTCAAAACAGCTGTTATTCATTAGTAATACTCTTATGTTTCCTACTGCAGAACCACCAAGAAATGTTCGTGTCTCAGATATTTCCAAGACTGCTATCACTCTGTCATGGCAGAAGCCAGCATTTGATGGTGGTAGCAAGATCACTGGATATATCGTAGAAAAACGTGATCTTCCAGATGGCAGATGGACAAAAGCTAGCTTCACTAATGTCATTGAGACTCAGTTCACAGTATCTGGTCTGACACAGAATTCCCGATACGAATTCCGTGTCTTTGCTAAGAATGCCGTTGGTTCCATTAGTAATCCCTCAGATGTTGTGGGTCCTATCACATGTGTTGATACATATGGTAAGTGTTTTGCAATGATATAATGGTACCATTTTGTTATACTAGGAAGCTTAAAGGCAGTGCTGGTTTGTAGAACCATAGTCTTTTAAATATGGAAGGCTAATTTACAGTGATTGATTCAATAAGCTTGAATGACTGTGAGCTGTTTGGGCATGATTACAATGAACATTTTTGGCTGTATCTACATTTTTAAAGTCTTATGGTATCTTTATTCTTTGAGCAACAGAAGTCTGCCCATGCCCTATGGTCAAAGTGATTATATTTATACATGTGGTTGCCTTTTCTTGGTACAATTAGTTCTAACTTTTTCTAAGTTTATGATTTCATTTATACATGCTATTGTTACTTTAATCTGTGTTTATAAAATTCCTGTAACTATTAGCATAAATAAGGTACTCTTATTTTTGTTTTTATTAAATACAAATCTAAAATAACTATGTTTTTAACTTTTTCTTAATCTTATTTTTTCTTAAGGTGCACCTGAAATTGATGTGCCACCAGAATATACAGAAGTAGTGAAATATAAAGCGGGAACTTCAGTTAAGCTAAAACTAGGCATCTCAGGCAAGCCTGTACCCACAATTGAATGGTTCAAAAATGGCAACGAGTTACAAACCAGTGCACTACTGTCTATTGAAAACACAACAGAATTTGCTTCTATACTCATTAAGGATGCAACTCGACTCAACAGTGGCACCTATGAATTAAAATTGAAGAATGCTATGGGTTCAGCATCAGCCCATGTTAGAGTACAGATACTTGGTAAGTCTTGAGCTATGACTGTATTATACTATTAAACAATAATTCAGTAATAAATACTTAACATCATCTTTCTTCTGCCTTCCACAGACAAGCCAGGACCCCCAAGTGGACCTATACAGTTTAAGACAGTCACTGCTGAAAAGATTACAATAACATGGGACCCACCAACAGATGATGGAGGTGCACCTGTAACACACTACATTGTTGAAAAGCGAGAGACAAGTCGGGTTGTATGGTCTTTAATTTCTGAAAAAGTGGAGGGGTGTATCATAACTACAACAAAACTCATCAAAGGAAATGAATATGTGTTCCGTGTCCGAGGTGTGAACAAGTTTGGAGTTGGTGATTCACTGGAGTCTGAACCCATTATAGCCAAAAATTCATTTGGTGAGAAACATATAAAATAACTTATGCAACTTAATGCATCTTATGCATTATTTGTAAGTAGTACTGATCTACTGATATATATACTGTTATTTTTACTCAGTTACACCTGGACCACCTAGTGTACCAGAAGTCACAATGATAACCAAGAATTCTATGACCGTTGTCTGGAACAGGCCCACTGTTGATGGAGGCAGTGAAATATCAGGATATTTTCTTGAGAAGCGTGACAAGAAGAGTCTGAGTTGGTTCAAGGTTACTAAAGAAACCATTCGGGACACCAGACAGAAAGTAACGGGTCTGACTGAAAACAGCGAATATCATTTCCGAGTTTGTGCTGTCAATGCAGCTGGACAAGGTCCATTCTCCGAAGCTTCTGACTTCTACAAAGCTGCAGATCCTGTTGGTAAGACACAATGTGCAGTATTACTAATTGGTTGGAAATCAATGGACAATGAGCAATTAGGATGGGATTGCACCAATGAAACTGAGGGCAGATGGGCAGATTTTATTCTTCTTTACGATTAATTGTAAATTAAATGAAATTAATTGTAAAAAAAAAAATACAGCTTCTGATTTTTTTTTCCCCCATAAATTATCACTTACAGATAAGCCAGGCTCACCAACAAAGCTGAAGGTTGTGGATACAACCAAGACGTCTGTCACCCTTGGCTGGATTAAACCTGTTTATGATGGAGGAAGTCCAATTACCAGCTATGTGGTGGAGAAAAGGGAAGGTGAAGAACAAGAATGGACTGTAGTCAGTACTAAGGGAGAAGTGAGAACAACTGAGTATGTTGTATCCCACCTTCAGCCAAGTGTTAATTATTATTTCCGTGTGTCTGCTATAAATTCTGCTGGACAAGGAGAGCCTATTGAAATGATGGAACCTGTTCAAGCTAAAGATATTCTTGGTACTGTACTTTTCAGTCACTTATCATTTTTCTGTGTTTGGGGTTTTTTCCCAAAGCATTTCTTATTTTACATACCAAGTATGCATTATTAATTTTTACTTATTTCCACAGTGGCACCAGAAATTGATCTGGATGTTGCTCTCCGGACCTCAATTGTTGCTAAAGCAGGTGAAGATGTGCAAATACTGATTCCATTCAAAGGAAGACCTCCTCCAACAGTCACATGGAGAAAGGGTGACAAGAATCTTGGGATTGATGAAAGATATATCATCCAGAACACAGAATCATCTACACTACTTACTATTCCTCAAGTTACCCGAAGTGATACAGGAAAATATGTTCTTACAATTGAAAATGGAGTTGGGGAAGCAAAATCATCATTTGTGAATGTAAAGGTACTTGACACACCATCTGCCTGCCAGAAGCTGCAGCTTAAGCATGTTTCTCGTGGCACAGTTACACTGGTATGGGAGCCACCTCTCATTAATGGTGGTTCTGAAATAACAAATTATGTTGTTGAAAAAAGAGATGCTACAAAGAGGGCCTGGTCAACTGTAACAACAAAGTGTTCTCATACCACCTTTAAGCTGACTAACCTGTCAGAGAAGACTGCATTCTTCTTCCGTGTTCTTGCTGAAAATGAAATTGGACTGGGTGAACCTTGTGAGACATCTGAACCTGTGAAAGCTGCGGACATACCTGGACCTGTAAAAGACCTAGCCATGAAAGATTCTACAAAGACTTCTGTTAAATTGCACTGGAGCAAGCCTGACTATGATGGTGGTAGCATTATATCAGACTATGTTATTGAAAAGAAACTGCAGGAAGAAAAAGAATGGACATATGCAGGCACAAGCAAGAGCTGTGAATTTCAAGTTGAAAAACTTAAAGAGCTTTCTGTCATGGAATTCAGAGTATTTGCTAAAAATGAAAAAGGCATGAGTGATGGTGTTACTGTTGGACCCATTACAGTGAAAGAACACATAATAACGCCTGAAGCTGACCTTTCTGATATTCCTGGAGGTCAAATTGCTGTAAGAATTGGACATAACCTGCACATTGAATTGCCCTATAAAGGTAAACCTAAGCCATCAATGAGCTGGCTCAAGGACAACCTCCCTCTTAAAGAAACTGAGCATCTTCGTTTCAAGAAAACTGAAAACAAGATAAGCTTAAGCATCAAGAATGTGAAAAAGGAGCATGGTGGCAAATATACTTTAATTCTTGATAATGTAGTCTGCAGAAAAACATTCACAATCACTGTGATCACTCTTGGCCCTCCATCTAAGCCAAAAGGACCTTTAAGATTAGATGAAATCAAAGCAGATAGTGTAGTTTTGTCATGGGAAGCTCCTGAAGATGATGGGGGAGGGGAAATTACTGGCTACAGTATTGAGAAGAGAGAAACTTCACAAATGAACTGGAAGCTGGTGTGTTCAAGTGCTGCAAGAACAACTTTCAAAGTACCAAACCTTGTTAAAGACACTGAATATCAGTTTAGAGTTCGTGCAGAAAATAGATATGGAGTAAGCCCACCTCTTGTCTCAGCAGATGTTGTGGCAAAGCATCAGTTTAGACCACCAGGTGCCCCGGGCAAGCCTGTTGTATACAACATAACTGCTGATGGAATGACCATATCCTGGGATGCTCCTGTTTATGACGGTGGTTCAGAGATTATTGGATACCATGTTGAAAAGAAGGAAAGAAACAGTATTTTGTGGCAGAAGGTTAATGTTGCATTAATATCTAGCAGAGAATACAGGATTACTGGACTACTTGAGGGCCTGGATTACCAGTTCCAAGTATACGCTGAAAACTCTGCAGGTCTAAGCCGAGCTAGCGAGCCAAGCAAATTTACTTTGGCAGTATCTCCAGTGGGTGAGTAAATGATCAATCACTCATCCAAGAAAATTCTAGTCTTGAGGACTATGGTGAGCAGTAATAAAAATAAATTTTAATTATATTCCTTTCAGACCCGCCTGGTACTCCTGATTACATTGATGTCACCAGGGAAACAGTCACCCTTAAATGGACCCCACCACTGCGTGATGGAGGCAGTAAGATTGTGGCTTACAGTATTGAGAAACGGCAAGGAAGTGAAGACC
Organism: Aramus guarauna; assembly: GCA_013400195.1. Taxonomy (NCBI): domain Eukaryota; kingdom Metazoa; phylum Chordata; class Aves; order Gruiformes; family Aramidae; genus Aramus; species Aramus guarauna. The sequence continues at coordinate 554,091 of VXBL01006003.1, read as the reverse complement.
GTTGGCTGAGATGTAACTTTACTGATGTCAGTGAATGCCAATATACGGTTACAGGACTCAGTTCAGGTGACCGATATGAATTCAGAGTGCTTGCAAGAAACGCTGTTGGTACAATCAGCCCCCCTTCACAGTCTTCAGGCTATATCATGACCAGAGATGAAAATGGTAAGAATTATTTCTTAATATGCTTGGATTTGAGTACTGAAGCCAGCTAGAGCTTCTGGCTGTACTGATGGGAGGTGAGAAGCCAAGGGGGAAAGAATGTGTGACTGAGGTCCTTCCAGTCAACTCAGAACATTTCTGTTTGTAACTGTAATATTTTGACGCACTGAATAATTTAGAACTCAAAATGTGCCTCAGGTAGTTTGGCATACTGTAACAGTATGTATTACAGTATATATTAATGCAGTATATATTAATGGCATAATTATATTATAATACAGTATATGTTAATGGTGTCTTTCACCTATTGTTAATATGATGTACTGTGTGCTTACAGGAAAAATAAGTTTATAGTTCATATACAATAACTGCTTTTTAGAGAATACCATTTTCTAAGTGAAAGAATTCTATATATAGCAATCTATTATAATTAGTACATTAAAGAAGAGTATCAGGAAAAAATATTTAGCTGTAAGGGAATTGAATTATATTTTCCTTTTTTAGTTGCTCCAACAATTGAATTTGGGCCTGAGCACTTTGAAGGCCTTACTGTCAAAGCTGGAGAGAGTATTAGACTTAAAGCTCTCATCAAAGGACGTCCAGTACCTAAAGTGACATGGTTTAAGGATGGTAAGGAGATTGAGAAAATGATGAATATAGAAATAACTACAGCTATTGGATATAGTACAATCTTCATTAGAGATGCTACCCGGGATCATCGTGGAGTGTACACAGTAGAAGCCAAAAATGCATCAGGGACTAAACGAGAAGATATTACCTTTAGAGTACAAGGTACTGCACCAAATACTTTCAAAATGCTCTTTTAAAATATTTTTTTTATTCTAAGTGCCAGCAAATTATAATTCTGAACCTTTAAAATTGCAGACACACCAGGAAAAGTTGGTGGACCGATACGATTCACAAACATTACTGGAGAAAAAGTCACATTATGGTGGGAGCCTCCGACTAATGATGGTTGTGCTTCTATTTCCCACTACATAATTGAAAAACGTGAAACCAGCAGGATTGCTTGGGCATTAGTTGAAGATAAATGTGAAGCTTGCAGCTACACGGCACTTAAATTAATTAAGGGCAATGAGTACCAGTTCCGTGTCTCTGCAGTGAACAAATTTGGAGTTGGCAGACCATTGGAGTCTGATCCAGTCACTGCACAAATACCTTACAGTAAGTTTCCACCTCTTTCTGTAGAAATAACTGTGGAGTTACTATCTTGTTTTTCCAATGAGTTTGTTTTTGTTTTTTTTTTAGCTCTCCCTGATGCCCCAGGAACACCAGAGCCTACCAATGTAACAGGAGACAGTATCACACTCACATGGGCAAGACCAGCATCAGATGGCGGAAGTGAGATAAATGAATATATTCTAGAAAGGAGAGAAAAGAAGAGCATGCGCTGGGTTAAAGTATCCAGTAAGAGACCTATTACTGAGAACAGATACAGAGTAACTGGCCTTATTGAAGGCAATGAGTATGAATTCCATGTCATGGCTGAAAATGCTGCAGGAGTTGGACCTCCAAGTGACGTTTCAAGGCTGATTAAATGTAGAGAACCAGTCAGCCCACCAAGTGCTCCTAATGTTGTAAAGGTGACAGATACATCAAAGACTAGTGTAAGCTTAGAGTGGACCAAGCCAGTTTTTGATGGAGGCATGGAAATAATTGGGTACATCATTGAGATGTGCAAAGCTGATCTTGAAGCATGGCAGAAAGTCAATGCAGAAACTGTTCTTGCTACGAAATATACTGTTGTTGATTTGGAGGCAGGAGAACACTATAAATTCAGAGTTAGTGCTGTCAATGGTGCTGGCAAAGGAGAAAGTTGTGAAGTTCCTGCTTCAGTCCAAACCGTGGACAGGCTTTCTGCACCTGAAATCGATATCGATGCAAACTTCAAGCAGACTCATATTGTTAGAGCAGGTGCAAGCATACGTCTATTTATTGCTTTCTCTGGAAGACCTGTTCCTACTGCTGTGTGGTCCAAAGCAGATGCTAATCTTAGCTTGCGTGCTGACATTCAAACCACTGATTCATTCAGCACATTGACTGTGGAGGAATGCAATAGAAATGATGCTGGCAAGTATGTCTTTACTGTGGAAAACAACAGTGGAAGTAAGTCTATTACATTTACTGTCAAGGTTTTGGACACACCTGGTCCACCAGGTCCCATTACATTTAAAGATGTGACTCGAAGATCTATTACTTTAATGTGGGATGCTCCTATTCTGGATGGAGGTTCACGCATCCATCACTATGTTGTGGAAAAACGGGAAGCAAGTCGTCGTAGCTGGCAAGTGGTGAGTTCAAAATGCACTCGACAAATCTTTAAGGTCACTGATCTGGCAGAAGGTGTGCCATATTACTACCGAGTGTCAGCAGAAAATGAATATGGGGTAGGTGAACCTTGTGAATTAACAGAACCAGTTGTAGCCACAGAAGAACCTGCTCCACCTAAGAGACTAGATATTGTTGATACAACCAAGTCTTCTGTAGTTTTAGCTTGGCTTAAACCTGATCATGATGGTGGTAGCCGTGTTACTGGATACCTTCTTGAAATGAAACAGAAAGGATCTGACTCCTGGATTGAAGCTGGACAAACCAAACAACTTACTTTTACTGTTGAAGGCCTTCTGGAGAACACTGAATATGAGTTCCGGGTCAAGGCAAAGAATGATGCTGGCTACAGTGAGCCGAGAGAAGCTTTCTCTTCTGTTATTATTAAGGAGCCACAGATTGAACCAACAGCAGATCTCAGTGAAATAAGCAGACAGCTCATAACATGCAAGGCTGGAAGCACCTTTACTATTGATATACCAATCAGTGGGCGCCCAGCTCCAAAAGTGACATGGAAACTTGAGGAGATGAGGCTGAAGGAAACTGAGAGAGTGACCATCAAGACAACAAAAGACAGAACCACACTGACTGTAAAGGACAGTATGAGAGGTGACTCTGGTAAATACTACCTCACACTTGAAAACACTGCTGGTGTGAAAACGTTTACTGTCACAGTGGTAGTCATAGGAAGGCCAGGTCCTGTCACTGGCCCAATTGAAATATCATCTATCTCTTCTGAATCCTGTGTGTTGACCTGGAAAGAACCTGAAGATAACGGTGGCAGCGACATTACGAACTACATCGTAGAGAAACGTGAATCTGGCACAACAGCATGGCAGTTGGTAAATTCCAGTGTGAAACGTACACAGATCAAAGTCAGTCATCTCACAAAATACCAGGAGTACAGTTTCCGAGTAAGCTCAGAAAACAGATTTGGTGTCAGCAAACCCATTGAATCAAAACCAGTAGTTGCTGAGCATCCATTTGGTAAGTGAAACACTTTTCAAAATTTGTTCTTCTCTTCTGTGCTATTCATAATAACTAACATTTTCCTCCCCATCTTTTTTTGTGTTTAGTTCCACCAAGCCCACCTTCAAGGCCAGAAGTCTATTCTGTGTCTGCAACTGCCATGGCCATTCGCTGGGAGGAACCCTATCATGATGGTGGCAGCAAAGTCATTGGATATTGGGTTGAAAAGAAGGAGCGCAACACCATCCTTTGGGTGAAAGAAAACAAAGTGCCATGCTGTGAATGCAACTACAAAGTCACAGGACTGGTGGAAGGCCTAGAATATCAATTCAGAACCTATGCTCTAAATGCTGCAGGTGTTAGCAAAGCTAGTGAAGCTTCCAGACCTGTAGTGGCTCAAAATCCAGTTGGTAAGTATTACTTTCAGAGTCATGTTGTTATTTAAGCTAAAGTAGAATTGCATTTCTCATTTTTCTGTTTTATTCCTCCAGATCCACCAGGAAGACCAGAAGTAACAGATGTCACCAGATCTACAGTGTCACTGAGCTGGTCAGCACCCCTTTACGATGGTGGAAGCAAAATTATTGGATATATAATAGAGCGCAAACCATATAACGAATCTGGTGATGGGCGCTGGCTGAAATGCAACTATACCATTGTCTCAGAAAACTTTTTTACTGTGACAGCTCTTAGTGAAGATGAAGCATACGAATTCCGTGTACTAGCAAAGAATGCTGCTGGTGTGATTAGCAAAGGATCTGAATCAACTGGTGCTGTCATTTGCAAAGATGAATACTGTAAGAAATATTCACTTGGAACAATTGAAAAAATAATGTTCTATTTTTTAGTACTGTCATGTAATTTGGTTTTAATCTCTTTTTCCTTATGACAGCACCACCAAAGGCTGAACTCGATGCTAGACTGCAGGGAGAAGTTGTGACAATTAGGGCTGGATCGGATCTTGTTCTTGATGCAGCCATTGGTGGGAAACCAGAACCAAAAGTCTTCTGGTCCAAAGGTGACAGGGAATTGGATCTATGTGAAAAGATATCACTGCAATACACCAGCAAACGAGCCATTGCAATTATCAAGTTCTGTGACAGAAGCGATAGTGGAAAATACACTCTAACAGTTAAAAATGCCAGTGGGATGAAACAAATTTCTGTTCTTGTCAAAGTGCTTGGTATGTATCCCATGATTAATATTCATACTTAGTATACTAAAAAAACCTGCATTCTTTTAAGTAAGTGTGAGATGCTTTTCTTTAGCTGCTAATAACAATACTTATTTTCATCTCCACCCAGATTCACCAGGTCCATGCGCAGGCAAAATCACAGTTAGCAGAGTAACAGAAGAGAAATGTACTCTGGCATGGAACATGCCTGAGGAAGATGGAGGTGCACAAATCACTCACTATATCGTAGAAAGGCGTGAAACCAGCAGACTTCACTGGGTTATTGTTGAGGCTGAATGCCAGAGTTTATCATGTGTGGTAACAAAACTTATTAAAAATAATGAATACATCTTCCGTGTGAAAGCTGTCAACAAATATGGACCAGGTGTTCCACTTGAAACAGAACCTGTGATTGCCAGGAACGCTTTCAGTGAGTGTCACTACCTTCTGTTCAGCATTAGAATTTGTGCAATATTTCTCATAGATAAACAATTTGTTAAATAATAATTTTTTTAATCTTTTTTTTTTTTTTCTTTTTTTTTTTTTTTTTTTTTTTTTTTTTTTTAAAAACAGCTATCCCATCACAGCCTGGTGCTCCTGAGGAAGTGAGTGTTGGCAAGGAACATATCATTATTCAGTGGACAAAACCAGAATCAGATGGCGGCAGTGAGATTAAGGACTATCTTGTGGACAAACGTGAAAGGAAAAGTCTGCGCTGGACACGAGTGAACAGAGATTACACCGTTTATGATACCAGACTGAAGGTCACTAGTCTCATGGAAGGCAGCCAGTACCAGTTCCGCATCACCGCAGTGAATGCTGCTGGGAACAGTGAGCCTAGTGAAGCTTCCCAATACATGTTATGTAAAGAACCATCATGTAAGTTACCACATTTAAAACATATTTTAATATTTATTTATAATAATGGAGTATAAACCTATGTTGACACCACATATGATGTAATGGAACTACCTGGTATTAGAATAAACTTAGAAGTTATAGTTAATTTTAAATGCATTTCCTGGCATTAGCTGTTTAGAACTTGTTTTTAACTGTAAAATGTTTTGTGCACCAATGTGAAATGCATTTTCTTCTTTTTCAAAGATACTCCTGCACCACCTTCAGCTCCAAGAGTTGTGGATACTACTAAGCATAGCATAAGTTTGGCATGGTCAAAGCCCACATATGACGGTGGTGCTGACATCTTGGGCTATGTTCTTGAAATGAAGGAAGAAGGTACTGAACAGTGGTATCGACCACATACAACTGCCACTCTGAGGAATGCTGAGTTCACCGTGACTGGTCTTAAGACAACACAGAAATACCAATTCAGAGTTGCTGCGACAAATGTGAATGGTATGAGTGAATTTAGTGAATCATCAGCAGAAATAGAACCTGTGGAAAGAATAGGTAATTTGAAAATTTCATGTATATTTTAAGGAATAATTGTATTTTCCTTTAGAACTACTAAAAGATTAATTAATTCCATGTTTCTTACACCCTTCATCAGAAACACCTGAGCTTGAGCTTGCTGATGATCTGAAGAAGACAGTTACAGTAAGAGCTGGTGGTTCCCTGCGCCTAATGGTCTCTGTATCTGGCAGACCTGCTCCCGTAATCACATGGAGCAAGCAGGGTGTTGACCTTGTAAGTCGAGCTATTATTGATACTACAGACAGCTACACTCTGCTTATTGTGGATAAAGTTAATCGGTATGATGCTGGAAAATACATCATTGAGGCTGAAAATCAATCAGGAAAAAAATCTGCAACTATTTCTGTAAAAGTATATGGTAAGTACTGTTACAATTGTACATAGGCATTGCATCACTCATAGTGCATGTTGGTCAGGAATAAAGAAGTTACTCATTTCCAAAGGAAGTTTGCAGTATAAATATCACAAGATTTTTTGGGAAGTCAGCAAAACAATCTACTCCAAAGGAAAATACATAACTTCTAAAGCTGTGCTAGTTTATAAATCAAATCCCAGTATTGTTGTTTTTTTTTTAATGCAGAAGCAGTCATTGACTGTAAAAGGAAAGGATCCAAAAGGAAAAAAAAAATTGTTTTGTTTTTGTTTTAGATACACCCGGTCCACCAGCTGCAGTGAGAATTAAGGAAGTATCAAAAGATTCTGTGACACTTACTTGGGATATTCCAACCATTGATGGCGGAGCCCCAGTCAACAATTACATAATTGAGAAACGTGAAGCTTCCATGAGAGCTTACAAGACTGTCACTACCAAATGCAGCAAGACATTTTATAGAGTTACTGGACTTCTAGAAGGAGCTTTGTATTATTTCAGAGTACTACCAGAAAATATTTACGGCATTGGTGAAGCTTGTGAAACATCTGATGCAGTACTAGTATCTGATGTCCCAATGGTACCACAAAAACTCGAAGTGATTGACACCACTAAATCAACTGTTACTCTTGCATGGGAGAAACCACCACATGATGGTGGCAGCAGATTGACTGGCTATGTTATTGAGGCCAGCAAAGCTGGAACAGAAAGATGGTTGAAGGTAGTGACATTGAAGCCTACTGTCTATGAGCATACAATTATCTCTCTCAATGAAGGTGAACAGTACTTGTTCAGGGTCAGAGCACAGAATCAGAAGGGTGTGTCAGAAGCACGAGAGATTGTCACAGCAGTGACAGTACAAGACCAAAAAGGTAGGTATCTACTGTTAAAAATAACAGGGTAAAGCTTACACTAAATGAATGTGACATAAAATGGATATTTAAAATATCAATAACTTGCTTTTCTTAGTTTTGCCAACAATTGACTTGGCTGGAATACCTCAGAAGACAATTCACGTACCTGCTGGCAAGCCCATTGAGTTAGCTATTCCAATTGAAGGACGACCACCTCCAGCCGCATCTTGGTTCTTTGCTGGTTCTAAACTGAAAGAATCAGAACGCATCAAAATGGAGACTGTTGCCAAAATGGCTAAATTAACTGTGCGTGAAACGACTATACATGACACCGGAGAGTACACGCTTGAACTGAAGAACACAACTGGAACAGTTACTGATACAATAAAGGTTATAATCCTTGGTAAGGATTAATAAAAATAATTGTCCATGATCTTTCTGCATCTGAACTTTTTTACATCAGCAACATGATTTCCTTTTCTCTACATTTTTTGGGTGTTTTAATTTTCTTTTTTTTTTTTTCTAGACAAACCTGGACCACCTGTTGGACCTATCAGAATTGATGAAATTGATTCAAATTATGTAACCATCTCCTGGGAGCCACCTGAGCTGGATGGTGGAGCTACCCTTAGTGGCTATGTGGTAGAACAGCGTGATGCTCACCGCCCTGGATGGCTGCCAGTTTCAGAGTCAGTAACCAGGACAACGTTTAAGTTCACTAGACTTGTTGAAGGTGCAGAATATGTGTTCCGTGTGGCTGCTACAAACCGCTTTGGAATTGGATCTTACCTGCAGTCTGAAATTATAGAATGCAAGAGCAGAATCCGTAAGTCTGAATTTTTGCTTATTCTCTACTTTTAAAAATAAAAATATCTATTTAAATGGGCTTGTATATTCACGCATAGATAAGATTTTTCTAGATGTTACTACTTCCTTTTGCCAAATAAATTGGTACATTATGATGCATACTAGTCTGATATAATTTTGGAGAAAATATGATCCATAAATCTATATAGGTATTATAGATGTACTGCACAGAACCTGGATGGTAAACTTGGATTTTCTTCTCAGGTTACCATCAGCCTTAAAAATTGCTTTACCCCATTACAAAAACAGGATTATTTCACTGACCTAGTTTTAAAGTACTTTAATATCTGCTGATAGAGTTTGATAGGACATTGATATTACATTGTCATTCACAATATGTTGCATATTACTAATGTATAGAATCATTTGGCACTTTCTTCACTAATTCTGTGTTGTTTTTACAGGTATTCCTGGTCCTCCTGGCACTCCAGAAGTGTTTGATGTCTCTCGAGATGGCATGACATTAACTTGGTACCCTCCAGAAGATGATGGTGACTCACAGATTACTGGTTATATTGTGGAACGCAAAGAAGTTAGAGCAGATAGATGGATCCGTGTGAATAAAGTTCCAGTCACTATGACTCGTTACCGTTCCACTGGGTTGGTTGAAGGATTAGAATATGAACACCGAGTCACAGCAATCAATGCCAGAGGCACTGGCAAACCCAGTCGTCCTTCCAAGTCTGCTGTCGCCAGAGATCCAATTGGTAAGTAATTTCGTACATAGATTAAGCACGTTATAGCAGAAGGGAATGATACTCTTTTCTCTAATTTGGAAATTTATCCGAGTATATTAACAAATGAGATTCTGGCTGGAGAAAACCCAGAAAATATTAGTGAAAATTATACCCTATAGACTTAATACAGATCGTATGTTGCAAGTTAGCATTCATTACATCTTTTAAATACTCATAAAAAAAAATCCTACTCTCCCATCTAATCTTCTCTTCCAGCTCCTCCAGGTAAACCTCAAAATCCAAGAGTCACTGATACTACAAGAACATCTGTCTCCCTGGCTTGGAGTCCACCAGAAGATGAAGGTGGTTCTAAAGTTACTGGCTACTTAATTGAGATGCAGAAGGTTGATCAGTTTGAGTGGACCAAATGTAACACCACACCAACCAAGATTCGTGAATACACCTTGACACATCTCCCCCAGGGCGCAGAGTACAGATTCCGTGTGCTAGCCTGTAATGCTGGTGGGCCAGGAGAACCTGCTGAAGTGCCAGGAACAGTCAAAATAACAGAAATGCTTGGTAAGACACTTCAAGTCTTAACACTTATTGAAAGGTGTCCTAAAAAAGTATGTGTCTTAAGCAGATATATCATCTGTAAAACAGACATAGTGTGATGTGTTCATTTTGTTTACAGAATATCCTGACTATGAACTTGATGAAAAATACCAGGAAGGTCTCATGGTGAGACAAGGTGGAGTTATCAGGCTCACAATACCCATTAAGGGTAAGCCCATCCCAATATGCAAATGGACAAAAGAAGGACATGACATCAGCAGGAGGGCCATGATTGCGACTTCTGATACTCACACAGAACTTGTGATCAAAGATGCAGAAAGAGAAGATTCAGGCACCTATGATTTGGCACTTGAAAACAAGTGTGGCAAAAAAGCTGTGTATATTAAAGTCAGAGTGATTGGCATTCCAAATCCACCGGAAGGGCCACTTGAGTATGATGATATACAAGCTCGTTCTGTCAGAGTAAGCTGGAGACCTCCTACAGATGATGGTGGTGCAGATATCCTAGGTTATATTGTTGAGAGACGAGAAGTACCGAAGACTGCCTGGTACACTGTTGACTCTAGAGTGAAAGGGACGTCACTGGTGGTGAAAGGGCTCAAAGAAAACGTGGAATATCACTTCCGTGTTTCTGCTGAAAACCACTTTGGTATTAGCAAATCTCTCAAATCTGAAGAACCAGCAGTACCAAAGACACCTCTAAGTAAGTCCCGTTTTAGATTTTAAAAAAACAATAATTTTTAATTACTACATTATGGTTCTAAAAGTACAATAGTATATGCAAATATTTCAATGCTATGTCACTATTATTTCTACTATTTTTGTTATAATTATTAACAGATCCTCCAGAGCCTCCAAACAACCCACCTGAAGTGCTTGATGTTACAAAGAGTTCTGTCAACTTGTCCTGGTCTAGACCTAAAGATGATGGTGGTTCTCGTGTAACTGGCTACTACATTGAACGTAAAGAGACATCTACAGAAAAATGGGTTAGGCATAATAAGACACAGATTACCACTACGATGTACACAGTCACAGGACTTGTTCCAGATGCTGAATATCAATTCCGTATCATTGCTCAAAATGACATTGGTGAAAGTGAAGCAAGTCCTGTTTCTGAACCAGTTGTATGCAAGGATCCATTTGGTAAGAAAACGTTTGCATTAACAGATCTTCTGAAGAGCAACCTAGTGACATTTAGAGAGGAATTTATTTTCTGTGTCTATTTTAATTTTCAGACAAACCAAGCCAACCTGGAGAAATTGAGATCACGTCTATATTTAAGGACAGCATTACGTTAGAATGGGAACGTCCTGAAAGTGATGGCGGCAAAGAGATCCTTGGCTATTGGGTTGAATATCGCCAGTCTGGAGAAAGCACCTGGAAAAAATGCAATAAAGAACGCATCAAGGACAGGCAGTTTACAGTAGGAGGTTTACTAGAGGCTACAGAATATGAGTTCCGTGTCTTTGCAGAAAATCAGACTGGCCTCAGCAGACCTCGAAGGACTGCTATGGCAGTGAAAACTAAATTAACATGTAAGCAAAAGTATATTGTCATATTTGCTGTGATATTGTTGTGATTTGCTGTGTCATAAATCACGGTGCTGCACTTAACATGCTGCCTATTTGTTTTACGTATTACTTGCCAACATGACTGTCTTAAAGCACAGTCTTTCACGTACAAGAGGCACAAGCATAAATGAAAATGAATTTCCAGTAATAGAGGAAAATTTCATAGTAATCTTCATTATTTTTTCATTTGCTTTGTCATAGCTGGAGAAGCACCTGCCATAAAGAAAGAAATGCAGGATGTTACAACTAAACTGGGTGAAGCAGCTCAGCTGACATGCCAGATTGTTGGGAGACCTTTGCCTGATATTAAATGGTACCGCTTTGGCAAAGAACTAGTGCAAAGCCGAAAATACAAAATGTCATCTGATGGACGCAACCATACACTCACAGTAATAACAGATGAACAGGAGGATGAAGGTCTCTACACTTGTATGGCTACCAATGATGTCGGAGAAATTGAAACTAGTGGCAAGCTATTATTGCAGGCACCTCCTCAGTTCCATCCTGGTTTCCCATTGAAAGAGAAATACTATGCAGGTGCAGGTGGCACCCTCCGCCTTCACGTTGTGTATATTGGCCGACCGGTACCAGCAATAACTTGGTTCCACAGCAACAAACCTTTGAGAGGATCAGAAACAGTTACTATTGAGAACACAGAGCATTATACTCATCTTGCTATTAAGAATGTCCAGCACAAGACTCATGCTGGGAAGTACAAAGTGCAACTCAGTAACACATTTGGTACGGTTGACACTGTACTGAATGTGGAAATACAAGGTAATTAATTTTATTTTCAGTATTTTTGTGGAATATTTTCTCAAATATTTCCTGGCAAAAGAACTAAAAATATTGTGCTTTTTCTTTTACAGATAAGCCAGATAAACCGGTAGGGCCAATCGTTATAGAGTCTATACTGAAGAATTCTGTGGTGATAAGCTGGAAACCACCAGAGGATGATGGAGGTGCTATGATAACCAATTACATCATAGAGAAACGTGAAGCCAAGGAAGGAGCAGAATGGCAACTTGTATCTTCAAGCATTTCAGGCACAACCTGTAGAATTGTTAACCTAACTGAAAATGCAGGCTATTATTTCCGTGTTTCTGCTCAGAATACATATGGCATTAGCGAAGCACTGGAGGTTTCATCAGTTGTTGTTATGAAGCCTCCATTTGGTAAGTGAACGCCAACATATCGATTTCTGTATGCCCCTGTAATTACTAAGGCAAGCTCACTTCACTTTTTGAACCCTTTATTCTTTACAGAAAAACCAGGACAACCTGGTCAGCCAGTAGCAAGCGCTGTCACAAAGGATTCTTGTGTTGTCTCATGGAAGCCACCTGCAAGTGATGGCGGTGCAAAGATTAGAACTTATTATCTTGAGAAGCGTGAGAAAAAACAAAACAAGTGGATTTCTGTAACAACAGATGAAATTCGTGAAACTGTCTATTCTGTGAAAGACCTTATTGAAGGTCTTGAATATGAGTTCCGCGTAAAATGTGAAAATCTTGGCGGTGAAAGTGAGTGGAGTGAGGTATCACAACCAGTCATTCCAAAATCTGATGTACCAATTCAAGCTCCACATTTCAAAGAAGAACTAAGGAATCTGAATGTGAAATTCCAAGCCAATGCCACATTTGTCTGCAAAGTCACTGGTCATCCTAAGCCAATTGTCAAGTGGTATAGACAAGGCAAAGAAATCATGCCAGATGGTGAAAAGATCAAGATACAAGAATTCAAGGGTGGATATCACCAGCTGGTCATCACAAATGTAACAGATGATGATGCCACAGTATATCAAGTCAGAGCTACCAACCAAGGAGGATCTGTGTCTGGAACTGCCTCTTTGGATGTTGAAGGTGAATGAGGGGTCTTGATTCCTAAGATAAATTATTTTTAAGCTTTGGATATTTAGGCTATTGGTGCTCTTCTCATGTACTTTTGGTCATGTGTTGTTTTTTCTTCCTCTTTCTATTCCAGTTCCTGCAAAGATTCACTTGCCCAAAAACCTGGAAGGCATGGGAGCTGTTCATGCCCTCCGAGGGGAAGTAGTGAGCATCAAAATTCCGTTCAGTGGCAAGCCTGCCCCCGTGATCACATGGCAGAAGGGACAAGACCTCATTGATACTAATGGGCACTACCAAGTCATTGTTACGCGATCATTCACATCTCTTGTTTTCCCAAATGGTGTTGATAGAAAAGATGCAGGTTTTTACATTGTTTGTGCCAAAAACAGATTTGGAATCGATCAAAAAACAGTTGAATTAGATGTGGCTGATGTGCCTGATCCACCAAGAGGTCTGAAGGTAACTGACATTTCAAGGGATTCAGTCAACTTAACCTGGAATGAACCAGCTACCGATGGTGGAAGCAGAATCATAAACTACATTATTGAGAAACGTGCTACAACAGCAGAGCGATGGATTCGTGTCGCACAAGCTCGTGATACACGATACACAGTGGTAAACCTATTTGGCAAGACCAGCTACCAGTTCCGTGTAATTGCAGAAAACAAGTTTGGCCATAGCCAGCCTTCTGAACCTACTGATCCAATTATAACAAAGGAAGATAAGACCAGAGTAATGAACTATGATGAAGAAGTTGATGAGACCAGAGAAGTCACCACAGTTCAAGCAGCTCACTATTCGACAAAGGAACTCTATGACAAATACATGATTGCAGAAGAGCTTGGACGTGGACAGTTTGGCATTGCACACCGCTGTGTTGAGGCAATTTCCAAAAAGACTTACCTGGCTAAGTTTGTCAAAGTAAAGGGTGCTGACCAAGTTTTGGTAAAGAAGGAAATTTCCATTCTAAACATTGCTAGGCACCGAAATATCCTGTATCTTCATGAATCATTTGAGAGCCTAGAAGAATTAGTCATGATCTTTGAATTCATTTCTGGAGTTGACATCTTTGAAAGAATCAGCACAGCTTCATTTGAACTGAATGAAAGAGAAATAGTAAGTTACGTACGCCAGGTCTGCGATGCAGTAGAATTTTTACATCGCCACAGCATTGGACATTTTGATATTAAACCAGACAACATTATTTACTCCACAAGAAGAAGCTCTGTAGTTAAAATTGTTGAATTTGGTCAAGCCAGACAATTGAAGCCTGGAGACAGCTTTAGACTCCAGTTCACTTCTCCTGAATATTATGCACCTGAAGTACATCATCATGATTTGGTCAGCACTGCTACTGACATGTGGTCAGTTGGGGCTTTAACATATATACTTCTCAGTGGCATTAATCCTTTCATTGCTGAAACAAACCAACAAGTTATTGAAAATATTCTAAATGCTGAATACAACTTTGATGATGAAGCATTCAAGGACATAAGCATTGAGGCCATGGACTTCATTGATCGCCTGCTAGTGAAGGAAAGAAAAGCTCGAATGACAGCTGCTGAAGCACTTAACCATGTGTGGCTAAAACAGCAGACAGAAAAGACCAGCACTAAAGCCATCAAGACCTTGAGGCACAGGCGTTACTACCAAACTCTAGTAAAGAAGGAGTGGAACACAGTTGTGTCAGTAGCCCGCATTTCCTGCGGAGGCGCGATTAGATCTCAGAAAGGCGTAACAGTGGCAAAAGTTAAAGTTGCACCAATAGACATTGGTCCCATTGCTGGTCAGATAAAACATACCGTGACAGAAGAAGGAGGGCATGCCAAATATGTATGTAGGATTGAAAACTATGATCAATCCACACAAGTCACATGGTACTTTGGTATGAGGCAATTAGAAAGCAATGAGAAATACGAAATCAAATACGAAGAAGGTGTGGCAACCATGTATGTCAAAGATGTTTCCAAATCTGATGATGGTACCTATAGATGCAAGGTAGTAAATGACTATGGTGAAGACAGCTCTTATGCAGAACTTTTTGTTAAAGGTGTGAGAGAAATTTCTGAGCACTACAGATGCAGAACTGTTAGGAAAGTGAAACGACGGGTTGATACTATGAGACTATTAGAGCGTCCACCAGAATTTACTCTGCCTTTGTATAATCGCACTGCATACATTGGAGAAAATGTCAGGTTTGGAGTAACTATAACAGTTCACCCAGAACCTCGCTTAACGTGGTTCAAATCAGGCCAGAAAATCAAACCTGGAGATGATGATAAGAAGTATACTTTTGAATCAGACAAGGGTCTTTATCAACTCGTCATCAATAATGTCACTGAAGAGGATGATGCTGAATACAGTATTGTGGCACGCAATAAATATGGGGAAGACAGCTGCAAAGCTAAGCTGACTGTGATTCCACATCCACCTCCAGCAGATGCCACGCTAAGGCCAATGTTTAAAAGACTGCTGGCAAATGCTGAATGTCAAGAAGGCCAAAATGTCAGTTTTGAGATCAGGGTATCTGGTGTACCAAAACCAACACTGAAATGGGAGAAAGATGGTCAACCTCTATCCTTTGGTCCTAACTTTGATATAATTCATGAAGGTTTAGATTATTATGCTTTGCATATTAGAGATACTTTACCAGAAGACAGTGGTTACTACAGAGTTACTGCTACAAACAGTGCCGGATCTACAAGCTGTCAGGCTTATCTAAAAGTTGAACGCTTGAAATATGTCAAGCGTGAGTACAAGACTGAAGAAGAGCGGGAGAAGCATGTACAAAGGCAAATTGACAAGACCTTACGAATGGCAGAAATCCTTTCTGGGGTTGAAGCTGTTCCGCTGACACAAACTGCGCAAGAGGCTCTCAGAGAAGCTGCTATCTTATATAAACCAGCTGTTAGCACTAAGACTGTCAAAGGTGAATATGAAATTAAAAAAGAAGAAAAGAAGGAAGAAAGACGACTTCGTATGCCATATGAGGTCCCAGAGCCTCGCAAACATGTGCGCACTACTCTTGAGGAAGATCAGAACATTAAACATTTTGTGCCTCTGTCAGACATGAAGTGGTACAAGAGGCTGCGAGACCAGTACGAAATGCCAGGAAAACTTGAGAGAACTGTTCAGAAACGCCAGAAACGCATACGTCTTTCCAGGTGGGAGCAATTCTATGTGATGCCACTGCCACGTATTTCTGATCAGTATAAGCCTAAATGGCGCATACCAAAGCTAACACAAGATGATCTTGAAATTGTGAGACCAGCACGTCGGCATACTCCATCTCCAGACTATGAATATTACTATAGACCAAGAAGGCGATCACTTGGTGACTTGTCTGATGAGGAATTACTTCTGCCTATTGATGACTACTTAGCCATGAAGAGAACTGAAGAGGAAAGACTTCGCCTTGAAGAAGAGCTGGAGTTAGGCTTTTCTGCTTCCCCACCAAGTAGAAGCCCCCCACGTTTTGAATTGTCTGCCCTTCGGTATTCTACTGCAGGAGCACAGGTCAGTTCAGAGGAAGAAAGAAAAAGAGAGCTGAGGTATTCAAGATATCACATCCCAGTTAAAGCTGAAACCAGTGCAAGCTATGCAGAGCTTCGTCAACGCCATGACAGGGCTGCCTACAGACCACCTAAACAAAAGCAAAGAATAATGGATGAAAGAGAGGATGAAGAATTGCTCCGCCCTGTTGGCACTGCTCAACGACTCTCTGAATACCGGAGTGAGCTCGAATATATGGCAGAAGAGGAAAAGAGTAGACGCAGAAGAAGGAGGGAAAGAGAAATAACTGAGATCACATCAGAAGAAGAAGAAGAAATAGAAATGGTGCAACAGGTTCACAGGGAATTTTCACCTCCCTCTAGATTACTAAGGAGAAGAAGATCTCTTTCTCCAACTTACATTGAGTTGATGCGTCCTGTATCTGAATTAATTCGACCTCGCTCACGTCCTCCTGAAGAAAGTGAGAGAAGATCCCCCACACCAGAAAGAACTCGACCACGCTCACCTAGCCCAGTTTCTAGTGAAAGATCGCTCTCTCGGTTTGAGAGGATGGCAAGATTTGATATATTTTCTAGATATGAGTCCATGAAATCTGCTTTGAAAACTCAGAAAACTATGGAAAGGAAATACGAAGTTCTGACTCAGCAGCCTTTCACCCTTGACCATGCTCCTCGCATTACCCTGAGAATGCGCTCACACCGGGTACCGTGTGGCCATAATACCAGGTTCATTCTAAATGTCCAGTCAAAACCAACTGCTGAAGTGAAGTGGTACCATAACGGTATTGAGCTCCAAGAGAGTAGTAAGATACATTTTACCAATACCAGCGGTGTATTAACTCTGGAGATTCTTGATTGTCACATTGATGACAGTGGAACATACCGGGCCGTATGCACGAACTACAAAGGGGAATGCTCTGATTATGCAACACTAGATGTTACTGGAGGAGATTACACTACATACTCTTCCCAGAGGAGAGATGAAGAAGTACCAAGGTCCATTTTACCTGACTTGACAAAAACAGAGGCATATGCAGTCTCCTCATTTAAGAAGGCATCTGCTACAGAAGCAAGTTCCTCAGTAAGAGAGGTCAAATCAGAAATGTCAGCAACAAGAGAATCACTTTTATCCTATGAACACTATGCTGCTTCTGAAGAAAAAATCACTGCAGCTGAAGAAAAATCATTGGAAGAAAGGACTGTACACAAGGCCTTTAAAAGCACTCTACCAGCAACAATCCTTACAAAACCACGGTCAGTCACAGTTTCTGAAGGGGAGACTGCAAGATTTTCCTGTGATGTTGATGGTGAACCAGCACCAACAATAACATGGTTCCGTGCAGGTCAACCCATTGTTTCTTCAAGGCGTTTCCAAGTAACACGAACACAGTACAAGTCTACCTTTGAAATTTCTTCAGTCCAGATGTCAGATGAAGGCAGTTACACTGTTGTGGTGGAAAACTCTGAAGGAAGACAGGAAGCGCATTTTACTTTGACCATTCAAAGAACAAAAATTCCCGAAAAAACAATTACATCACCTCCAAAAGTCAAATCCCCTGAGCCTCGTTTAAAGTCTCCAGAGCCAGTTAAGTCTCCTAAACGAGTGAAATCTCCTGAACCCATCAGCAGCCCCCCAAAAGCAAAGTCACCACCTGGAGACAAAACAGTACCAGGAGATAAAGTACAATTGCCAACTGCTTCTCCACCAAAGATAAAGCAGCATCTGAAAGCAGAAACTCTTGGAGATAAGGTAAAGCTATCCTGTGCAGTTGAAAGCAGTGTTTTAAGTGTCAGAGAAGTGGCTTGGTATAAGGATGGCAAAAAACTGAAAGAAGACCATCGGTTCAAGTTTCATTATGCAGCAGATGGCACCTATGAGCTCAAAATCCATGACCTCATGGAATCTGATAAAGGAGAATATACCTGTGAAATTATTGGGGAAGGAGGTGTTTCAAAAACTAACTTCCAGTTTACTGGGCAAGTATTTAAAAATATCCATTCTCAGGTGAGAGGTGCATCTGAAACTCATAAATCAGTTCAGAAAGAAGATGAGGTGCTTACAGTTTCTACACAGAAGAAATCAGCAGCGGCAACTGAAGAAAAAGCAGCAGTTCAAGAAGTCATTAAAAAGTCAGTTGTTACTGAAGACGTCAAACAATTGAAAGCAGAAATTAAAGCTTCTTCAACTAAAATGACAGTATCCGAAGGGCAGAAAGTGACATTGAAAGCCAACATTCCTGGTGCCTCTGAAGTAAAATGGGTGCTGAATGGAATGGAGCTGAGAAATTCAGATGATTACAGATATGGTGTTTCTGGAAGCGATCACACGCTAACTATTAAAAAGGCTAGTAATAAAGATGAAGGTATACTCACCTGTGAAGGTAAAACTGATGAAGGCATTATTAAATGCCAGTATGTTCTGACCTTTTCTAAAGAGCGCTCCAACGAACCAGCATTTATCATTCAGCCTAAGTCTCAAAATGTCAATGAAGGACAAGATGTATTGTTCACCTGTGAAGTTTCTGGGGATCCTTCTCCTGAAATAGAGTGGTTTAAGAATAATCAACCTGTAAGTATTTATTTAATATATTTACTTGAAAAATTAGCATTGTTCGTAAAACTGATCTTAATGAATCCATTTTTACCCTCCTCAGATTGCTGTTTCATCACACATCAGAGTAACACGCTCTAAAAACATGTATTCACTTGAGATTCGAAATGCAGCAGTGAGCGACACTGGAAAATACACAGTCAAAGCAAAAAATTACCACGGGCAGTGCTCTGCTACAGCATCTTTGACTGTACTCCGTAAGTTTGTTCTCTGGCTCTTTTGTTCAGGCTAATCATAACTTTTTGCTGTGGTGTGTCTACTAAAATGACTTATGGTAAAAGCTACTGGTAATGTTGATTTAGGTATTTTAACAAGTTCCTATTAATTCTTTTGTATATTATATATACAGAACTAAAACAGCATTAGAAATCTTTGTAACACCCACAGAGGAGCACACAGATGCTCTATTATGTCAATAGACGCTCTCATGAGACCCCACCTGGAATACTGTGTTCAGCTCTGGGGCCCCAAAATACGAAGGACATGGAGCTGTTGGGAGTCCAGAGGAGGGCCATGAAGATGATCAGATGGAGCACCTCTCCTACGAAGACAGGATGAGAGTTGGGATTGTTCAGCCTGGAGAAGAGAAGGCTCCAGGGAGACCGTATAGAAGCCTTCCAGTACCTAAAGGGGCCTAACAAGAAAGCTGGAGAGGAACTGTTTACAAGGGATAGGACAAAGGGTAGTGGCTTAAAACTGAAAGAGGGTAGATTTAGATTAGATATTAGGAAGAAACTATTTACTGTGAGGGTGGTGAGACACTAGAACAGGTTGCCCAGAGAAGTTGTGGATGCCCCCTTCCTGGAAGTGTTCAAGGCCAGGCTGGATGGGGCTCTGGGCAACCTGGTCTAGTGGAGGGTGTCCCTGCCCATGGAAGGGGCTTGGAACTAGATGATCATTAAGGTCCCTTCACACCCAAACCATTCTATGATTCTATGTTAACAGAAGGCTATCAGCATTCCTTCCAGGATGACTGTGTCAAGACCTTGGTGCTGGCAATTACTCTTTCCTCATTTACTACCAGAATCTATTCCAATAAAACAAAGCAATTCCACAGTAAAAAAAAATTTTGGTAACTTAGCCATAACTGATCTGGGTTTAGTATTTTATTGGCTGTATCATATCCTAGTTCCTAGCATCCAGGGGTTGCTATGATTTGCTTGTATGACTGTGCTTGGGTTTAAAGGAAAGCTGCAGTGATTGAGCTTCTCTGTTGACTTTTATAGCTACAGAACAATGCAGTGAAATACAGAGTTTCCTATACCTTGTAAGAACTTGAAAATGTTTCACAACTTCTACAAACATGAACTGAACACACACAATTTCTCCGTGGCTAATTCTAGTAATGGTCCTAATAGGAAATGCTATGTGACAACTTGTTTCTTCTTAAGTATGTTTTTCCTTCAAGCTCATACATACTAGTAACAGTTCCATTTCCTACTTGTTTCATTTATAAATTACTGTTTGTGATTTGGATATCTTGAATCAAATGATTGTAAACAATCTTATCCTCCACTGCAGTTTTCTATTGAAAGCAAACTATGTTGTCTCTTCACTTCTGTAAAATTAACCATATAGGACTGCATGACTTCGTTCGTTAACGTGACGTTATTGGTTTTTCCTTCTATGTTTGCGATGCTCCTCAGCTCTAATTGAAGAACCTCCAAAAGAGGTAGTATTGAAGACAAGTGGCGACGCAAGCATGCACGAAAGTTTTTCTTCCCAGTCCTTTCAAATGGCTTCTTCTAAACAAGAGGCTTCATTCAGCAGTTTCAGCAGTAGCAGCATGACTGAAATGAAATTTGCAAGCATGTCTGCCAAAAGCATGTCCTCCATGAAAGAATCCTTTGTAGAGATGAGCTCCAGCAGTGTTGTGGGGAAATCTAGTATGGCTCAACTGGAGAGTTCAACTAGTAAAATGCTTAAATCAGGTCTGAGAGGTGAGCAATACAATTACTGGTAGCATTAGTGCTTCAAATATCCTGAAGTAGTCCTCAGAGTAAACGTGCTGCATGGCTTAGTGAAAACAGACTAACTTGGTGTTTCTTCTGTTTTGTAAAGGAGTACCACCCAAAATTGAAGCTCTCCCATCTGATATCAGCATTGATGAAGGAAAAGTTCTGACACTATCTTGTGCCTTTTCGGGTGATCCTGCTCCTGAAATAACATGGTACTGCAGAGGGAGAAAAATTACCAGTCAGGACCAGCAAGGCAGATTCCACATTGAAACCTGTGAAGATCTAACCACCTTGATCATCATGGATGTCCAGAAGAATGACAGTGGACTTTATACCCTGAATTTAGGAAATGAATTTGGTACCGATTCTGCCACTGTGAATATTAATATTCGATCAATTTAGAGAGCTTGATCTGTATTATTTACACTTGTCTTTTTACAAGTGATTCGTATATGGACTGAAATATCTGATCTGTAAATATAAAAAAAAATATTTTTGTACCTACCTGAATGAGACAAAGTCCAGAGCTATACATTATGACTTATAGTCATTATTGACCTAAGAATTTTAAACTTTTTTTCACTGACATGTACATACTGTATATAGCCGAAGTTAACGGTTATGAAGTTTTGTACCATTTATTTTATGACATTTTGAAACGTAACTTTTGGAACTAACAGTTGGTAGGAGAAAGTTTCCTAGCAAACGACTACCCTGCTCAACATTTAACTAATTTTTGCGCCTCAACTCATTGTTGATGTCTAAGAATGCCTCAACAGGTAGAGAGGCTCCCTGTTGAAGATTACCTACACCTAAGAGATGATACTGTGCATAGTATTTCATACATGCACGAATATTTATGTTGAATCAGAAATGTAAGGCATTGGTGATGTTTGCAATTACCCTCCTGTAAGCATTGCTTTAATGTTTTACGTTGAATCTGATTATGTCGTAATTTCCATACCCGACTGACAATTTTTGGACAAAGTGCAAGCGGCCAGCACTTTGTTCACCCACTATCTGTGTACTGTTTCTGACATACTGACTGCCTAAATAGCTTTAAAAAAGTAACATCACCTGGCCATCCCCTTAATCAACAAAGCTATTTAGGTACTCAAGTGCAGCAGCAGTACCCCCTCTCGGAGGTTCGTAGGGTGCAGTGATTGAGTTTGTGTGGTAGTATTAGACATCCAGTAGTCACTTCTGGCAACTAAGCAATGAACCACAGTTTGTAAACAAACTGTTGTTACAACATCAAATACCGCCCTGCACTTCAATTCGCTTTAGTTCTCCTAATGTAGTAATAAATCTTGATAGCTGTTGAACCTCCTTGAGATAGTTATTCATTTTTAAAATGCATTTGAAATAAAGCATGCTTTCTGCACCACAAAATCTGTGACTTGATTATTTATTTATTATGCTCTGTTTTTATAGTTCCTGTACTACACTACAGAAAAAGAGTTACTGAATAAAAACACTAGGTAGAAATGCAATTCTCCAATGTAAACCAGGGAGCTAATTGTTGAAAATTCAGCCATTTATCAGAAACAGCCTGGCCACCAGAAAGTCAGTCTTAAACCAAGTCACTTAAAAAAAAAAAAAAGCTTCTTCATAGGTTCTTCATTAACAAAGGAAAAGGATAAATTCTAGCACATACCTAAGCATTATGCTGTTCTTATTATCCTTCTGTTAAGTGAATTTACAGGCCTTCACCTGGCTATTGCCTTGCTTTTTTGGCAGCTGCAACTAGTAAAGACAGTTGACCCTAATTGCCTGGACCTACAAGTTCTCACCTCCCATCAGTTCTTCATCCCTCAAGTCAGCTGACATACCTATAGGAGTAACGCCTGTCTTTACACTCCTGGAGGGAAATCACAAATCCCATGCAGGCAGGTCACAATTCTGGTTATCTATGGGAAAAGAATATGAAGGTCAAAGGAGCAACTCTGCTTTCTAGAATTCACTCTGATCAGTAGAAAAAGCTTGAGAGCAAATACACTCACAGCAATACAACGTTGCTTCAGGGGCTGTAAAATTCTCTTAAGTGGAGCAGGAGCATTAATTAGCAATACCATGCATCACTATGACTCCCAGCATACTACTACTATTAAAAAACAAAACCTCAAGCTCACCAGAATAGTAAAGCAGGTAGTATTTTTAAAAACCTATTCCAAAAAGGCTCACTAAAGAAGCAGACTTTTTAAATTTTAATTTTCTATAAACCTATACACTATCAACCAGTAGCTATCCCAATGACGCAGGAAAGCTAATAAATGGGGATGAAACAAGGACTAAATGAAAAAATTAAGAATTTCAGAAGAGCTAAGTTTTGGGTCAGGACAAGATCCAGACTTTTTCAAGTAACAACCAGTAACATTGAGAAACAATCATAAAGATTAAAGAGTTTAAGAGTGCGTGATATTTCTTCCTTAGGGAAGAAAGTAAAGAAAAAAAAAAGTTAAAAAGGCCATTTATTTTAATCTTTAAAGTATCCAAAGACAAAAAAAAAAAACCCTCGAGCTTCCCATTCTAATTCCATCAGATGTTTAAAAAAAAAAAAAAACCAAACCCACAACAACTTCAATACAAGAGACAAAAATATGCCTGTGCACAGGCATGTAATAAAACTTAACACTAAAAATGCACTAGTCAGTCATCTCAGCAGAAGGTAATAGTGACAACATCTGCAGACTTAAGCATGGACTCTTCATAAATACTACTGTAAATTTGGTATTTTGTGGCCTCTACTGCATCTACACCTATTTACTTGATCAAGAGGAAAGCACACCGGTGTGGCAACACAAGCAAGTTTGTTCTGCCTGTACCTCTGTGGCCCAACTCTGCGCAGTATGTAAGCAAGCACACCTAACTTTAAGCAAATGAGTCAGTCATATGCCTAAAAATAGAAGCTAAAGTATTTACAGGCTTTGCTGAAGCACAGCTTTAACAGATAACTTTACATGCCAACCTGCTGAGCCAGTGGTTTTTCACAAGACTGCTAAGCGAACACTAATATAGAGAGACACTGATAAAGTCACAACCTAGAGCCTCAATATTCAGTTTCACAGAACACATCCTTAAACAGTAACAATTTTTCAAGACAATAGATTAAGTAGTCTCTCGATAAAAAAAATAAACCTAAAGTTAGCAGTAAACATTTAAAATTATTTTCTTATTATATTCAGGTTGAATATTGTGATTTTTAACTGTACAAGCAAACATTTGCTCTCTTTAAAGATAAAAATCTATTGCAATATAGGACCAAATTCAGAAGAAAACAAAAATAAATAAATTACCCTACCACTGATACATGTGCAAAGGCATTTGGACTTCATGTTTTCTGAGGCCTGATGCACAAGGACAATCTTTTTAGCAAAGTTCTGTGAGCTGCTGTATAAATTCTACTACAGGGCTATACATTCTCTACGAACATTTTACACTTGGCAGCCTGAGAAAAATTACTGTGATGGTGGCTAGCCATAATAACATGAAGAGATTCCTTTTACTGCTAGCAGACAAGAAACCCTAGTCTTAACATTGCATTTCAATTTTCACCATCATCTCCAGTTTCAACAATTTCTCCTTTCAAGGGAAGAAAAATTATATGACCAGACTACAAAAAATGTCCTGTCTCCGATAAAAATATTAAACCAAAAATCTTCTCTAGTTGTTTCTGTTTTCCTTCCCCCTTTTTGAAGATGATAATGTTCTAGAGCTTGAATTTACAAAAAAAAAAGTAAATCAGAGTATTTAATGTCTGTCAAAAAAAAACCTCCAATCATAACAGGGTCAAAAGTAAATCATTCAGTCATTCCCACGCTGGAATGTGCCATAGTACTTACAGCAGCAGTACAAAGGAGAAAGGATGACAGAGAAAATAAGGTACTCTGACATGCCAAAAAATAAGGTACGCTGACATGTATAGAAAAATGAGACCCCATGCAAGGTAATTATGACCTGCTTCTGCCACTGTAACCCAAACTTTGTGGAAAATGCCTAGGCAGCCTACGGGGTGCACTGAGAAAAGGAAGATACAGAACCAAAGCAACATTTATCACAAGTGAATATGAAACACCGGGAAGAGGATGAGACACTCTAAATCCTGTCAAGGGACAGGATTTAAAAGTATTACCTTTGACGTCTAACTGACGGTGTTGGAAAGCCTGTTTACCCTTCTCTTTGAAAAAGCTGGAGGAGGTCTGGTTTGGGGAAGGGGTTGGTGGGTTTTTTGACCACATACATACGATACAGCTGTGCTCTCATCTTTGTCTTCTCTCCTATATGTGTGCCAGTTAGAGCAGTCAGGATGTGGCGACAGGAGTACCTATGTATATTGGCACATAAATACCACGTGCCCTACCATGGAGAAAAAGGTGACACCAGCCAGCAAAGCAGGGAAACAGTCTAACTACTTTCTTAAGGTACTCAATTGTCAAACAACATTCTGGATTGTTCATCCAGACTTAACAAATACCAAAATGCTAAGCAAAGTAAATTAAATTCTGAAGTAACACCTTCTAATCACTACTGTACGTACACAGTGGGAAGAGCAGAGGTAAAGCATTTCTTTTAGACTGTTTTAAAGTGCAGGCCATTATCTTCAAGTAAGCTTGTTCATGTTGGTGTGTTAGACATCCTTTGCAAAATAGTGAAGCACTGGTTCCCCCGCTGTAGAGGGATGACTAGTTCCCAGATCTTCATTAGCTGCTAAGTCCTTCCAAGACAGTGGCAATTCTTAGGATGTACATACACAGTTACAGTCATCTGGGGAGCTTTACAAGTGAAATAATAAAAATCTTTACGGCTCTTTGGTCTTCAGTGTTAAACAACAATGACTTTCAGGATGGCAACTGTTGATTTGGGCACACAGGTTCTACATAGATCTCCTTTAAGCAGTAATGTTCTCTTCTAGATCTGGATCTGAAACTCTTATGTTCAGCCTCTAAGCAGTCAGTAAAAAAAAAAAAAACTAAAAGGCAGGTTTCACATTTTAAAGCTCTTTTAAAGCAGGATAATGAGGAACATCTGAAAAAGATAGTTTTCCAACACAGACATTGCCTTTATTCAGGTATTGTACCTCTTTAAAAAGTTATTAACTTACAACAGCTACACTACAATACTTAAACTGATGGTGGCATATCAAGCAAAACTCAAGCTTATAGTTTGTGAAAATAACCATAAAACAAGGAGCTGTGAATTCAGTTTTTAAATAAATGAAGTACAGGGGGTTTTATGCAGAAGTGACCTCTGAAATATTCCTACCCCAAATACTGCTTTCTCTGGGGGGGTGGGGGGAAAGTCAAGCTGATTTCTATACACTAAGTGGAAAGAAATACAAACATTAATTTTCAGAAGTTTAAAGCCCCTTAATGTTGTAATCTCAGTATTCATGAATCTCCAAATCACTGACTGCCTGATCATTAATTCTTTATAGTACAAACTGGTAAGCCATTTAAACACATTCCATTTCTAATTATCCGATGTTAAGAGACTTCAGAGATATACCTCAGTAACTAGAAGCTATCACTTTTCACCTAAAGAATATAAGCATACTACATATATTTAAGTGATAAATACTATTTAAAAAATTGAATTGGTTTCAGATTCATCTCTTGAGAAGCAACTGAGATCAGAACTACAAGTAATAGTGTTACACGTTCTATGGTGAGGTTCAGCTTCCATTCTCCACCAGAACGAAAAATGATACAGTTAGGCATTCCTGATAAGCTCTCCTCTAAACTTGGAAATGAAAATGTAAGAACATCCAGCTTTTTTCCAGTCTTACTACACATTGATCATCATGATTCAGCCAGCTAAGTATCATTTCAGAAATGACTTCTTAGCTCCAGATGCATGAAGCATGATGGCATATCATCTTCACTGATTTCACTCAAATACGTTATAGGATTTTTGCCACACAGTTTGGCACAGGTATATATAAAAACACTGATATAACTTCAGCAGGAACATGCTCCATATATACAAAGCCATCATTCCGGCTTCAGTGACATGGGGAAACCCAAAACAGTGCTGAAATAGTTATATGCAAATTTTGTGCTTGAATCTAATCATTACAACTTTTGTCTAAACAATCCTATCTGTGGCAGTACTTAAAAATATTTACTACTACATGCACTTATCAATCTCAGAGGTTTTTTTTCACAATGTAGAGTCCAAACTATTTTTCTGTAGTAGCTGAAAGCCAGAAAAAGTTATTTGTTAGTGACACATACTTAACACTGTACAAGCTGGCAGAAACTTTAGTGAAATTCCAAAAAGCAGCTCTAAGACAGCATGAGATTCAAGACAACGCTCTAATTGCAATATGTAGTTTACTTCTCTGAACATATTTTTAATACTTATTTTTACAATTGTCAGAAGTGTCATACAGAATACATTAAAGCAAACATTCAGAAAAAAATGTACAAGCATGTGTGTGGCTGATATGCATACACGAATGCTAGTTGCATGAAAACTGACAGAACTGAGCACAAATGAGAGCTCTGAGCTGGTATCCACAAATAAGTTTACTTGTATGAGTCATTCCATTCCATCTGACTGTGACATAACAGTTTATAAACTGCTATTTTATATATGGGCAACGGCTCATATGTTTTTCCTCAACATTTGGACCTATTTTGATTTAGATAAATCAACATTCCAGAAATTTATAAGGAAAACTTCTATTCCATTCCCATTTGTCCTTTCCAGCCTGCTTCAAAAACCACCAAATTATTCATATACACAAAAGGAAGACTAGTTAAACCAAATTAAAGAAGATTTGATTTTAAAAACATATTTTGGTATGTCCTAGAGTGCAAAAAACCCTGTACATTTATTTAACAATTATGTCAATCAAAAACAGTAAATGGCTTGCTTAAAGTGCTCTACTGCTAAGACTTAATAGACCAAGTTTATCCCTAAATGAATACCCCAAAAAATCCCCAAAAGCTTACAATGCTAACACTAACATCCTTATGGACCAAGGTGCTAGTAGGCACTCTTATACTGTATTACTCATTAATTGAGTCAGACCCCAATCTCACTTACAGTTAATGCAAATTTACACTGACGTACTGAGAGCAGAATCCATCTCCTGGTGTATACCATCTTCAAATGATATAAAGGAGTCACAAAAACAGAAGCTCTCTTTTGTATAAATAGGTCATAAATAAAATACATATAGATACAAATATTCACTACAACAGCAGCTTAATGGTCTAGTATTTCAGCTCTTGCTTCTATTATACTTGCTAAAAAAACACATCTTAAGTAAGCAGAGTAAATCTTAACAGTGCTGCATTAGCTACTTGTGACGCTACACACCCCAGAAACAATTTATGCACATTTTGAAGCCTTAGTAGATCTTTAGAAGTGAAAGTAGATAGAAATTTTTTATGCAAAAAAGAATAAATAAATAAAAATTATTAAATATCCAATGTTTGGTACAAATGCTTCATATTAAGTTATTTTTATACATTTGTTTAGAAAAATACACTAAATATTTCTACTTTCATTGGCTAAAAATAAGGACCAGATTATGTATATCCTTAGGTTTTTAAAGAAGGCAACGTCAATTACTGTCAAGCTGCTAGAGTAGACCCATTAGTGCCCATTCCCACAGCCCTTACACAGGCAAAAAAAGCCATTGCAGGTCTAATCACAGCTCCTGGTGGATGACCAGGTACAAATGACCAAGAGGCCCATGGCACAAGATGCATTTTCTCCAAAAAAATGAAACCTTTTTGCTAAAGTTTATAACCTGCATGTATACTAATGTATCAGTCAGACCTTCACACTTTTTAAAAAGAGCTACATTTACAAATGTGGATGCTTATCTGTTAAGCCATCATTTGTTCCAAAAAATGAACATTCAAACTCTGAAATATTAGGAAAATACTCTTGCAAATAAACTATATAAAGATAAAATACACTTCAAAGATAGTTTTTAGGTTTTCTATAAAGTGCAGAGAAATCCTTCTAAAAAGGGAAATGACTACTTCCTATAACAACAGTATAATTATAGCAGCCTTTGCATAGCGTTATTTATAGAAAATTGAATACTTTCAGTTTCTTCAAGAAGAAAAGGATGAAAGAGTCTCTTCCAGTTCAGATCTTTCCTTTGATACCGATCTATTTTCTTCAGGAATGGCTGATGATACCAGATCTCCATTGACAGCACTTCTAGAACAGTGAGCAGATCCTATGAAGATATCAGTAAGTATTTAATTTTCAACCCTAAAAATACTCATCCAATCTGTCAGTTATTCTATTTGCTAACTCTTTCCTTTACATAATCAATCAGAAGTATAATTACTCTGGACTTTTCCTGAAAGATTTCAATCAATATCATGCCCAAGGATGACGGATATGAGGAATGTTCAGCTAGTGTAAATAAAAGATTTTTTATTTTTTTATACACAATGATTCTATGACTTTTACATTATGAAGGACAGTAATCTGTGAGGTGCAGACATATTCTGTATGAGGAACATATGAACTTTTAAAAAAAAAAAACAAAACACAAAAAACTGATGCATCAATAAGCATTTAATTAAAACATTTTCTATTATTAAAATGAAATGGATGAGTTACTGCAAGTTTAGTATTGCTACGCTACCTGCCAGGAAAGAGAAAGAAGATAACTAGTAGGTAGTAGAGAGAGCTTCTAACACAGTAAAAGAAAACAAAAAAAACAAGACAGACTCCTCAGCAGCCCTGAAAAGAGTCAGACTGGGTAACCAACCAGAAGGTGCAGATCGTAACAACAAAAGCCTTGCGTTATAGGAAGCTAGACTGACATGCACCTACATTTGCAACAAAATGCAGAATACGATCTAAACTAAGTTTATTAGCTAGGGATACAGGCTGGCATACCCTATGCTGGTAGCAGGTGAGTGAGGTGAAAGAGGTGCTCACCCTGCAAACATGACCATCAGAGAACCTAGGAAATGGTGCAGAGGTGCACATACTTGCTTCATGATAGCATGTAAAGCACGTAGCACAAAAGACCTCTCTGTGCTCACGTGGGCTTTCAGCAATGCACAGGCCTCAGGTTTTTTTGAGCCCAAGTGAGGCACTAGGCACTCCGAAAGGAAGCATGATTAAAGTGGAACTAGTCAAGTTAAAGTCTCCTGAGAGGAGTTAGGATGGAGTCAAAATTACAGCAAGATTTGAAAGGAAAAAAACCACAGAAGCACTGGCTACTAAGTCAGCAGGCCCATCTAATCAGGAAGAAAAAATACTCTGATCATGACATAATTTCATAATTTTTTGGGGTTGTTTTTATTTCTTAATGGCAAAGCTGTGCTATTTCAGAACAGTGCTATTCTCTACAAAAGAGAAGCAGCCACTGAAATGAACCATCTTTCCACAACGCACTGGGTGGAAATTACACACCGCCATTCACAGGGGTCACAGAAAGGAGAATTTGTTTTCTGATAAGTAGGTGGCAAACAACAGTATTCCACACCACTTACCAGAACATCGTTCATGTAAGAGTCTGTTAGTACAAACATCCCTTTTCTGGTAATGTCTCTATTTTATCTTCCGTTAGTCCCACTGGTTTCAATAAAACTACTCCAGCTGCAAGATCCTTTTCAATATGAATGAAAGCCAGCAAAAGTCAGCCACATCACAAACTACACAAGTGCTTTGATTTATAATACAGGAATCTTACAACCAAAGCTTTGCATAACTAAGAAAACTTTTTTCCTTCTGCTGATATCATCACTAGAACAGTTACCTGTAGACAGGTAATAAATTGTACAGAAAGATACAGAAGAAAACCATCCCTCTTGCAAACTTACTCTGAGAATCTTCAAAGGGACAATCACTGTAAGATTCAGTATCCGAGTACGTTCTTCTGCGCCGCTGTGAAAATCGGTGAAGGGATGAAATTGGTTCTTTTATAGAGGGATTATTTCTACAAAAGAAATGAGATCTATTAGTAAGCAAAATCTGTAACAATCCACACAAACTTAATATACTTTAAATTTAAAATAATTTTGATGCATAAATTAAACTGTTAGTATCAATGTTTTTCACTATACTAAACCAGAAAACGGCACAGTCAACAGAACATTCTTAATTTTCACAATTATACAGCCTGAAAATGGAAATAAAAATGTAATATAACCTTTGCATGAAGAAGAAAATCCAAGAATCTGAAATACTGACCCAAAAAGAATGTTAGTGTTTCAAGCTCCATATCTAGTTTCACGAACTCTTCAGAATAAATAATTTGCATAGTTTCTAACATGAAGAAATTTTTATAGTATATTAGAGACAGCAGCTGCATTATTTGCCACGGACACTGATAATCCACACCCTTAGTTTTCACAATTAGATCTTTATCTTTCATGCTGTTAATTTCTTTTTTTCCTCCAAGCAAATAATTATCACATCTTGATTATAATGCTAGCAGGTTCAAGGAGGTTTTTTGAAACAGAAGAAAAAAACCTTAATGAAATAGAACATTACCTTTCCAAATAGCACGGACCAGGGTGGCTAATGGAACGCTTCATCTAGTTAAAAAACAAAACAACAAACCAAACAACAAATCACACCAGAAATGTCACAAGCTACTTATAAGAATAATATGCATACCTACATTAATTTTTACTTGATTTACAAAGAGGGAGGGTAATTCTTTTTTCTTTCTTTTTTTTTTTTTAATTAAAAGCAACCATTCTTAGTTAAAAATCTGATTTATCTATATGAAACCTGATGTATTGTCATCAATATTAAAGGTTTTAAAGCATTCACACAGGGAATAGTTTACTACAAAAAATACTACCTAGTTTCTATGGAATTCATTCGCTCTTGCTCCAAAGTTACTCAGAGATCCATTTGTTAATTGCTATGATACAAAGAAATAAAGACATTTTTCCTCTACCAAATGCCAGCTTAAATTCCCCACTACACAATAAAGCCAAATCCTGCCTCTTGATTCATTGTGGTCCTTTTGATATCACTGTCAAATGTCTAGGCATATCAAAAAAGTCATTATTTTAAATGAATAATGATCACCTTTGTAAGTAAAGTGACTGAAGAGACAAGAGACCCAAATCATACACAAAAAAAGGGATTCCCACAACAAAATCCCACAATACAGCTCATCTTGGAATCTATACATATGATCAAGATGACATTTAAGATGATTCCATACACACTGTCCTTCTAAGGGAAATAATCAGCAGTGAAGATTTATGCAAGTAATATCTTTAACTGTATTTACCTTTTTGTTAAATGAGGGCACGTTAGATTAATACAAACATTTTGAGTATATATACACTGAAAGATCTGCTATCTTGCTGAAGTGCTTCAAGCCACAAGGCACTTAATTGTTTAAACAGGAGGCAAGGTTATGAAATTTTTTATAATTAGTGTACAGCTAGCATTGTGAAAAACAAAGAAACAGTTGAACGGAGGAAAAAGTTAAACCTCATTCATTTACAAGATACTTCTTTGCAGGTTCTTGACATGTATGATGAATTACTCTGATTATGGTAAAGACTAGCACACAAAGACTGGCAATGAAAAATTATTGATTTACATTTAGGACCAGTACTGATCATAACAGAGTCAAGATTTCAACTGTTGACATCAGCACATAGCAACATCATAGTCTTCTGCCATTCTTCCCCCCACCCAACCACCAATATGACACTTAGAAAAAATAGTATTTCAAAATGTCTAAACCATTTGGACAGGTGATGGTGACACAGGAGAAACCAAGGGATCAGAGTGAGGCAGCTGGAACATTTCTGGCTTAAACTTGGCATTAGCAATCTTCACACATTCTTCAAGTGTTGTGATAAATGTATTACATGTGGCACTAAGCAAGGAAGAGGCTTCGTTCATGTTCTGAAAGTAAATGGAAGTACAAGTATAAGCAAGAAAAAAATGAAAATATGCAAAGACAACTCTCCCCCACCACCACTCACACACACACTAATTTCCCTCTTTACCACTAAGGGCTTCCATTTCCCTTTTAATTTAATCAAATGTACACCTTCCAATGAGGTTAAATTCAGCAAACAAATGTGACAGCATTGTAATTTCTTTCTGACATCTGAATTTCTTTAGGGTATCGGCCAACAATGCTGCAATAATTGTACTGCAAAGCTTGTCTCAGAGTGACTAACTGATATCAGAAGATCATTCAGTGAAACAAATGAATCGCAGCAGAAATGCAAACAGCTTTATGGCTCCAGTGCAAGGAGCCTCCAGGTCAGATTCACCTTGCTGTAAATTAACAACAATTTACTGTGTTGTGTCTAAGCATCAACTCCTTGCTGTGTTTTGTCCTAAGCGGACAACAATATTGTCCACATGCTGCTACGAGTAAAGCCATTCATAATTTCCAGTACTAACTTTCATTCAAAAGCAGAAATACTAGAATAATTTTCCTTCTGCATACTCAGGGAGACTTATCTACACCACAGGTTTCCAATACCTGTGACACTAGCTTTCACTGATAACAAAATGGAATACCCTCCTACACAAGGAAATAGAGAATGGACAAAGATGACTGTTTCAACTACTCTGCCTATAACAGAGATGCAAAACAAGACAAATAATTGCATAACTTACATAGCAGCTCTTCTGGCCTTTTACCCAAATGACTCAATAACACAATTGCTTCCTAATGCATGTTACAATTACAGTTAAATCATTAAATCATCCAGGTGCTTTACGCCCATATAATCACTGTTAGTATTACAGACAAATAAGCACTCAAAAATTGACCTTAAGTTCAATCTCCCAACATCAGGGAGATGAAAAAAGCATAAAATGTCAACAGAAACTTGAGGTGAATTATATAATTAGGCATATAATAATGGCATTCTAGAAATTCTGTACCTCAATGCTGGGAGGAGAGCGAGTCTCATCATGGTGAACAAATTCTTGTATTGTATGAACTTGCTGCATTAAAAGATCACAGTAGAGACGAAGTTCAGACATTTTGGTTTTAAGAGATTCATTGGTTTCACTGATTTCTACAAAAAAATAAGGAAATATCAATTTATTGCATACAATATATGTACACATTTTTAAAGTGGACTTTTCATGTAAATTTAAATATGAATTTTAAAATTCACTTAACCTTTCACTTAATTTTGAAGAAAACTGGAGTCTGCAATGAGTCAAGAACTGTATTTGCAGCAGACAATAGTTTGTCCTTTTGGATAACTGATGCTAACTTAATGACCATTAAGATAGAGGCACATTGCTAGGAAAGATAAAGTTAAAATTTTTCTTAGCTGCAAGGTAACGTAGCAAAAATTTAGTGGATGAAATTTATGGCCACCAGAGTGGTTGGAAATGGTTACTTTAATCCACCCAAGAAAAATTGGGCAAGAAAAAAGTGGTAACTATAAAGAATCAAAACAACAGAAATGAAATTAATTCACAACAGCTACAAAC
Source organism: Aramus guarauna (assembly GCA_013400195.1). Taxonomy (NCBI): domain Eukaryota; kingdom Metazoa; phylum Chordata; class Aves; order Gruiformes; family Aramidae; genus Aramus; species Aramus guarauna. The sequence goes on along the minus strand of VXBL01006003.1, from coordinate 519,726 downwards.
AGTATGTTTGTTCTTGTAGTGACAGTAAGTTGCTGATATTTCAGCTTTCTAAGATAGGTCAATGGAGGTGACCTCTAATTCCAACATCAAGGGGGAATTTGTCATATAGATGACTAGAAATAATTACAATTTATTTTTAAAGACAATAATACTGACTTTGTACCACAATATTTGCAGTATTATTACCTGAAAACAAGCATTAGGAAAAGTGGTGAGATTGTATATGTTCTAGGTAACACACATACCTTTTTCTTTTTTTGTTCTGGTATCTGCTAAACAGGCTTTTGCACTCCCAAGTGCTACCAGCCACCTTTGCCTTTCAGCTGCATTAACTGCTTTCATATAGAAATGCTGTTCCCCTGGGATGATTAGCTCCATTCTTGTGTTGTCTGTTGCATGAACTTACAACAGAGAAAAAAAAAAAAAAAAATTATGAACATCTCAACCCAGTAATCACTATTTATTAAATAATTATCAACCCTTCTCCCCAGCATGCATTCAAGTCAACAGGTAGGAACATGAGACACCAAACAGTGGCCAGACTCAAGTACAATGGGGTCCCCTTTCTGCGTTAACAATGCACAGCGTATGAATCTGTTGTATTCCAAACCTGGTCTAAACATGGCAAACTGAAGAGTTTTGTTACAAGGACAAGCATTTACAGAGGACTAGGCTAAAAACTGAAATAATCTCCCTTCTAGACGAAATCTGGCTTCAGATCATAGAGCCCTAGAACCAAGAACTGAGATGGATTTTGTATCCAGTCTGTATTCAATACTTCAACTGAATACTCTGCTGAGTTTCACATTACCAACCACAGTTCCTCCAGACCCACACTCCCTCTCCACTAGCCATGGATGCAGAAGACTGCACCAAATCCAGGCTTCAACTATTATCTCCTTTTGGTGAAGGAAAGATAACAAGCAAAATGAACTGGAACAGACAAAAAATGGGATCTTCCACTTTACATCACTGATTTCATCTAGACCAAGGAAACAGTAACAAAAAGGAGTTACCACATGAAAAAATACTTGGTGGCCCACGTAAAATAAGAAGTCTCGCATTTTAAAATACAAGTACCCACAACACAAGCCCAGTCATCTGCAGGTATCTGGAAAGACGTCAAGAGTTTAAAGCAATGGAGAGTTAGACGATGCCTCACTATTAGCCAAGGAGGTTGACCTACAGCTTAGAATACACTAAAGGTACAGGCTAAACTCCGAGTGTGAGACAAACAGTTCACTTACTAACTCTAATACATCCATCACCTATGCATGGGCAGCTGCTAACAGTGAGAAAAATAAAAATGACTCAGGAAAGCCAAAAGACTGAGCATCTCTGGTTTATGAGAATCTCCCCTTTTTGGTCACTGCTGCTACTCTTCTGAAAAAACAGCATTTATGAATCAGTCTCTTATCTCTGGTCATAAGAGGGATAAGCAGAACTAATTAGCTGAGGTAATTTCAAGCATAAGCCACATGCACACAACTACTTAAAACTAAACAGAATATATGGTTGGCTTTAGATCCCAAAACAGAGTTCTAACTGTCAAAAACATTTTTCTTTGTCACCATTTCCAAATTCACATTCATTATTATTTGTGAACTATGAAGCAGTCACATTGGACTAAAACAAAAATAGCAGAGGAAAAACTTGTGATGCAAAAGGTAAGTTGGGTGACCTTTTCTATTTTCCTGGCAGCTAAAATTTCCTCAAGCAAAAATCTATTAACTCTTACCTTTTATTTCACACACAGCCATCTTTATACTTCCTTTGCTGCCTTTGCAAACATCATCCTGTGAATCATAGTACGACAATATCCCGTTGTCTAAAACAAACCACCGAGGCTGCCAACCTAGCAAGATCAAAAACAGGAAGAGGAAAGTTTAGTCTAATTGCTAAATTGCAAATCAAATTCAACTTTTTGGCTGTTTAAACTTTTATAAAAAATGCAAACATTAAACTATTCATGTAACACACCAGGAAGTAAACAATCTGCGCAGTCTGAAGAGCCACTCTATAACCAAACTAGCATTATACAGATATTTCACTCCCATTCTTTTTGGATGCATGATCAGCAGTATTTCAATTTTCACTATATTCCATTCTAGAGCAAAACTGAATTTTAATTGAGCCACCAAGGAATCCTATTGTGAAGGTTGATCAATTACATACCTCTGAAGAACCATTCTCATTCAAGTATATTTTTCAGGTAGACTTTTCTAAGATTGTAGTATCTTATTTGTAAGACACAAATGACTGATGTCACAAACTGCTTTGCTATGCTCTTCTCTGTCTACTGTATTTCAGTGAGAACTTCTATATTTCACACTTAACTATTGACGTACCATTTGTTCTGAAGTTAGCCCAGCTCCATTGTTCAACAACAATTTAGTGTCAGGCATTGTGCAGGGAACTGGGGCAGGGCTTATACTACTAGGTCCATTTGTTAGGACAGCATACACAGCTCCTCTACCAAGGTTTTCACCAGCTTTGCATTAGCAAAATTATAGAACAATCTGATTTCACAACATGTACAAAACAGAGCAGTTTATGCATAGATACAAACATCTGTGAGAACTCTATGCAGCATTACACCACATAGTAAATTAATCATTGTCATGGGCCCTCCTGGATTAAAGTATATTAGCATGCCTTTTTTTTTTTTTCTTTTTTCCTTCTTTTCCCTTTTTCTTTTTATTACAGCTATTTCATAAAACCCAGCACTCATTGGAACAGTTGTCCTAATTTCTAATACTACTAAATGCAAACCATTTTGCCTAGTAAATCACCTTTGTTTCTAAAAATAACATAGAACTAAAATATTCCAGTAGAGCACAACAGTTACGCTGGCCCACTACAGTCTGGGTCAGCTGTACAACAGGAGCAGGTTATCCTTTCATTTTACAACTCAATACCAAACTTTAACTTCCTGCTTGCATTTGGAATGGCAGTAACTGCATGGCCAAGAACTCAATGTATTTGTCGATATGATGGTGTGGTCCATGGCCCTTATGAATTGCCATCCCAACAGAGCAAGCTGCAATCATCCAGCAGCAGTTTATAATAACACAGGAGGCTTAATCAAGTACCAGACTCTTGAAGACGAGCTATTAAGTCATTACAAGTTTTAATATTAATTCAACAAGTGTAAGAGCAGGGACTCATTACATCACGTCACAATTCCATGATAGGGATAGAATGAAATGTAACTATTTTTTAAATGTGTTAGCTATAATGGTAAGCATCTGTGTCTTTCAAAATGCAGAGTGGTAACTAATAAGGAGATCCACACTCAGATATGAAAACAGAATGAAAAAAGTACAAACAATGATGGATACCAACTCCCACAGGAAATATTTCAAGTTGTATGTGTACAGCACCACTTGTACTCAAAGAATATGCAAACAGTCATGAAATGTACTGAAGACCCTGCCCTGTAAAATGCAACTCAAAAATGCATTGATTTTTTTTTTCCCCTGTTACACTGTGTTGCAAAACATTGACGCTGTGCTGCCCTTATCTCCTAAGTACAAGTACAGCTGGTAATTCAATGCCTGTCTCAAAAGCCTGATTCTGATAAAAAGGGACCCTACATGGATGATTATTCCAGCCTCACATTATGCTGGTATTGGAAAAATAGAAGCAAGGGATTTAAAATACTTCAAGTGCCGCACAGAAGTAAGCTGAAGAATAAAAACACCTCTTCTGATTTGAAATTGGGCAAACAGTGTCCTGTGCTTGACAAAATATTTAACAAATTTGTACTTCACAAGTTCTTAGATGCACACCTATTATTTGAGGGGAAAAAAATAAAGCTATATTTCTGGTTTGCTTTTAATAAAGAAGGAAACTAAATGTTTTCCACAATGCTTCAGCAACAATAACAAGCTCCTTTGCTGCTTGACTTCTACCATTAATGACAACAACTACTACAGCCTATTTCTGGCTACAAAAATAGTTAGTAGAGTAACAAGAAAATTGCTAATATGATTTAAAAAGTCTTTTTTTTTTTTTTTTTTTTTTTTATTTTGCTGCCCTCCTATATTCCAGAAGTCATAGGGAATTCCTGACACATTGTAATTTTGAAATGCAAGAGCAGATGCTCTCAGTTGGCCAGCACACACGGAAAGAAGAGTTCTGCAGTTTGCTATTTTAGAGGGCTACTTACTTTTAGTAGAAGTTAGCTGCATGCTGATATATGTCTATTGCGTGTACAGCATTCACAGTTACTGCTGAATATTTATTTATTAAATAACAGACTTCAAATGGGAAGTTTGTATCAAACATCACAAGGGCTCATTACCTGTGACTTTTTAACTTTTGCTACAGTAACATTTTTGGTCACATAAGTGAAAGTGACAATTTCCATTCTACTTTGAAAAGACACTTTACTCGTTACTTCCTTCATAACCACCACTTTTCCTATACGTGTTTTCTCCACATTTATTGTTTAGAACTGACAAAAATATCTTACCAACTATCTATCTGCTTACAGTACAACTGTTCCCTTTCACTGGAAGGCCAGTATATGCGGACACATTTGCTCTGAAAAAAGCAAGATTATGCTCTGTACGCGCGCAATCCTTGCAACGTGGCCCACGTTTCACAAACCCTCAGAGCTGAGTTTCATACCACTCCACATTCAAAATCTGAATGTACGGAAGGAGCACGCGAAGTGCTGAAGAACAAGAGGGCAAAGAAGATGTTCCCAAAGCAGTCAAACACGAGGCCTGATGAAGCATGGTATATGATCCAACACTGATCTGCTCTGGAGGGACAATTAGTCCTATTACAGTGTCAGAAGAGAAATCTGTTTCACCTTGACAGTGCCGTCTATCCATTGCTATCTCCAGAGTGAGGCAGTATCTATTACAACAGAGGATGAGGCAAACAAAACCAGAGCTTTGATGGCAAATGCGGGTATTTGGTGCATTTCTGTCTGCAGCACTTCTAAAACTATATTTCTTGAATACTTCACCCAGAACTAAAGTTTTTTATATCTTTTACAGGTTAGGACACAGGATAATAGAGTCAGAAAAATTACCATCCAAAAGCAAATGAGAAGAGAATTCAGACTTTTACATTTAGCCCTGACAATTTAAAGATGTAATCATAAATGAATCCACAACTGCAAGCAAGGATACCCTGCAAGTTTGTATGCTGCAAATTAGATCTGAGAGCAAAGAGGAGAAAATCGCATAGCTGGGCTGTTAGAATACGACCCTTCAGACGGCGTTTCCCTGCAGCCTGTCCCGCTCCGAGCCCCTGGCTAACTTGGCAAGGCGCGACCCAGGTCTCGAGAGGCACCTGGCCACGCAGTTCCCAGTGGAAGAACACGGGGGGGCCGGGCACATTCTGGCTGTGAGCCTGTGGGGGCCGCGCCGATGCCCACGGCGCAGGGCTGCGAGGGGACCGCGGAGGGGCTCGGCCCGGCTGAGAGGCCTGCCGTCACCCCACGCCACACACACGGAAGCGCGTGGGGAGCGGTGGCGACCGCTGTCACTTGCCGTCCCCGGGGCCGGCTGCAGGCGGCCCGCCGCACCAGCTGCCTCCGGGGCGCCGGCAGCCTCTGCCGCCCGCGACGCGACGCGACGCGCGGCCGCTCCCCAGCAGCTGGGATCTAAACACAAACGGCGAACAATTTC
>VXBL01006003.1:400072-514070 GCA_013400195.1 Aramus guarauna | reverse complement strand
GGCCCGCGGCGGCCCCGGCGGCGCCACCCGCCCCGCGGGGCGCTCCGCATCTCCCATGCGCGCCCGGCCGCGCCCCCCGGTCCTCGCCCCCGGCACCCCGCTGTGGTTGTTTCCTGACGTCCCTTTCACTTCCTGAGCGGAGGGGGCCGGCCCGAAGAACCGCCCGCCCCGCGGCTGCCTGGGCCGGGCCCGTTCCTGCGTGCGGGGAGGCTGAGACAGCGCGGCAGCGCAGGCTCGGCCCCTCGGCCCAGCGGGGACAGTGCCACGCCAGCGGCCTCCGCGAAGCGACATGGGTCGCGGGCTGACCCTGCTCCTCCTGCCGCTGGCCCTGCTGGCGGCCCCGGCGCAGGCCGAAGGCGGCACGGCGGCGGCAGGGGCGGCGGAGGTTAAAATAGAGGTGCTGCACCTCCCCGAGGTGTGCAGCCCGAAGAGCAGGAAGGGGGATCTGCTGAACGCGCACTACGACGGTTTCCTGGCCAGCGACGGATCCAAGTTTTACTGCAGGTGGGTCCCCAGGGCACCGGGAGGGTGGAAGGGAAGGCAGGCCCCGGCCCGGCGGTGTACGTGGCACAGCCTGCCCGCCCCCAGGCGCACGGCCCGCCGTGCCCCCGCAGCCGGGTAAGCGGGACTCGCTGCTCTGCCAGCGTGGGCACAGCTTGGGGTCCACGCTAAACACGTTAGCATTAGTAATTTTCCTCCATCTCAGACTTTTTTTTTTTTTTTTTTCCTCGGCCGAGTGTTGAAGGATGTAGGATTTAGCTAGGGTCAGGAGGGACCTGCGCCGGGGTAAGCTGGGAACTAAAGCTGTGCGTGAGGCTGGTGGCGGTTGCCAGCCAAGGGGACGGGACTGGGAGGGTCACCGAGAGCCTGTAGCCCACACCGCACATGGAGAACCTCTTTGGCAGGGCAAAATCCCCCTCCGACATGCTATCGCCTGCCTTGTTCTGTGCTGTAATCGGTGCGTAAAAACTCGGGTTTGGAGGAGGAGCTCCTGGTAGGGACACAAACTTACTATTTTAGACTGAAACTTGAGCACAGCATGCACTTCTATGTAGTTGTCATTGTGCAGGGCAGCCACGTTACGCTAGTAGTTGGCAGTCTTTATGCCTCATCCCTGCTGCTCCTTCCCTCCTCGATTCGTGCTGCCTTCCCTGTGCGCCAGTGTTAGCATTTAGGCTTTTGCTTTTTCACCTGTTCCATTCATCTATCTTCAGGCTTTTTCAGCTTGGTTTATCTTGCTTGGCACAGAAATTGTGCAAAAGCTTTGTTTTTACAGTGCCTTGCTTTTAATGGCAGTGCATCCTACTAGTGAGGCTGGAGTCACTGGTGCAGAATTGTGGAAGAGACTCTTTTCCTTCCTTCAGGTACCTGGCTCGTTGCTTACCCATATTTTGACAGATCTTAAAGACTGTGGCCTAGTTTATTACAAAATCTTGATTCATTCCTCCACTTGTATCAATTAAGAAAAAATTGGTAGAGGATGATTCTGCATTTACCCATACCATTTTACTTGCATTTTTTTGCCTGTTGAAGTGACTGATTTTGGCATGTGCAGTGTTCCCCTCTGACTTTTGAGCTACTTGCTGCTCAGTTGCCATTCAGTGTAGCTCCCATCCTGGGGACACCTCATACGACCATAAGCTGGCTGAGGTACTGAATATCTAAATTGTGGGCACACAGTACTGCCGTCAAGGTTGTCAGGCTCCCCACACACACCTCTGCGTGCCCCGTCATCCTACAGTAACGTGAACTTCTGAAGTCATTTTTGCTTCCTAGCAGTGATTTGCTCCCAGTGCTCCTCCTCTTGCAGACTTCCTGCAGCGGCACATTGTTTCTGGCATGCAGCATATATGATCAGGAAGATTAGATGGTTTTGTAAGAAGTTATATTTTTTACTTGTTTTTTTGATTTCACAAGGAGGTTGCCCCTTACACATCCCAGGACTTGACCCCTAAGAATTATAAATGTAGCAGAAAAAAAGTGTTAATATTTTATATTCTTGCACTCTAAGCATTCTTGTGTTTTAATAATCTAATGTACATTTTTACATTTTTTATCTTTAAAAAATAATACTATATTCACTGTTATCCACTCATATGTTTTTTTTTTAATAGTCGGACACAAAATGAAGGTCATCCGAAATGGTTTGTTCTGGGCGTTGGACAAGTCATAAAAGGGTTAGATATTGCTATGATGAATATGTGTCCTGGAGAAAAACGGAAAGTGATCATACCTCCATCATTAGCATACGGACAGCAAGGATATGGTAAAAAAAAGTTTTAATACCAAACTTTTGTCTTTCTTCTGTTTTATCCTTTCAAACATAACAGTATTGTAAATGACTGTAAAAATTGGTGCTCCATTATTTTTGGAGCCACTTAAGGTGATGACTGTAGCTGTGCAGCCTAATCCTGCTCATTCCTGTGCAGTTTAAGTAGTCCTCATCATAGACCCATGCCTAGGCCTTGCGGTTTGCATTACCTGATGTGTTTTTCCAAGTATTGCCATAAAATGAAAAATTGACAGCAAAAGGAAGATCTTCATGATTCATATCAGCATTTTTTGTCTTAATCTATTATATTCTATTCGTGTTTAGTTTCTATTACTTAACCCCTACCTGCTTAGCCTTTTAATGAATTTTTTTGTCTTCTGAGCAAAATGGAATGTAATCCAACGCATGCCACAGAATTAATCTAAGTAGAAATCATTCATTTAAAAGACTACTTACATTCTGGATAGGTCATGGACGATACCATCACATTACATAATTATTGCAACAGTACAAAGCATGAAATCTGATTTGAATTTATTATGTTTAAGTGTGCAGTCTACTTTAAACAAACAAACAAACAGTTCTGGTCTGAGTTTTATGTAATGTTTCAGTACTCTTAATTGGGGATAACTTAAATTCAGCTCTGACTTAGTGTAGTAGTTTGTGTGAAAAGGTAGCTCCTGCTCTGTAGTAATTGGTAATAGTATTGTGTCAGAATTCCATGTACCAGTTTTGTCTTTGATACAATTCCATTGTAGCCAATAAAGTTTACTAAGAATATTTTTTTCCCCTTGAGCATAATGTCTAATAAATAAGTCTTATAACAACAAGGAAAAACACTGACACAGAAGTATATACTTTAAACCTAATCTAGTGTTAACTGTTTGTTCTAGGTAGCACTTCAAGAAAGTATTATTTTCCTACAGCATCCTTGTTCTCTGTCTCAGCGTATTCCTGCATGCTGGGGAAGATGCCTGCCTAATTTTGAATTAAAAAAGATGCATGTGGCTTTCTAAATCTTTACATCTCTTTCCTTTGTCGGTATGTATATTTGTAAACTACTGGCACTGAATTCTAGTATTGTATCTTTCTTTTGTAAGTAGTATATAAACCATGATTTATATTTGGATATATTTAAAACTTGAACATTTTTAAAGATGTAAGATTAAAATCTTTTGAACTCTGAAACCTGCCATTTTTACTACGGATACCTTAGGTGAGAAGTGCAAGTAATAGGTTTGTTTACCTTCTGTTTATAAACAAAGTAGATTCTTTAGTTTTTATTCAGTTTACGAAGGATGGGCACAAGCTCAAAATTCTGAAGTTACAATGTCATGCTCACTGGCTTTGGCTATGAATAGAAGCAACTTGCATGTTCATCTTTTAATTTTACACTGCATGATTTCTTGATGCTTTTTTGGCTTTACATTTAGACTTCATTAGTTTGTTAACATCTCTCTTCAGTTCCCTTTTTTTTGTCAGATGAATTATACAATGACTGTGTTTATAGGCAGTGGTGTATTTACATCAGATATCAGAAAATGCTTTGACGAAGAAATAATGAAGTCTAACATGTTTTTTTTTCTTCAGGAACCAGACAAAATATTCCAGTAGTTTTTTGGGTTTGTTGTTTTGGGTTTTTTTTGTGAATCAGATGACTTACATTCTATTGCTTCTTTCTAATGAAATGCATATTTTAAACTCTATTTTACATAAAGTCCTTTAACTCTAGGTATAATTCATAGTATGTTGGTAAAAACTGATACTGCCTTCTTGTTTCTTCAGACAAAATATATACGAGCAATGGTCTGTTACTGTAATCTTTTAAATTAGATTGCAGATATTAAATAAAGGCATGCGTCTTAGAGTCAGTCTCTCAATAAGCCCGATTGTATGACAGTACAGTATGTGAAAGAGTGAGAGCTTTAGAAATACTTGCTTTTCATGTTAACACAAACCCTTCTCTTAATTTTTAAAAGACTCTGAATTGATATAAGCGATATAATTTTGTTTCAGAGAAGTATATTGTTTGCAGATCTCTCTCAAGATCATTTATCTAACACAATCTGAACAATCTTCCTGTGTAGCTGTATAATATTAACATTCAGAGCTTAATCTGAATATTAACACAGCCTTTTGTAATTAAAAAAAGTAAGACACTTTACATGTGAATTTATGATAAGTGTGATCTCTGACCATACTGTCTGATTTCTTGAATACTTTTTTCCTTCTCTTCATAGCACAGGGCAAGATTCCACCCAATGCAACACTGATCTTTGAGATTGAACTTTATGCAGTAAATAAGGGACCTCGCAGTGTTGAAGCGTTTAATCAAATAGACAAGGACAGTGACAAGAAACTCTCTGAACTTGAGGTAATACAGCGTAACTAATTTGGAATAAATAATTTCTCACTACAAGACAGACGTTGAGGTGCTGGAGTGTGTCCAAAGAAGGGCAACAAAGCTGTTGAAGGGTCTAGAGCACAAGTCTTATGAGGAGCAGCTGAGGGAACTGGGGTTGTTTAGCCTGGAGGAAAGGAGGCTGAGGGGAGACTTTATCAACTACCTGAAAGGTTGTTGTAGCCAGGTGGGTGTCAGTCTCTTTTCCCAAGCAACAAGTGATAGGACAGAAGGAAATGGCCTCAAGTTGCACCAGGGGAGGTTTGGATTGGGTATTAGGAAAAATTTCTTCACCGAAAGGGTTGTCAAGCACTGGAACAGGGAAGTGGTTGTGTCACCATCACAGGTATGCAAGACATGTAGATGTGGTGCTTTTTAGGGATGTGTTTTAGTGGTGGACTTGGCAGTGCTAGGTTTACAGTTAGACTTAAAGGTCTTTTCCAACCTAAACGATTCTATTCATTATATGATTTACAAAACTATAGGTAGAGTTGCATCAGTGTTACCTTTTTATGAGCTGCCTCTGCTGCAGTTCATCATGTAAAGCTTCTGTATGTTCACATAAACTACACTGTGCAATGTTGAAATTTGCTTTAATACATTAGTATGTCTCAGACTTGCTGGGAAACAAACTTTAGATGTGTCTGCACTGGAGTCACAAAAACTCACATACCTACCCCAGGTGTCTTTGAAGATGGCCGTTGAGTACTGGTGTAAAAGCCTCAGTGGGTGGACTTTCTTTCTTTTCTTCTAGATAAGCCAGTATTTGAAAGAAGAATTTGCAAGAGATGGCAAAAAACGTCATCCCTCAGTCCATGATGAAATCTTAGCTGATATATTTAAGAAGAATGACCATGATGGAGATGGTTTCATATCAGCAAAGGAATACAACGTCTACCAGCATGATGAACTCTAAGTACTTAAAAAATCTTTAGCTGTTTTCTGGACACTGAATTTTAAATAATAATACTTTGTCACATAATTTTTTGTATTTTTTTATAGTGGCATCTTTTTATATCTCTTAAGGTGACTGCAAAAATCTTATTTTTAACATTCAACTAATAAAATGTGTTAGATATTTCAAAAGAAAGAAATAAAATCAGAAAACACCATGATCTATCACTAGTGGTTCCTGCATCATGTCCTAAGCTACAGTATTGCTCAGTAGTCTTTCTTACTGTGTACATTACTGATGAAAATAATTATTTCTGTCCTATCAAGCACACAGAAATGGTTCCACTACCTGTTGACATAGGTAGAGCATAAGTTCTCAATCCTTGGTAAGATAAAAGGGAAAACAGAATCCCAGGAAATGAACTCTGTTAAACTTCTGCAGGGTCCTAGGCAAGCTTCTTGAGGAATTGCTGTTTGCAGCAAATTTAACTATAAATGTCCTTAAAATAAATGAATGCTGGTTATGGAATGTCAAGATAAAAACAAATGTTTTTAAAGCAACTTAAAATACCCTCTTTAATGTAATATTAACCTGAATAATTTGGTGTTCATGAAAAAGCAGTATTTTAAGTGGATTTTTAAACTGACTTAATTACCAAATTATCCAGTTTATTCAGCAGCACCAAGTTAAAAATCTACACTATGATAATTTACTTGGATGAGGTGGCAGTTAATAGCAGATATGCTATATAAACATAAGTAATTATTTGGGCATCATTCCGGTTTCTCTCACTTAGGAAAAATGTAAAGTAGCAGCAACAGTTAATAGTACTTGAGGCTTGTTAACTGTTCTGCTTATGCATACTTGTGTAAGATACTTTTCTCATGTGAAAATCAATGGCTGTATTTAGTTCAACATGTAGTAATCAGATGTACGTAGTGAAAGGGGTATCACAAGTAAAAAAGCTTCCATACAGGGGTTATCCTTAAAATAATTCTAAAAGGTAGAAAAACATTTCATAGTTGTTTTCCCAGTTTAAAATAGGACGAGGAGAGCTTCAACAGTGTACTAACCAACAGCGCTCCCGATCTCAGTGTTGGACACAGTTCTGTAGTGCCCTCTGGTGTTTATATCCTCAACAGACTTAATTTTCTGTGGTAGAGATGTAACGGTTAAAGACCCTCACCCCAAAGTCTTGATGGAAGGATGCAGTTTTGTTATTTTCATAAGCTTCCAAAACATTCTCTGCAAAGCAATTTTTTTTTGAACACATAAAAGAAAGTCAAGAGCAGCTGTGACCTAAAATCCAAATGCAGAAGGGTGACTGGCTGGTACTTTCTGGTAATCTAAACAAACTGTTGACATACAGTAATGGCATCTTAATATGAAACACTTATCCCTAGTTTTAGTTGTTCCCTTTTGTAAATGAAACATTAGACTGAGCTAAGCTTTAGCATGTTTTTTAATCTGATACTTCAGTTAAACATTCATGAGAACACTGAATTATTAACAAATATTCTCATTTTACCACCATATACCAGTGTGGATAGAGGCAGCATTTTGGGGGTTAACAACAAGTTTGTGTAAACAACTTAAAGTAAATTCTAGCATATATTTTGACATTAGAAAAAAACAGTTTAAAATTACATTTTTCATTGTCATGGTAATGAGAGGAGAAGGTTCTGGAAAGAAGAAAAGCAATGTCGGGGAATGCATGAGGGCATTTTCAAGTAAGAGGCTATTGACTGTGAAAAGCAAATAATTTGAAGATAAAAGCGTAATAAAATGTTTTGCACTTCAACTAGTTTGCATTTCAACAATCTGAGTCACACTTAATTCCAAAAAGTTTGTGGCACAGTTACGCCCATGTCTGCGACAACAGGCACTTACCTCGCTCAGTTACTTAACTCGCTTATGCCAGAGGTCAAAGCAGGGCACAGCGTGCAGTCGTACGTACTTTTGTCCATTAAAAGAACACTCAAGGCATCCGTAGACTGTCTCCCTTTTAGAACTTCCCATTCCACAAAGGACACAGGGACCTTTGGGGATGTTGTTATTAAGCAAATTAATTCGGATATGAGACCCTTCTCTGAGATAGCTTGTGGATAGATCAGTCATGCTCGCAGCTTTTTCATAATAATCTGTAAAAAGGTCCTCCAAGTAAGCATCAGAGTTAGCAATGGTATCCACTACTTTTTTATCTGAAAAAGAACACAAAAAAAAGAAGCAATGATTTGTCATTACATTATGAACTGTTTACAAAACAATCTGTCAGTCTAATTATGGAAATTCCAACTGATTCATGAAACCATTTTAAACATGCCATGTTGTAGATTACTGCCCATCAAAAGCCCTGTGTGATGAAAATTTGTCTTTAATTTCACAAAAGACACTGACAAAAGTCAGAAATTTTTGTATATGATCCATATAATTATAATATTTTTCAAAATGCACCTAAAAGATAGTTATGAGGCAAGCTTTTGAAAAATTGGTGCCAAATCAAGTCACAGCTGTGTTGAACCCTTTCTATTTTTGCATTTCTAGGTTTTTTCCTAAAAATTGTAAATTAACTTTTTTTTCCTAGTATTTACAAAACAACCCCACCAATACTTAAAAAGTTTAGAAAATCTGGAGATCCTAGCAGATTTCTAGGCATCCAAACACCCCAGGAAGAAATCACTTTTCAAACTACCTAATTTTTCCTCTCTTTTCAGGGACTGATTAGTTTAGATTGGATGACAAACTTTTAGGCAGCTACACCTACTGTGAAGTATCATACCCACTGAAGATTTATTCCCTTAGTATGTACTGGAGCAGCACTGACGGCTTGGTCCATAAAAGCCATTTGATCAAGAACGGGATACAATGGAGCAGGGACACCTATACAGAGCAGCCTTTAGAAGGATGTGTTTACTGCTCGACGTTTACCTTCGCACTCAGATTTGCAGATTTCCAAAATACTTAGATGAAGGAGTGTTAAAAGTTCAGGATCTTGTTCTGAAGAAAATACAGCTACGTATAGAGATACTCAGTTTTGTTGGCTGTTGTGTTCATATTGGAATGAGAACAGAGAACTGTGATGGTATCTTGCCCATGTCCCTGCCATGTGAACATAGAGCCTAAAGAATACATTCAAGTATTTAAATTGATGCTGATATTTAAAGCATTTGCCTTGAAATATTATTTATAGATTATAACTTGCATTGCATAACACTAGTTGTAAATGGCAAGCATATGAAATGGGCTTAATTTTAACTGAAGTTAGTTGTATAATTACTCCATACCAGTTTATCATCAGCCATAAATTTTTATTTTAAAACCTTTATAGTTTTAATGAACAGCAATACCATAAATTTGTTATTTGTGAGAGTCAGATTCTCAAATATAAATTTTAATAACTTTACAATCATTTTAGTACACAAGAAATTAAAAGAGGTACATTTTCCATCAAAATTTTCTTCTTTAAACATTCATGTTGCACACAATTAAAGAAACAACACTCTTCGTGCATTAACTAAGACATTTGGATATAAATATCAAAAGTCATACTTCGATGAAACAGATTTCTCTTTAACCTCCTGAATTTGGTCAGTGAAGATGATCCAGATTTCTCTTTTTCAAATCCTCCTTTTGAAATTGGAGTCACACAGAGCTCTGTAAAAATTAAAAATAAGTTTTTAGAACAAAATATAAAAGCCATAATCGCACAACAGAGTTTAATATGCTTTCTAATCTATAAAGCTAACTGATTAAATTCAGCTTTGCTAATGTTTTTAATGGTTAGTACCACTTTTTAATACATCTGCACTCAGTAATAGCCCATAGAATCAAGTGACATGGATTCAATGGGAATTTTAAAATGTTGGTGGCTTTCAACATACATCATCAGAGTTTGTTCTGGTTTTTACACCATTTATGGCCATATTAAGGGACTAAGTCAATAGCATATAAATGCAAGTTCCACTTCTGAAGGAGAAACATTTCTATGATCTCATTTGAAACTAAAAATCAAAATAAGCCAGGCTGTGAATTCTGCAGTCATCTCTTCCAGCACCAAATCAACTACTAAAACTTTTTTTTAAAATAACAGTAAGTATCATCTAAGTTTCTATCCATAACTTGAAAGACAATCTTTAACATGAAATGTAAGAATAATCCATTACAAGGAATTGAAAAAAAAACAGGTTTTAAACTTTCTCAGTTGAGAATTCTCTTTAATTATGCAAATACAAATATCAGCTTCATTGATTATTTCACTGATAATAACTGCAGCCAAAACATTCTGCATGTACCTACCATTGCATAAAGGTAAAATAAAAGACTTCCAAAATTTAATTAATGTTGAGCATTATGGAAGTAAATGTAAACTACCATACTGTTTTATCTCTTTTAATCCAGTGATTATGCCTGGTTCGGAGTATATTTAAAGTTTTTACAGAAGGGTAAAGGTATCTCACAGTTCAGTAAAAAGGTGCTTTACAATGCAGAGTACCTGTCATGGAAGGTTTATACTCTGTATGCCAAAGGGTACGGAGCTATTTGCAATTTCTAAAACATAGTGCTGTACAGATCTGCAGAGACAGCGATTACTTCCCTAACCAGCTCGTTTATCTTGCTATTTGCAGAAAGCCACAGTGTCACAGAGAGTCAAGCAACTCCTGAACAGCTGAGTGACTCCCAGAGAGGTTCCTGTATTTAAGTGCATGTGAATCTGGGGGGTTAAAACTTTGTCTAACATCACTCTAGTCAATGGGGAGGTTTGCATTTCATATTATCAAGTACTAGATCAAATCCTACAATTGACTTTCTGGCTTATTACAAACAATATTGATAACACTGATGATGTTATAGGCTACACTTTAATTACTGCAAATAATGTAAATACATAAGGGCTATCATTTCCCCAAAAGGCAAAAACCTTACAGGTGCTATGCAAATTTTTTTAATTAGTTTTCAGTAATTGTGATTATTCCTTCTTGAATGTCTTCAGATATCCATATGTGGTAATGATGTATCAGACTGGAATTAAAGCCCCAACAGAAAAAAATGTTAGCTTAGTTTAGGAGTTCTGCACACTTTCTTCTTTACTTGGCTCTTTTTACATGCCTGTTTTATGCAGAACTGATCAGATGGTCTCATAAGCCTGTTCCTTACAGGCAAGAAATATAAAGAAGAGATTTTTTGTTCAATGTAAATGCAGGATTTTTAAAAAAAATAAATTACAAAATCACACTTTTAAACAATGTTTCCATGACAGACTATTTTCTAGTTCCTGCCTTGTTTATCTTTTCATAGTGGTTTCCCTTAGAAAGTCTGACTACTTATGTGCGTAAAATAAAGGCATACCATTGTATGGGATCCAGGCTTATGTATATCAAGAGCATGAAAACAGTTTTAAAAACTCAGACCATTATAAATAATAGCAGCAATGCCAATAATGCACGTCACTTACCAAAATTACCATCCAAATGAATATAAAGTTCAAATACACTAAAAGCAATAGTTGTATGCGCAGGAAATACAATGGCTTTATCCCGCCCTTTATAATTCTGATCTTCAATAATGTGAAACTGTAATTTAGAAAAGCATCAAAAGAAACAAAAAGTTACAAATTGAAAAGAAAAAATAAACAAAATAGTATCTTAACTGTATACATGGAGAATTATAATGCCAGGAGGAAGCTTTGAAGATCAGATTTCACGACTAAAGAATTTTATATTAACAACTTTGCATTTTGTTAAAGTTTGATACAGAGATAGTAACAACTTGCATCACTCATTGAAAATTATGTGAAAGATTTATAAATACTACTAATGGGCAATCTTTAGTAGATTTGAAGATTCAATTATTCAACCACACTGAAGAGAGAGAATGAGAGGGAGGAATAACATAAAACAGGGAGTAAGATGCCAAGCCTTGAAGTAATAACAACCTGAAGTTCCAATGTGTTATGGAAGATGAATACAATAATGAAAGATAGGTTACACATTTACTGGAGATTCAAACTGAGAAGTAAATTGCACATTTTTGCTGAGGCTTCACCCAAAGCAATAGCTCATTGTCTAGCCATCCTTTCACATGGATTTCCCATCCCTGAGTCACATAAGCAATACTAACAAAAGACCAACTTTTAATTCAGTTTACATCAGTGCAATAACATCAATTTACTTCAATATTTTTTTCTGAGCTTACATCAGTAAAAATGCAATTAAATCCAACCATAAAATGTATAAAAATGAGATTTTTATGTTTTTTCATTTAAGAACTTTGACAACCATATTTACCCTCATTGTCTCTCCACGCATTCCAGTATGGACGGTTAAGGAGCATTGCCTTGTAGTTCTAATACTTTCCATGACCACACACAAAATTTCCATCCTACTTTTTCTTGATTGATGGACTAGACAATGATCAAAGTTTATTTTTCTAAAATCAAGAGGAAGGAAGGAAATTCAGAGATTACTAGAAATTTACAAAGCAGCTAATAGAATTAGTAACTTTAAATCAGTAAATAAATCACCATAACTTCTTTCTCATAGCAGTTAAACAACTGACTGAGGAAGTCTGTGGAAACTTAATATTGATTTTCAGAGTTTGGTAATAGAAGCACTAAAAAATAAAGCCAGTAATGTACAAATATTAGAGAGGATATGTGGGACATCCTGGAAAATTCCTAGTCTGTCCATCTGACACTGTTCTTAATGACAGCAAAGAACTGTCAACACACCTCAATTAAAAGCAATTTTTTTTTAAAGTGATATAATTAATGTCAGTCAGTAAGAATTTATGGAAAATAGGTAGCAAAAGCAATAATGCTCTACCTTTAGGCTTCTATAAAGCTTATGATGATGGAATGTTTTGGTTAGAAACCCACATGATGCCTATACAAACTGGCATACACTCACTGGATTAAAAACTGGTTAACTGACATGCGTCAACTATAACTGAAAAAATCTCTATCAACTATCAACATAGAATGATCATGAAACAAGAGTGTTTGTAGAATTTCTACAGGCATTGGCTCTTAGTCCTATAACATTGAATATTTTTATAAGGAGACTAGAACCTCTTCCTCCCCCCAATTAGTAATGCTAATGTTTGGAGGTTACAAATAAACTGGGAAAAGGTAGGTACAGAACAAGAGACGTTACAGATACAAAATGACATGCGCTGCTTGGTAAATAACTACAAGGAAACAATATATATTTGAAAATATCAAATATCACATCATATGTAGCGAATAATTTACTGGGATGGAACACTGGGATTCACTGGGATGACATTGTGGCCAAGGAGTAATCTTTGAAATATAAACTAGAAAATGACACCTAGGATCAGTTACACCATATTCGTATGTGTTTGGCATTTGTGCCAGCACTACAGGAACACAAAGTTTGGTTTCAGCATCAACAGCTCAGCAAGGATGTTGGAAAAATGGAGATTGCGTTTAGAGAAGAGCCACAGAACGTTATGAAAACATCGAGTATATAAATGTACTTTGCTTTTCAAAGAAAAGGCTGTGTAATAACCTCATAAAACCTTGAAGTACCTACATTCACAATAATACATATGGCTCTCTAGTTCATCAGACAAAGGCAAAGAAATCCTTATTCTGAAACTTGAAGTTAAGTAAGTCATGTGAAGTAAATTTCAAATTTTCAATAGTATGGAATAACATAGATAGGACCTTGGATGGACTGTTCCTCTCTGGATTTTTTTTTTTTTCCCCCTGAAAGATGTGCTGTAATTCAAACATGAATTAATTCAGAAAAATTCTGCAGTCTATGTTATACCAACTCTTTATGCCTATAGTTAAGGAACTTGAAAAATAGCAGATGGTGACTGCTATTGATTGGATAAAAACAATCAAAACATAACCGTTTCAGAGGCTCAGCCCAACTGTGTGATAAACAATTATGGAACCAGAAAACAAAATATATAATATAACCTTGTAGTAAGTTCTTTAAGTAACGTTGGTACTTCAACCTCATGTTTGGTCACTATGCCAAATGAAGCTTTAAAGGCAATAGAATCTGATCCAGCAACATCAAAACCAACATCATTCATTATCTGATTCCCTCTTCTACCATTAAGTGAAACATCCGATTTGTCTTCATAGTTGAGCAACTGGTAAGACGAGACACCTGAGTAAAAGAAGATAAATGTTGTGTGATGAAAAGTCTGAACACAGTATTTTTACACAGCATGACATATTTGTAACAGGACATTTTAATTATTTTCTTTTTTAATAGAATAAATATAAAGAAGAGAATAATCAGTACTGTTCCTACTGTGCTTAACTATTTGGACGTGAAATGCAGAGCTACACTGAGCACTTGCCTGTCTAACGGGAAGAGAGCACACCATAGGTGTCTGAGGGATTTCGGTGGTGCTCTCTGGTAGAGTTGTGCCCAGGGTCCTGCATGTGGTATGTCCTGGGCATGAAATGGTGATTAGGGCTGTTTCTACATTTCTGTGCTTAGCTTTATTCTCCTAAAGTACTTTTACCTGTAAGTATGCTGTTGGTACTTGTATGAACACACGTGTAGTAGTGTGTTCTGCGCTTAATGACAGAGGCTCTGAAACACAAAATGACTCAGTGGAGGCCACACAAAATATTAAAACTAGGAACATAGCGAAAGCCGCTGTAAGATAATGTTAGTGAATTCTGAATTTTGTCTAGATGCAGTACAAATGAACTTAATGTTTCTTCATTTTTGCAATACGTGAATGAGACATGGATGTGCCAGTAACATTAACTTTGCCTTTTACCCGATATGTCACAGTTAGAAAGACTTGCCACACTTTCCATGGATGCCTGATGATTCCAGGAACTATGACAGTTTATTTCAAAGGAAAACAACAGGTTAATTCTGACTTACTTGAAAGTTTGCATGGATTTACTGTACAACAAAAGGGTAGTGGCCAAAGCATTTTTATAATGCTTTCTTTATAACTTTAAATATATTTTCAGTATACTAACAGAAAAATATTAGAACATAGTGGTTGCCAAATTAAAAAAGAATAGAGCAGGTAGAACACAGGGATTAGGCATCCAAAGGGATCCAAATACAATTGAGAATCTAGGTTTTACTCCTTTTTTTTTTTAAGTCCTTTGAAGCTTTTAGGATAAAGTGACATTATGAAGTTGCCTAGTGTGAATCCTGTTTGTCTTTAATTTTAACAAAAAACCCCCACCTTCATATACTTTTCATACTGCTAAAAAGATTGCAAATGCTTGTATTAGTCACAAAAAAAAAGGAAATTCAATTACAAAGTTCTTTGCTTACATTAAAGGACAATACCTTCTGCATATGACATCTCACCTTTACAAAAAAGACTATTAAGATTTTGTGAGACATTTTAATGAGATTTTGCAACCTTTTTCGCAGACTTTTTAATGAGATTTTTCAATTTTTTTTCATTGTGGACAAGCCAGCTAACCTCTCCTGAATGTAAGACCAGTAGGATTAGTGGGATTCCAATCTTTTTCATCACACTTGCGTCCTGGAATCACCCCTCTGTGGGGTCAAACAGTATTTTTGTCTTCTTGTGCTCGTACTGGTTTGTCTTAGTAGAGTTTTTAATTAATGCAATTGTTGTGCAATTAACGTGATCAATGCTCTTGTTAAAACAGACATTTTTTCAAAAGAAAGTAAAGCAATGAACTGTTTTAAGGAAATACAGCATGTAGAAATGAATTACACAGACTTTTCAAAGGAAGGTACAGCAAAATGTAAGCAGCATAGTTCAATTTTGCACCTTTTAACTCTCATAGAATCCTCTTAAAACTTTCTGATATTGCATAGCAAAGGCAATTTAAACACAGTTAAGCTCTTTAAATACAGAAAAAAGATTACAAATGTGGAGAAAAAAAATTCTTATGGAAATCCAATTACTTCAGTCCGATAGCTGTTGTCAAATGCTTCAGCCTGTGCAGAGCCCAGTTCAACACCAGGGATTACTAGCATGGAACAGCTGCAGAACTCAGGCCATTCTTACACATTGAAAAGTGAGTATGCAGAGAAAGGTGAACATTAAAAACAATTTTTAAGTAATTAATCAACATACATCAGTACATCTATCAGGAATCTGTTGTGATTTGTGAAAAAACACAAGGCTTAACTGAAATTGTTTCATATTAGTTCAGCAAATACCAAGGATTTTTAGTATAGTTGACTGTTTGGGTTTTTGGCATTTTTTCCAGAAAGTCCTTTTTTTTTCTTTTGCTTTTTTTTAACCACTTTGACTTGTACTTTTTTTCTTAAATATTTATTACAGGACTAAGCAAGACAAATTTTATTACACATCTACTAAAGAACCACCATACTACCTGCAAAGTTTAAACTATGTCTACTGTTCTGTATTTACTAGAAAACATGCATTTTTCCATTTTGAAGAAAGATAGAAATCTTACCTGCAGAAATTTCTTTCTCGCCTTGAAGAATGTCTTTTAATGTGAAAGGTGTTGAAGCAAATTTAGACGTTTTTGAAAGTAAACACTTTCTTTTCTTAATCACAAGGCTCAGAGGTTGGTATTTATCAGCTTCACTAAGACTGGGCACGGGAACTAGTCTTCCTCCATCACCAACCTGTTTAACAAAGTTTTTGGTTGCAGCAGCAAACATATTATGGCATTAGTAACGATAATAATAAAAAGCCCTGTATCAAGTGTGACTTCCAGACGTCAAGCCCATGTTCAATTCTTTTTACAATGCTCTTTCAAACAAATTAACATGTTTAAAAAGAAAAAACCCCAAAACTGTCAAATTGTCTTTTAGATCGAGTTATATTTTGCTTGGAAAGAATCAACACCATCTTAGCTACCCAGCTGCTATGGTGTGTTGCTCGAGACTCCTCTCAAAGCCCTTCAGTTGAGCTCTCTAGTTCTGTATGATGAATAATGAATTACCGACGTAAACTGATAGGGAAATGGTTGCCCTTTCCTAGGCAGTTTAATGCCACTGCTTGAAAACAAAATTTACAATCTTAGAAACAGACAGTAACTTCTGCCAGCCTTTGCTTCCCGTCAGGAGTTACCGATGTATTACTGTTTACTGGGTCCTTGCTGCAGCCAAATTCTAATGTTTTACCAACAAAGCGGTCCAGAGGCGTTCGGGGAGACCGCCTGAATTACGCATTCGTGAAAGCTGGTAGGTCTGCTGAGACAGTGTTGCCTTTCACCAGCAGTTGCATAACCTCCCTGTGGAAGCTCAGCCGGGGAGTAAGTGGTTTGGGGGTCTTTGGAAGCACCTGGGCCGAAGCACGAGACTAGAGATGGCTGGGGCAGGGGGAGAACAGCAGTGGGCTTTCAGTATATGTTTGTTACTCAAAAGGGAAAAAAGAGTCAGTAGACAGCACTGTGGAAGATCTGTGAGGGAGGCAGAAGGAACCAACCCATCCTCACATGAACGATGCCTTGATTTTGTTGCAAGAGCGGTGAGCATGGAATTGCTGAACTTCGTAGCACATCTTCCAGAGACTCCTCTTGCAGTCACAGCAGGTTAAACATCTGCTTGTAAAGCTACACTTTATTATGAATATTATCCCTAGTTGCCAGGTAAAAAACCTTGTGTTTGCTTGGCTTTTTTTCCGAAGTAGGGTTTTCACATGACAGCATTTTAAAGGACTGCTTTTATAATATGATCACGTATTTAATAATTTAACATGTTTCAATTTAGTTCTTTCCAACACTCCCATAACTACATTTAAACATTTAGAGTATTAGGAAGTCAAATAAAAAAGCAAATAAAAGAGTATATTACCTTGGCTATCTAAGATGAAAGGAAAGACTGCTGGAGCTTTCTGCTTACTCTAGAGGGTGCTGAAAAATCAAAGCTGGTTATGTACAGACTTTGAACTGAAGTCATATGAAATGCTGCAATTCATTCTCACTGTAATTCATCTTACACTGCACTAACAAAAAGCCCCTGTACATATTTACTCAAAACACATTAAGAGATCTAAAAGTTTTAAAGGGAAGGAAAAGCTAAGGAAATACTTAAATTAAAATTACCAATTCAGTCTTGATTTAGATTTATCCTGTATATGTCTTATAACTGTTTGACAGCATACTATTCTTTCTACAGGTTATTAAGCTCAGCTGGCACTGTTTATTCAACACGTATTTGTATTTCTCTTGCTTAGTCTGTGGTCATAGATCATAGTCAATCTGATCCTAGCACTAATTTTGATAACAAATAGTTTCATTTGATATGTTTACGTGGTACTCCTGTTACTCTAACACCTTATAATCCCCCATAAATGCTGCAGCGGCTATTTGTATCATCCTCATGCCACAGGTCAGAGAAAAGGAGTGCACTACATGAACGTTTCTGCGTTCAGAAAACATTCCCTAATTTTGTGCATCCAAGTGAAGAAACCTAAGGTGCTCCCCCCTTTTCCCCCCAGTACTAGGCACTTTTGAATTTGGCACATGAGTGTACTTGTGAACCTTCAGCATTTCTGCAGCCCTGGTGCCATCTCATTTCGGGCAACCAATAAATGAAAAACACGCTGTGCATACAATATGCCTGAGTCAGCACCTGAATAAAAAAACTCTTGCCTCATCTCGCCAAGCTGTGCAGATGAAAATCCTTGCTCACACGCACCTTGGGTGCAAGGCTACCTCTGGTGAGTGCCAGGGCTGTAACCTTCCATACCCCTTAGCACAGAGCCACATAATGACGGTGACAAGGCATCCCATGTGCCTTTGCTATGCAGGATCCTTCACAGAAGAACAAAAGGACTTTTCTAGCCCAATCTTAGCCCACCTTTATACATTACTGGAATGAGGTCAGACTTGAACCTTCACCATGACCCAGGCACCTTTTTAAAGAAACCAAATGAAAAAATACGGCCAAAAAATCCCCCCCCTCCCCGCCCCCGATTGCCTAGTATCCATCTATGATGACCTTTGTTCTTAAGTGAGCCCCCCTGAATCATATACAAACTTGGTAGTGGTGTCAGAGACAAAACTATTCGTCCGGTTTCTCTCTCTAATTATATACCCTTCAACACTTGAAATAAATTAATAAATCAAGACTCTTACTGGCAGAAGCCTCATTTGCTGATTCATCTGCAGACCAGGTTCATCTATAGCTGGAAGATGGAATTCTGTGCAAGAAAAACATGAAGTGGTGTAAAGATTAAAACAGAGAGCAGCAACTGCATTATATGCTTTTTAATTGATTTTCCTGTCCCTGTAAGTCTAGCTTAACTTTGCACTCTGCTCCTAACTACCACCCTCTCTTCTGCTTCTGAGTTGTCCATCCCCAGCAGACTGAAGGTGTCTGTAAGTTTTCCTGAGGACATCACAAGCCTCGACGTGGGGAGCAGTTTCAAGGCAGCTTATTCAGCTCTGTGTTCTGCAGTTTCTTTGCTATATCTTCACCTGGATTAATAGATAAAAAAAACCTTCTCCATTATGCTTAAACATGATAGCATGGTTTATGACTGTCTGGCCAACATGACTAAGACCATACAGTTTCTCTGAGCTGATTTTTGGACTGCAGTGGTACTGCAGTTAATGTTTGGGATATTATGTAAAACAGTCCCTGCCTTTTGTTGTGCCTCTGAGTAATGTGTTTCTGTAGCCTTTGCCTCTGCCAAAGGCACTCTTTTCAGACACCTGAGTGGCTGTTTTACCATATTTATTTTTCTACTCAGTTATTGCTGAAATAATAACAGTGACTGTAATCATAAAGGACCAAGGAGTTTTGGTAACTGAAGACTAATTATTGAGAGAAGCTTACAGACAGAAAAGAATTCAATCCTCTGATGGAGGATCATCATTAAAGAAACTTTTTTTTTTTTAAAAAAAAAAAAAAAAAAAAAAAAGGCAATTCAAAAGGGATGGAGACTTCCTGAATATTCACTTTAGCATGGCACTCAGTCTCCATATAAGACAGTTTTTAGTAATTTACAGAACAGCAATCTTTCTAGAAGCTGGTATTTATTGTCTTGTTATCAAAACAGAACTTGACAGCTTCAAAACTTGTTCATATGTTTAGTTTCCATTAGTAGTTTCTAATGCATCAGTGTTACCTCTTTTCCTCGATCTATCTTAAAGGAATCTGAATATTATATCTATTAGTGAACATATTTATCAGATCCTTAACATTTACTTTATGTGTTCCAAACATTTGTAATATAACACCATTAAATTCCATATATTGAAATATTGAAGTGCAATTCCCATTTTCTACTGCAGCTTAATATTTTTATAAAAGTCTCTTGTTAGCCTCAACAGACAACTATTTAATCAAGTTTTATGGCAAAATTTTAGGGGCACAAACTTACCGATAATATTTAAAAGCTTTATTAAGGCTAGGATGAAAAGTGGTATCAGAAAGCTAATGCATTCTGCAGTCATGCCAATACTCTAGACGGAATCAGCCCAGTTAACATTGTAATTAGCTACTGAAATAATGCATGTAATATATTTGCCTACTTGAGAAATTATTTTGCAACACAAAAATAGGATAGAAATTGTAAAGAGGTATACACAGAAGATTCTGTTCATGCAGACCATGTTTCTTTATTTGGACCATCTGCTGTACACATATACACTATTAGATTTCTTTCAACAAAGAATCTTCATTATGGACTGAAACCCATGCCTTGCATATGTTGATCAGCTCACTAAGATTTTGCACCAATATTTGTTTTCTTGCAAGTTTTATAAAATAAGCACAGAATTATCTTGGAAATAGTTAAGTATTTTTTTATGATCTAATAACCATCACTATCTTAGCTGGATGGAGACCTGAAACTGATTATTGGATTCCTTGTTTTGCAGGAGGAAGAGGCACTACCAGCTGAGCTTACTGAAGATCAAATATTGATGTTACCCTGAAATTAAGAAAATGAGGTTTAGAAGAGGAAGCAAGTTGAAAATACTCAGTACAGAAGTTGAAAAGCAAGATAGATTACTTCATATGCAAGATGAGTTCTGTTTCTTCAGATTGGGTCTTAGCCATGGAGTAGTAACAGAGCAAGCAGGTGTTAACTGTACATAGCTGAGAATTTTGATGTTTAAATACTGTATTTTTTCCTTAAATTATATTGATATGAACCTGGAGATTATTTAATACTGAAATCTAGTGGATAGTTCTGCTTTCTGCATAATCTTTGAGGATGCAGAATGCTTTTTGTAGTTATTAGATAACTCCATTGTGATTTTTCTTTTATTATTAGATAGTTATCCTACATTATCCTTGCAAGAATTTTGGATATCTGCAATTATGGGGTTTCTAAAGATACATTTATAGGCTGGCCTAAGATGCGCGCAAGCTAGAGGCTTGCCCAAGGAACTGAAAATGTGGAATTATCTCACTAATTTCAATCCAGAAATCTAGAATCGTCTGCAGATGATGCTGATGTTTCTGTAATCCACATAAACTGTTTCTTGTCATAGTCAACCATATCATAAAATTAGTATGATTAACCAGTCGTCTCGGGAGAAAAGAAGTCTTAAGTGCTAACTGACTGGATAAACTGAGTTGGTGTTTCACTTAAAAGGGTTAAACCCAAATACGAGCACCCAATTATGCTGGTCATTTAATACCTTCTTAGCGTACAAAAATGTGCTGTCAGTTGCCAGACCACCTGACTTAAGTCCCTTTGAACTACGTTACATTTACCTACAGATCTTTGCAAACAACAAGTGCAAGAATATAACACCTAAAAACCAACAAAATAAACTGCTACGGAAAAAATTACTTGCTGAATTCCATAACTTTCCAGCAGATGGCATGAGTATTTCCTGAGAAAGCAAAGATCTGTGCAATATAGATCCTGTTGTATTTCAGGAGGTAACAAAAATAATAATTTATGGGACCATAAAATATGGTCCTTATTACATATATGTTTTGTTTTTTTTTTTACTACCTAAGTGGTTTTAACAGCATTTGACTTCCCCCCCTCCTCCCCTGCCCAAGGTGGAGCTTATCTGGACATTCTCTTGTATAAGCAAACCCCGTCAGTTTAATACCATGACTTACATCACTTCAGAGCTCCCGAGCATGACAACAGTACCATTGTCATGCTTAACTCCTGGTCTAGCAGTTTGCTGGGGTACTGGCATCACATGGCATAACGCTTGCATTTGTGATTGCTGCTCACAAAGTATTATGGTATTTAGAGACCATTGTGGGAAGAAAAATAAGTTAAAGCAAGATGAAAGTTTTCAGCAGACTTAGCTTCAGCAGAGATAATTCCACATTGGATTTCTTCATTATATACTTCAAGTGCAGTCAAAATTTTAAATCCATTCAGAAATGCTATTTTAATTATGCACTATAGGGAAACAATTAAATTAGCTATGCCACTATTTTAATTTTGTGTAGACTTACTTTATTTAGCTCTGAATTTTGTAAAGTAGTAAAAAAATGTAGTCACTGCTTGTGTATCTGAAATGTAATTTGTTCCTTATCAAAACATCTCTGGATAGCATGATAAATAGACCATATCAAAATTAGAAAACTCAGAAATTCAAGGAGGCAACTCATCAGAAGGCTAGTCCTAAAATATTTTAAGATCCTCACATTTAAAATGTTTTACTTCTTGTGAGGCCAGATCCTTTTGAATATTCCACTATTATCTGTAGTCTCAGGAAAAATTTTTAATAACATTCTAGAGGTATTTTAATAGACTTTTCTGTTTTATTTATATGGGACTTTTGTGTGAACAGTTGCTTAACCAATTAGAATGGATTTGAAAAAAAATTTAAAAGGTGCAGGAACCACTGTTGTCCTTTTCTGTACAGATTATCTAAAACATACCACTAGGGCTGATCTAAATTATTTTCAAGGTCACTTTTAACAGTCCATTTGAAAGACAGATACGCACCGTCAGTATTATTATGTTTCCTATATACTGCTCCTTGGGTTTACAGCTCAGGCAAACTGTTGGAACCTCCTCCTATTCTCTGCCAGAGAACAGACTCCGATAATACATATTCATAGTCTGTGCTACAGTACACATAAAAGGTAGATCTCCTGCCAGGAGGTGCTGTATTAGAGCATGACACTTGCCCAGCTATCAAAGTATTAAAAGCTGCACTGTACTGTAAGCGTTACATCAATGAAAGGCTACAAGAAGTGGAGTTCCACTGGCTTCTCTATGGGCTTTGGTTGACATCATCCCCCTTTCACCTTTATACAAGCAACATCTGTTGACCTGATGAAAAGGGAATGTGTTGCACAGTTGGCTCCTTTGTACCACTTTACTGCCTTCTCGCTAGAGTCATGTTAGTGGTGAGAAGGAAACGCAAAAGAGATTAAGGAGCATACATTCTGGTGATAGTTTTATATGCTTTTCCATCAACTTACCTTTCAAGTTTCAGATCTTTGTTCACGGCTGTGCAGACTACTTAACTGGTGTTTCATGTGTCCATCTTTAAATAATATGACATTAAATGACTATTGATGCTTAAATTGTATGAAATATCCCAGCTTTTGCTTCTCTGTAACTGCCCTAATGTTATTGGCAATGTTTCTAATGGGCAGATGGATGTGTTAGCTGTGAAGCATTTACGAGTAAGAAATGCAAAAGTAGTACACCAAGGAGAGATTCACTGGGAAAGTATGTTTGCATTTAAACTTAGTACCTATGAGAAGCGGGCACATCTTTCAGCCAAAAGTGGTCATTCATTACATAAACATTACTGCGTACAATGGAGCTAACTTTCATGACCTAGTGTTATTAGCTTGCGAAGACAAATCCGGAAACAAACAAGCCAATGTGACCTACAGTAGGTTTAATGCTGCCTTGCCTTTGGAGGATGCTGCCCGAATGGCTAAGTCCTTTTTTCCAGCATCTGTGGGTGGGTGTGTCTGTGTTAGAGGACAGCTTTGTGGGCTTGCGCATCTGCCTCTATGAGGATGCAGACCTGTAGCTGCTGTGCCACTATGTCTGAAGAAAGAGTACAAAACAAACGATTTGTCTACATTGTCCATGTTAGTCTCTCTGACGGGCACTGGTACAGTTATCTCTATCCACTACTTCCTTCAGTAGTAGACGTATCTTGTTCCTTGTTCTTCTCCTTATGTTTTAATCTGAACAGCAGGCTTGAACTGGATTCATTTTTAGCACAGCCACTAACTTTTTCTATGATACTGGGCAATTAACCTCAGGCTGTGATACCTACTGTATGTGGCTGTGGTAATATATCACTTCCCTGAGCAAGAGACCATAAAAACTGACTAGTATTATAAAGTATTCTCAGATCTTTGGATACAGAGTATTTATAAAGAGAAAAAATGTAGTAGGTGTTTCTGGGGCATGCAAGAATGCAGTATCCTCTTTCATAATCACCTCTATGCTTATTATCACCTCAGGCTGTTCCTTTTCATGGTTCAAGAATACTTCCTCATTTAGCTTCCTTTTTTGTTTTTTTTTGTTTTTTTTTTTCACATGCGTAGGCTTAAAATAAGAAGATACTTGAGCAGCTTCCAGATACTAAACATTTTAACAGACAGGTGACATACAAAATTATTGTCACCAAACATAAAAAGCAGCCTCACTAATACTGTTGTAGTAGGTTGGCTGAGCAGCATTTAAGTGAAATCAGCTCTTGAACTAGAATTGAAGAACAGATGTGCCCTTGTGCTGTATCATCTCAATTTCTCGGACTGCTAAATGTAATGCCAGGCCCTCAAAAATAACCTACTTAAAGAGGAACTTAAAAGATAATCTACATCTTAAATTTTATCAGTAAAAAAAAACCCCTCGACATCCTTATCAGAACTAGTAGTCCACTTGCAGTCCAACCAGTGTAACCTTTTGGAAATGTTTAATTATACTTTTTTCCTCTACTGACTTGTCAAAAGTAACCTGGGGTAGTCAGGAAATTTGAGCTAGTAATTAGTCTCATTTCTTTGCTGAAGAAAATATAGCCAGACAGTCATCAATGAGAAAAGCAATTACATATTTGATTTTACTTTGGAACTTTTCCATGTGATTACAAATGTAATCAAATGTAAACTAATCACAGGTAAAAAATGTCTTTACACCAGATTCATGTCTGTAAGGTATTTATGCATACTTTATTAACTTGTTCTGAATTCTTTTTTAAATTTACCATTATTAATATGCACTTGGGCTGTAGATATGGGATATACAATCTAGCCTGTCTCTTGGCTACTCTGCCTACTAGTCACACCTTAGACATAGCTTTCAGAAATAAAAAGCATAGTCTAATTATAAGACATTTTATTTATTGGCCTTGAGTAAAATTAGCCTCATCACTCAGTTGAAATACAGTACCTCCTCAGCTAGCCCGAAGTACCTCATTAGTTTTGAATGGTATTTCAGCTTAGTTTCTTTTAATCTGATTTAATAATGATTACTTACTCGAAAAATAATTTTGCATATTCAGGTGCAGGAACAGTCAATATTGCATACTTGCGGTTTTTGACATTTAGACCAACTTAAATATTTAATAAGCTAATAAGGACTTGGAGAACCATGTGGCTTGATACACTGGCTGGGCAAAAATGCTGTGTATCATCACATGAGAACAGATTTTTGTACCGGCAGTGAAACTTGGAACAGCTTTCTGTGGGCAACTCCTTTAGCTGAGTCAGGATGAAATCTTGTCAATAGCTTCCCACACTGCCTCACTTCACCACACCACAGCGCCTACATGTTTGTGGTTAAGAAGAAGTATCATCTGTCTCTTGGTTAGATTAAATTTAAATATAAAATTTACTTCCATACTTTAGTAATAGTTTTTATGCTAAATTAGATGTCAGATTGGTAATGCTGCCTCACAAGCCTCTTGCGCTCTAATCTATTCTCAAAGGTTTGTTGTATTGGGGTTTTTTAACCAATTAAGTAATGCATGTAGCTTTTCACATTTCACTTATACACAGTAATTTTGCTGAGCAACAGACATCGAAAAGTGTTAGATTAGTTCCGCAAAGCATTCAGAGGCGAAGTACAGATCCCTACTACACAAATGCAAAGCAGAGCTGAATTTCACGTGTAGAATTGTTTCACAGGGAATAAGCTCCCCGTGTAGAACCTGGCCCAGAGCATCGGTTTGGATGAGATCAGATGTGTACTCTGACACAAGAAAGAAAGCATTGCCACTCATGAGACAAGTGTTTTCCTTTCCTTGCTGTTGCTTCAACTCAGGCAGCATTCCAGACTGTTTGAACACTTGTTCTTTTTACAATGCCAAGAAACAACAAAACCCTTAATTTCTCCTCCCAACCAAATTCTTGTTTTCTATTATGCTTTCATTTTAAACGTAATGTAATTGATTTAAGGGATGAACAACTGACAAGAACACATAATGGAAAAATCCCACATATTGTTATTTTTCCAAGATGCCAGAAGGGGTGGGTGTCAAGTAAAAAAAAAATTATTTTTTTTTTTTCCATTTCCACACCTCTTTTTTCAATTCTATTAGAGAACATCAGGAACCATTTTCCCTACACCCTCTCACAAAACTTGAGAAACATACTGCAGGCTCCCTTTAATCACAGAGCAAGCTGAAATGAAAAAAAAAAAAAAAAAAGCAAAAGGCTCTTACCAGCTGTAGCATGAAGATAAAGCTGGGGACTGCCAAAAAGAAAACTATCTTCTTTGAGACTGCAGTTGGTAGCTCCTGCCAGATTTAAAGGAACTGCACAGAGAATCACATGGCAAAAGTTTTATAAAAATAATCCTGCAGTGGAAAAAGGTTAGAAAGGAACAGGATGATGCTAGTGAGAAGCCACTATTTCAGTGCTATTGCTGCCACTATCACCTACCTCTACAAAATCAATCTGCACAATGTATATTAAGAATTTTACAATTAATAGTCAATTCACTTAACTAGTTACAAACAGTTAATTTAAGAAGCACATTCTCAAGTGTTTCTTATGTTAATAAATCAGAACACAGATGACAGCAGTTTAAACAGTGTACATTGAGATTTATTAGAACAAGCACTAATAGCAGCAGTGTACAGAGTGATGGAGACAATGTACTGTATGCACTGAACAATAATAATTATACAATTGCACTTCTTCAGAGATCTATTAGAAAATGCTTTTCAGTAAACAGTTTCCCAAATCTAGCATTGTTTGGATTTGCCTCTGAGGAAAAAAATACAAAAAATATGTTTTTTTTTTTTTTTTTTTTTTTTTTTTTTTTTTTTTTGGTAAGGCATTAGCAACATTCATCGGCAGGCTAAACAAGTCATTTGTACATGCATTATCCAATTACAATGCAACAGGTAAAAGAGCATCATGTTTCCTCAAAGACTAGAATTGTGTGTGTGTGTGTTTTTGGACACAATGTCCTGGTAAATCCGGCTTAGCCTGAAGGAAACAGATTACATCTTTTGTTACACTTTAGAGCACAACATAAACTATAGCATAGCCAAGTTCACCTTTATTTCCTACCAGAAGCTGTAGGACCTCCCTCCGTTGGAGTTGGTATTACAGGTATTATGTATATCACATACATCACTGGAATAAAGTCTTAATTAAATTGATTTCTTTTGTTTACTATTCCCCCCAGTACCACCTCCCTGAATCATGTGGCCAAAAGATGCTCAACTGTAATCAACATTAACTACTGTATGAGCTGGGTTTTTATTGCATGAGAGGTAGTCAGCGTGAGGCCTCATCTGCATTCTGGATTACTACAACAGTATGTTCAAAACCAACTCACAAGTGCAAAGACACAGAGTAAGTGTTGCAGCTGCATTATGTGGGAACTGAAAATTGTTTTTTTACTGCTCCTTCCTAGCTAGGTTCAATCTCTGAAGAAGCCAGAGAACTTGATATACCAAAAAAAGCAATTCTACGTATGTGCTAAAGCCTAGAAGGAGAGAGGGGAGGCACTTTCTCACATTCATGCTTTTCTAGGCTGAGATTAGGAGCATGCTCTTAGTTAGCCAACCCCTTCTTCACATATCAGAAAGATGACTCTCCTTTTTTGATTGGCATACAGTACTAGCAACCCTCACTCTGGGCTGGCACCATCCTGGGGAAAGTACAGGGAAACAGGGAATTGCAAATATTCTTACAATTAAGCTTGCCAGAGTGAGACATAAGATGATGAATTGTCATTGATTTAATCTCCTTTTCTTTCTTCCAAATGTCATACATAATTGAGCTTTGCAGAGAACATGAAGTTAACTGGGTTTTAAATACTACAAGCCCCAGAATAAGGTCCCAAAATGCAAGAGAGTCAAAGGAAAGTCAAATATACTGCTCTGACTGGCAAGCAGTCAAACTAGCTGTATTTCACACATTTATCTTCCACAAGACAGCGCACATGTTCAAAATTAAGCTCAAGTGTAACTAGTTGAATACCTAGGCTTGACTGCACGTTATGCCTAGAGTTGAAATAGATTTGGGCAGCTAGATCATCCACTCGCCTGGAAGCTCACTGAGTTCAGTGGAGTACCAACAGCAGCTCAGTCTCATCTGCATAGGTGCTCATTTGTTTAAGCATGTACCTATAAAGCCTGGTGTAACCAGGTACATTGTTTTGATTTCTTAGGAATGGCACTGTTGGGCCTTTTTATTTGAACTTTAAGTATCTACATCTTTTAAACTGAATTCAATTAGACTGTTTGCAATGTTTATGCTAAGTACATATTGATGCTTGGGCAAGATCAGAGTCCAAGCAGATGAAGCAGAAAAAAAAATGTGAAATGTGCATTGCTGATTAACTTTTGCATATGAAATAAAAGTCTATAGATTTGGAACATACAAATTATATCCTACCTATGTTATTCTTCAGCTGTTGATGCTTAGTAACTGTAAGCAATATAGTTGTTTTTACAGGCATGATTATAGCCAGTACTTGGAGTCAGAATTAATAAGATGTAAAGAATCATCCTGAAAGATATCCCAAAATTGTGAATAGTCAAGCATAAATGAATGCATTTGTATGAAAGCAATCAAGATAAATCAAGATTAATTTTTTTAAAATGTTAAATTACTGAATATACTATGAAGGACTAAACTTGCACTTTTAAAAATTGCAATACTGGAAGTAGTTGATGCAGTTTTCAAAACAGATATTTGCAAATCAATTTTCTATTCAGTTATTTAGAAATTATGGTACTGACTTTTCCCCCCCAAGTATCCTTTTCTTCTTCATCTCGTCATAGAAGTTCACAGTGAATTTCTGAGCATAAAATTAAGGGTGCTGCAGGTGAAGTTTAATATTATAGTTCTCAAAAATAATACCTTCTGCCATATTTGGGTACCTAAATGTTCTTTTTCCCCCTTAAATAACTGTTTTCTATGGCTTTCAAACAACAGAAAAAAATGTGTCTGGTGCACCTAGAAACACAGACCCTTTCTAGTTACAGCCTGTACTGTTCCCTCTAAAACAGACACTGTCTACCCAGTACTCAAAAGTAGTACTGGCTTTGTATGTTACTCTTCTAGAAAGCAACTATTTCCCTTTAACATTCATCTTAAAAACCACAAAGCAAGTTTCTGTATACCTTTCTAGCTGACAGAATAGCACAATCACAGTGGGAAGACTGAGGACCTCCTTTTACAAGTGTTACACAAAGAGGTGTACAAGATATCAACACATTTGGTTCGTTTGGGTTTTTCTTTTGTAGAATGAGCAGAGTTATGGGTAATCAGCAAAGAATGCTCCTTTAGCTATTTAGGTTTTGCCATTTTGGCTTGCTAAAGAATTGGTGCAGGGCTGTTTCCTATCTGAAGTTAAAGGCTGTTAAAAGCAAAGAAAGCCCAGTAAGACAATGTAAAATTGAAAACTAATCTAAACCTTAATCTTCTAATGGCAGAGAAATTTACTACGTTTCATACGTGTGTGTATGGGATCTAATCTCACCCAAAGACTGTGACATTATTCCCAATCCACATTAATTTTGTGCAGCAATGAGAGAAAATACATAATTCTTTGTTGTTGAAATACTGAGAAATCATAATTCACCTGTTAGCTATACAAAGGAAAGTAGATGAAGACCGAAAGAAGAGTTTTGCTACTGGTTACAACAAAGAAAATATACTTAATATCCTAATATAGAACTATCATAATGATTAAACAGCAGTTTAATTTTATGATGGCTTTTTATGTGCTAAATAAAATATCCACTTCAGACAATCTAACAGTAACAGATAAAGAATAAGTTTGCTATGCATTTTTGTGAAGGAAAAGATTTCAGACATCAGATGCTAGCAGCTTGATTTCTTACCCATTTTATAGTAAACAGTATAGACATAAATCAATATACAAAGAAGAATTCCAGTCAGAAAAGCCCACTGATTTTTTTTTTTTTTCCAAGGATGAAATTTTAGTGAGTAAGCACTATATAGGTCCACTGTGCTCTGAGAGCTGGAGATTTAGCAAGATCTGAGCATTAAGTGCAAGACAGAAGCACCACTCTTTATGTCTGTGGAGTTCCAAACATTGTTTAATTTTTAAAACTCAAACTTCACATGCACTAATTTTTAGTGCCGAATTAATGTTTGAAAAGAATTAGTTCAGAAATAATTTTTGCTAATTAAAGTGAGAGCTTAACTAAGGTAGAAGTTGCCATCTTTGCATTTATGCCTGCCTACCAAAATACACTCATCAGCATTTATTTCTCAGCTCATCATCAGGTCTTGTTTGAGTCTCAGATGAAAATAAAATCTATTGTCATCTGAATTTGTTATACTATATTCCAACCACTAAAGAATACCAGTAATACTTCTTTCAAGAACTAAATAGACCTAATTTCTAACCTCAAATTGGAATGATAATTTTCAATGTTGAATTCAAGATAGGTGACAAATATATATTATTTTATTATTGGAGATCCAAGCTCAAAATCTTTTATAAAATATTAAGCAAATACAAAGATAACTGAAGATCTCATCTGTATTTAACATAGTTGAAGAAGCTATTGTGAATTTTCCTTTGCCCCAAAAATATAGAGGATTAAACTTATATTAAATTTTGTTAATGTTTCTGTAATATCCTTTGTTCAGGTAAATTTAACAAAGGAAGAGAGAGAGCATTCAGCACAGGACTACTAGAACAGAGTCAGGATTGCAAACTCACATTTCTAATACCGATTGTTCTCAGTGGACCTGACAAATCAACCCCTGGGCCACAAATGCAATCATAAATAGCAATGCAACTTCAGAAGAAGATGTTGCATGTGTGGCTACACTGACTGGCACAAGGAGCAAGTACCTCAGTAAAGAAGAATAGTTCTGGTTGAATATTTATCACTGTATGTGCTGCTCTCATATAGCACTTACATCATTTTGATGCTCAGGATATAAAAGATGTAACCCACTCCTGACTTTTTGAAAGAATCTCCTCACCTCTTCCCTTTTTGCATCCCAAATGTTCTGGGCCAGCAACATTATACATTACCATAAGATATCCCTCTTTCGTTAATGCAGACCATTAAAAGTAGCAGTCAATATGGAAATACGTTTTAGTGTTTCACAGAAGACAGCACCTGGATCATTGCTCCAGGAGTACGAATAAGTAGCTTTACCATATTTCAATGAATTATTCATAGGTCAAGACAGAATATATTACAAATTGCTGATTATATATTCCAACTTTATGTTTTCCTTATTTATAAAATATGTAACTCTTTTTGTCCACGCTACCAATACAACTTCAGCCAAATGCTGGCTACAGTCATTTGTATTTATAAAAGGAATAAAAACTTCCCTTCACCTTCAGAGTTAATTCTGAGCAAATGTCACCAATGCTCCCTTTTTTCATGCTGTCATGGATCAGTGGAAAGAAAAATGGTATTAAGATAACCTGCTGAAACAGATTCACGAGCTTTGCTGACGTTTTAATTCACAAAGTTAGAAAACTTTCTGTTTTGTCAAGGCTGTGCGACTGACAGAGCTGCTGTGACTAGTTTTACTGTTCTCCGTTGTAGTCTCTCCCTCTCTTTTCTGAGGTTTGTCAGAGATCGCAAGGAATAGGGAAAAAAAAAAAAGATATTATCAGTTTATAATACCACAAAACTTGAAAAAGGAAAAGATGGTTATATAAACCACCTACAAATATATTGCTATCACCTTTTAAACCTGCAAGACACCATATAAAAATCCTTTTATAAAGAGGCTTTTCAGTCTAGTGGAAGAAAGACATAGCTTACACCAAAGCTAATGAATGAAGGTGGTTTACATTCCCTAGCTTAAAGAGCAAATAATGTATTTGCTTTTGTAAGTAGACTCCTTACAAAAATAAAATAAATTGCTGTAAATAAGCCATTTCTCTGAACTTACTGAGATTTGCAACATTCTTGTGGGTGCCATTCACTGTTCTAATGCAGCTCGGGGAGATATCCTCCCCAGGAATAATTAAACCCTTATTAGTCTAGATTCTTCTGTTAAAAACAAAACAAAAAACCCCAAACAAAAACAGAAAAGAAAAAGAAAAGACCTTTCTCCATGGAACTACTTCTAGATACTAGAATTATAATAAAAGTAAAGGGATGGTAAAATAGAAAATTATACTACATACTAAATATACCTTTGCAATTTTGAGCACATTAACAGAAAACTTTAATTGCCACTGTATCCCTGCCTACCTTGAATTTTATCAATATATGCTCTAAAGAGCAAATTCAAGTTTTATACAGTTTTGATGACTGTTACTTAATGACAGACAGGAAGAAAACCCAAGATAGTATTTTCAGCCCCAGTACCTGCCAAGGTAACTGGTTATGCCATAGTGAACTTTGTTAGCTTTCTCCCAGGTCTGTGTATAACACAGCGTGACTGGTGACGCCATTCCAGTGTCTCTTACACACTTCTGTCAATATTGATCTTTTTTCATTCAGCTAGGCCAAACTCTCTAACTTAAACCTCTTGTCATTTTAGCATATGAATACAAATACCTTTTACTTTCAGGTGGATTTAATCTGAAAACTCTCCTTTACTTTCATTATCCAGCTGGTTATTGTCTAAGTGTAAATGAACCCCCCCTCCCTTCCAGGGTATTTCTAAAATCCAGATTTTTTGACAGAAACTCTACAAGCAAGACTGCATTGCTTTGAGCTCCACTCTGCCTGGTTGGAGCTGAAAAAATCCCATGTTTCCTCATGGGAAACAGAGGGGACAGCCCAGATGTAAGCTTCTCACCAGGCACCCATGAGGGCAGGACCAGCTCCTAGAGCGCCTTCAGGTTTTTGTAGTTTGTTTCCATAAATCTCCGACAGTGTTTGATACGGAATTAAGGGCAGTATCTTTCAAACCTGTGCTATGTGTACATGCTGCCATACTCTTCATATGCCTAGCACATGCTATTCAAATAAAACCCACAAATGTCATACAAGCTCATTCAGAGTCAGAAGTTCAAAATGAGAAAAAAATAAAGGTAACATTATTTGTAAGATGAAGAGAGTATTATAGTGGGAGTTTACTTTTAAAGCCAAATACAAAAAAAAATATTTGATGCAATAAGTATCAGTCTAAAATTAGAATGGGTGTCTAGATGACTTTTTAATCACAGTGATACTGTATAAAAATCAACTCATATTCACATTGTATCTCCCAGTGAGATAACAATTTCTAATACGGTGAAAAATCTACCATCTCGTTAACACAGATCTAAAATAGGAACGGAGCTTTTTAAGTCTTTGTAAGACATTACATTTGATAAAAATAGCTATTGTTATCCTATCATATCCGCAGTACCAGAACAGGGAACAAACTAAGGTACACTCTTAAAATATTAAGTGATAGTACAGTTCACTATTGTGAAACTAAAGCATAAGGGTTGTGTATTTTATACAGAAATAAGTGTTTTGAGAAGACACAGGAAAAAGCAATGGATATGCCTTTGTAGTGAAAGTTAGAAATTCTTAAATTGTTTAAAGGTTTTAAATGTCACATGATTTGCACTAATTTTCATCACATATCAAACCTATAGCAATTAAATCTACTGAGTTGCTAAGTACTTTTCCTGCCTTTCAAAAGGAAATACTGCCTGGATGAATTCAGTGAGGTGGGCTGAAAACTGCCCACATCCCCAGGCTTGAAGGGCATTGATCAATGGCTTACGCCCCGCTGGCAGCCAGCAACAAGGACAGCCCTGCAGGAGTCAATTTTGTGGCCCGTGTCAATCAACATCTCACCAGTGACCTAGGCGAGGACATAGACTACATGCTAACAAGTTTGCAAATGACATTAAATTAGGAGATTGAGACAGCACGCTAAATGGCAGAGCTTCACTCAGAAGGACCTTGCTTGGCTCGAGGACTGGGCCAGAAGACACTTCATGAGGTTCAATAGAAGCGCAAAGGTCTGCACCCATGTGCTGGGCAGGGACAGCCAAGCAGCAGCCCCCCCGAAAAGCAGCAGGCCCTTACGATGGGTGCCAGGCCGCAAAGGAGCCAACAGTGCGCTCTCATTGCAACACGGGAAGCCCCATTCCACGCTACACTGGTGGGGGAGTGGAAAGTCTGCTATCACCCGCGACTCAGTGCTGGTGAAATTTCACTGGTTGTCTAAAAATTATAATTTGGATAAAAGCCCCCAGACCAATACTCTGTTAACTCATTCTCTTTAGAAACAGCACAAAATATGTCACGATGTCTCCCAAGGTTACGGGAAAATTTAATAAAAGATTTTGCACAGAATCCAGAGAATTCTGCACTATAACAAATTGCTTTATGGTACATCTCCTAGCATTTTTCAATTTCTGATAAAGACTGCAAATATTTTGTGATGCATTGGTTTATGTTTCCTCTACTTACTAATTAATTAATTTAACATTCAGTAGGCTTTAAAAGTGCCTTCAACAGAAAGGTTTAACATATCACTTTTTTTTAATTCTAAAAATGTTAACGCTAATTTTCTTTCAATGCGTATCAAATAAACAATTGTAAAAAATAATTAAATCAGTGATATCATCTTTAGTGTTCACCAAGTTTCAGTTTGCATTGCAAATAATGTCATTCACTCAGCATTAGCAGAACACTGTAAAACTAAAGACCTTATTTCTATATTTAAATTAAAATCCAACTTTCAAAAAAATTTCAGGACACAGAGTTTCTGTCCCTCAAAATTATTTGGTGTCACACACACATAATGCCTTCTAATATCGTGCTGAACTGCACATAGACTGGAGCATGGGGTGGGCAAATGTTTAATAATGTTGTTTTTAAGGAAAGTGACACAGAATAATTAATTGCTACTTTGCACACAACATACCAATTTGATTCATAATATAATGTCATTAAAGCAAGTAGGATTAAGTTAGTCAAATATGATTAAAAAAAACCCCTTTGATATATTTTCATTTTCTTATAATAATTGCAGAACTAATAAGAAAATATCAGACTAGGTTCAACTAACAAAGAAAAAGAAATAGTTCTTGAATAATTCAAAATTTTCTTTGGAAGAAACTCTGCTATTCCGCACACTTCTTTTATACCAAATATTCATAAGCAATTCATGAGCATTCACAATTCTTTAAAAGTATACTTAATATTTTCTTTAGGTTTTCATAATTCTTCCTGATAACAGAACTGTGTGAAGAAATTGGAATTCATTAGTAGCTAGTTGCTCTGCCAGTTGCTTTGCCATATAAACAATGAGGAGTACTAGACGCATATTAAATAATCAAAGTAATCTCAGTTCTGTAGGGACCTGACTCTGCAAAAGGAAGAGGCAGTCAGAGAGCTGGATACGTGTGGTCGTCTCCTGAGAACTGTTCAAGCAGCTCTGCTGCCAGGATCACTTGAATTTTTTTAGGTCTCAGTACTGGAATCAATCTTAAATGGAAAAATTCAAGTGCGCTATGTACACTATGTATGTGTAGAAAGAAATACAGTGTATATGCATGAAATCTAACCTATCATCAGTGCCTGGATGTATAATACGTGCATAAATGGAAGACTAGATCACACCATATAGAATGCAGTTTTTGCCTAATAAAATTACTTTTTTTTCATTTTATTAAAATCTGCCCTCCTACTGTTTAATGTTTCAGAGATTTTCAAATAGAAAGTGCCAAGCCTTCTCCCACATATATTAACTGAGGCTTAGCAACACTTGAGAGACTTGGTTCTTAATCAAAAAATATAGAATCACTTTATGAAAAACTGTAAAATATAACTTTGCACAAAAGCTATTTTGGCAACACAAGTAGTAGTTGTTAGCTACAATGCATGGAAGCCTCTGCCATAGTCTCAGATATAAATTTAGTTAGAAGTGGATGGGGAAAAAACAAGAGCCAGTCAGCAGTGTGTGTGGCAGAAAACAATTGCATTTACAGTACTATCCAGCTTCTGGAGAGAAGCCAGAGACCTTCCCATGAAATCTTTCTGTGCTTTTAACACTGTTGCAAAGCTTCCGGGAATTCTAATTGTATAAACAGTTATGGGGAAATGAGATTCACCATGAGACTACGTCCAGCAGCGGTAAAAGTGATGATTGCAACTCAGTATCGGTCATTTAGAACATGAACTTTCTGACTAGCAATTCATATGCATTTACCAAAACTGTCTCAAATTCAACCAGTTAGCAGTTTCTTTTCAGTCTGATTATACAGTCAGCTTCCCAAAACTAAAGCATGTACAGTAGATCTCATATACAGTTAGATGTTTGGTTGTCTTTTGATTTTAAATATTGCAGGTTCTCCAATATTTATATCATGATAAAATTCTAGCGCTTTAAAAATCTGCCTGTCACACAAGCCTAAGCATACTTATTTTCAAATTACTTACTGTACATCTTCGTATTTTGTTTAAGGCATGAACAATGGCATATGAAGGGGAACAGCTTCCGGAAAAGCATATCTTTTTGACAAAGGCCAGTCCAAGCACATCACACCAAAGGACTAACCTGAAGCCAGTAATGATAGTATTGTGACCCAAGAGTTTTTAACAAAAATAGTTGAAACAAAATGGATTTTTTTCTTCTCTTTTTCTTCCTTTTTTTTTTTTTTTTTAAATTTAAATTACATTACTCTTAATGTCTGTTTAAAGCACCGGTTGCAGTTTTGCGTTTACCACCTCTTCCAAGTGACTTTGGATAACTCATCTGCTTCTTTTGTTCTGAATTTTCAGTGTATGAAACTTTAAAAGGTTTTTGTTTCTTTTTTTTTCCTTTTTTTTTTTTTTTAAATGGCTGCTGCAAAATTAAAAAGATCCAGAAGTGGTCAGGGGCCTGGTCTAATGCACTTTCAAAAGTCCGTTATAAAGATGAATATAAATGCAAATGATAGGTTTTTCCGTAGACCCACAAACCACGCTTAGCTATAAGAAACATATTGTGCAT
This sequence comes from Aramus guarauna, assembly GCA_013400195.1. Taxonomy (NCBI): domain Eukaryota; kingdom Metazoa; phylum Chordata; class Aves; order Gruiformes; family Aramidae; genus Aramus; species Aramus guarauna. Next base: position 477,261 of record VXBL01006003.1, on the reverse strand, counting down.
AGTTATTTTTTCCTTCAGAGTGATATGTTTACTAGATCTACATTCTCAGTTTACCAGAGTACAGGAATTTCTACTTTACTAAAGCCAGGATCCTTTCGCAGTTCCCAGTAGGTGTCATTGGTAACCCAGGCTTCTCTTTGATTAGCGTCGATAACTTTTCTGTAGAAAGGAAAAAAAAACACAAAAGAGAGAAGAAAAAAAAGTTCTGACCACAGATCTCTGCTCTTACGCAATATGAAATCAAATTCCATACCTTTCTGATCTAACCCCACATTAAATCTGATTTCCTATTACTAAAGGACACAAGAACCATCAGGATTTAAAAATAAAAACCAACCTCTACCTGTGTCAAAAGTGGAAGGTTTAGAAAACAGAAAAGATTGCAAATCCATTCTCTGATCGGTGTGAGCATGTCTTAGAGCCACATAAAGCCTCTCCGGCCATTACAGATTCTGGTTATGTGCAGGGGATCAATCAGGAGATCTAGATTGCAGAATGCAAGCCTTTTATCATTTAGCTTGTTAGTCTCCTCTGTGTTTTCCTCAACTTCCACTACAAAACCACATCAAGCATGTTCAATCTTTTTCACTTTTGATTCCCCATGCTAAACATCAGGCTATTTGGTAGCCCCTTGTTTCAGAAGAATGCTTAATGAAAAAAGAAACCAAAACCCCCCCACCCTCCACTTAAAAATAAATAAATTTTAATTTAAGTGTGTATATATAGATTTATATATACATGTGATGTTGTTCAAGTCACTATTTATTACTTTGTTTATGTAATGACTTAAAATAATAACATAGTTAAATCTTAGATCCTAATATTACACTTTTATTCCACTTCAAAGTTCAAAAACACTGGCCAAGGGCTACAACAGGCTTGTATAGCTGTTACCCATTGTGAGAAAATGGTCTTTCCATTATGAAACTTTAAGCTATGTAAAAATTGCTTCAGGCAGAGATCAGGTATCTGATTATTTTTCTTAAAATTGCCATTTTCCAGGATTTCACAATTAACAGACTATGTTGGTGGTAATTCTTGTAGTACTTTGCCAGTCACACTATAGAAAACACAGGGTTGCTACTGAAATGAAAAGACTCACTTAAAAAATTTGGGTACATATTCAATGCTGTTTTCTTCCATGTACCGCCTTCGACCTCTCTGGAGTTCCTCTATTCTTTGTTTCTCAGATGCTGCTGCTTCTACATTTCCTTCCTCCAGAAGCCTGTATGAATAACAATTGGTTCTATAGCAATCATAACAGTGTGTAGAACAAGGTATTTTCTAGCACCAATCATCACAAAAGACAAGCAGAAGGCAAGCCTGTTGTCTGTGTTGTAACCACTTTCAGATCTAGTCATAACTTCATAAAATAAGAATAACCAAGATGGAACTCCCCAGTTACATGTACCTGACCGATAGCCTAAGGCATACACTTTCTTCAGTAACTGCAGCATATCACAAACATTGAAGTACTATGAACTGAGAATTAAGACGGAATTAATGTTGCTTCCATTCATAGGAGGAGGGCATGACATTTAAGAGCCTGTGTTTCCAGTTTGTTACGAGGAATCCTACCCCTGCCCAAAGATTATGCTATAGCTCTACTATACCGACAAGATGCTTTCTACCTTCCCTCAACTGGGTAAAGTAGAAATTTGATTGCAATACCAAATACCTTCTATGCTAGCAGAATACTCCAAATTTTAGTTCATACTGTAGTGAAGACATAAACAAAATTCAATACTCAGCCAACCCAGCCTTAAAACCTCCAAATATTACGTGTATAAATAAGCATTCTTGCCTTTGATCTGGCCTGAATCGCGCATCTGTTGTAGGAAGAAGATCTTTCAGTAAAGGGTCTAATTCATTGAGCTCAATAGCAAACCTCGTGAAGCCATAATAACGTTCATAATTGGTTGGCATGGAGCCTGTATGAATATGTATGAGAAAGAAAAAAGCTTTTTTAAACTATTACTCTAAATATGCAAGAGATTAATTTATTTATTAAATTATAACAGCAAAAATATTAATACATTTTACTCTTACATACCATTAAAAAGCATTGAAAGCTATTCTCTAGGTGGAACAACATTCACTAAGTATTAATTTCAACTCCTTATCCCACAGAGGTTGTAATTACATGCTAATAGATTCATAACTTTTATGATCTTCCTTCCTTTTTAAATAAAAATTACTGTTTTCAAGATTTTCAAGTTAAACAGTTTCCTGTTCCCTGGAAAGTGGGCTTATCAAATGTCTGTATAAAAGCCAACCTTAACTGATCTGCCGAGTTCATTTTGAAACATAGTGCTCAGTCGCAGACTGATTTGGTGCCGTCCAACACCTTCAGCACTAACAGCCCGCAGAGTAGGCATTGCAGAGTTCAACATACTAACAATGACAACTCCTGGATAATCGCTCTGCATATATGAAAGACACTATAGGTGAAAAGGATGAGTAATTCAATCTCAGTGCCTCTAAGCAAGCAGTAAGGAAGTTTAAATCAGCTCCTGAAATCACAAGAGGTTACCATCTCTGGAGACCAATCCTTTAGGCTGATAAAGCATTAAGACAACAAACTCAACAAACTGGCACCTCCTATTTGTTGAATCCAAATAATCTACTCTGCTTTCTGTGAGAAGGCAGGCAGGCTCAGATATCCAAATTTTTTCTTAATTTTATTCTTATATTGACCCCAAGACCCCAGAATATTTGACCAGGAGTCAGACTGAGATGTAGAAGACCAGGCCCTGCAAGAACATTTCCAGTTACCATTATTATAAACTCATGTAAATTCTTGCTTATTTATCTAACCAGAAGTTTAATTTCTCCAGTAGTATTTTGTGTATTTAAAATAATGGCTAGAACAGCTTTACATAGTTAAGGGTTACACTACTGTGCCTGACAGAGGTTACTACAAGCTTCTTACCTGGCCTCCATATGCATTTGGCAGAAGGTGCAACCCCACAATAAAGGCCTTCGTGCCACTTTCCAAAAAGGCGATGAACCACTTTCCCTTCTTGATCTATCACAACACCCTGGACCTCATTTACATTTGAATTCCAGTAGTTTACCTGCAAGTTTAATGAAGAATTACTAGTTCACACTGGTTTTCACATTGCCCGTTGTACCAATACAGATACTGCATGAATCTTAGTATGTGGCACTGACTTACCAAATTTTCTATCAGAACAGCTCACCTGGAACCAAGAATGTAAGAATTCAAAATTCAGATGATCTGAATACTAATTGATTTAGTATATCAGAAACCCTGAATATTTGATAATGGTTTTGGTATAAAGGTATTTGAGCACAATTAATTATCTGGGAACTATATTGTTGTTCATTAACCCAAATCCCACACAATTCAGTAAAAATGACACTCTGAAAGTCGGAAGATCAGAGCCAGCTAGCTCTCTTCTTTCTATATGGAGAAATACTGAATATACCTGGGTATGTAAGTGAATCCTTTGATGGGTGCTGTACGCTACTGTTTGCAGCAGGGATTAGATTCACTCGGTATTACTTGTTAACTGTGCTTTCTGCTTCTTTTCTCTGTTTTGCTTTTCTTAGACCCATTTATTTCTTACACCTTCACCTACTGAGCCAGTTACCCATTCTCAGAACATCCACCAAAACATGAATTTCAGAGTTATGGCAACATATTATTGCTGATACTGCATTATTTAATCTAAAGACATAAAATATTGACTGCCAAATTCCAGAAAAGGCAGAAGTAAAATGGTACAGAAGTCTACAGTGACTCTGCATTTTCATTGTGGTAGCAGAAATTTTGACATTTCATTTTTAACCTAAAACCAACAACAGTATAGCACACAGCTGTACAGCAATGCAACACACTGATATCAAATGTTCAATGGAATAGAGTCATACCACTTGACATAGCACTCTCAGTTGACAATTTACATATTTACAAATGTTGATAAGACAAGATGTAGAATGTGGATTTCAGGAATACTGAAGAAACAGTTTGATGTATGCTTAAACTATGCAGCTTTATGAGTATATTATATGTACTAGAATACATGTTACCTTGACAAATGTGAGTTTACAAATACAAACACTGCTTTTTGTGTTTCTGATAGTTATCTCTCCATAGTGTTCTATCCACCTCCTTCCACTAAGAATATTATGTATGCAAGTAGTGACTTTGTTCCAGACATAGTAGTCTCCATACCTAAAAACAGATTAACAAGTAGTTGGTAACATATATTAATCATGATCATTATGGACAAAAAAGTAAAGCATAGCCCCATTATCATAAATACTAGACCAAATTCCTCAAAAATTTTTGAAACAATAGCTTACTTTTAATAAAGCATTGGTTCCGGGTACATTACTAATCCTCCGTAGAGGAGCTCACCTAAGCTCTAGTGCAGAGAACTGAAGAATGGTGCTATGAACCACAAATCAAGACATTATGAACCACTCAAGCCCTGCACAGCATATTCATAGTCCTCAGAGCATTAAGTGCTTCAGCCACAATTCCTTTAGGGGCAGGACAGTGACTCAAAGATCAACAAAAGGCTGAATTGAGGCTATAAGCAGACAATGTAATTAAATTACAAATAGAAAAAAATAAATATGGAAAGGAGATAATAGAAAGGAAGTAGGTAGCAGGAGCTCATTGGCACATAATGCCTTTCCCTCTGTAACAACTACTCAGAATCAGAGCATCTCTATCGTCTAACAAGGGAATAAAATGAGGGAATTATACTCTGCAAAGCACATACTCCTTCAGAGCTGAGGGGAAAGCATGAAGACAGAAGACAAAGATGCTCCTGAGTGCATTTACTTCAATTTCATGAGAAGGATAAAGACGTGGAATGATGCCATATTGTTAGACACAGAAAGAAAGGCTGGCTGCAATGTACATGAGCAGGAATAGTACTGCAAAACCAGCAGAGGTTTAAAGTATCCTCTCCTTGCATATTCTCAGGATTTACATCTTGCAACTAGTTTTACCTGTGGTGAAACTTCTTCTTCTCACTACTTTGTCAACATCTGAAGAACATGTTTTGTTTATCTACATTTGAAAAATGACCTTGCATTATTACTAGGGGTTGTTCTGAGGGAACATTTAGCAGTATTGAAAGCCTTAGTGAGGACAGCGCTAGCTGCTGACAGTCCTATATTGCAGCCTTGTTCTGAACAGTTGATGACTACTGTACATGTTAAACTTGGGTTCTCTCTCCTAAAACATTACTATCCCACTTTGTCTATTGCTTTCTAGAGAGTTTGTATATTTTTCCTTCAAAACCCCAAATGAATCTTCAGGCTCAAAAATGCTTCAGTATCCCCACCTGTACTCTAAGGAGAGATGTGAGCTAGGCACTAACTCTCACCAGTACAATTCATGGGATGTCTGCACACACTTCCCCCAATCCATTCACAAGGCAGCACAGATTAGATTGCAGCAAAGACTGAAAACAAAAGGAAATGGGACAGTAGCTTACTTTGGAAGAGTCACATTCAAGGTTCCAACTGGCAGAATTTCCATTGATTTGCCCCAGAATTTGTTTTTCCACCTGATATCTGAATATAATAGTGAAAGATTTACAAAACTGAAAAGAACAAAGTCTCGCCCTTACAGTCACCTGCATGGCACACGAGATGATCTATGCTAGATCATTTGGTTTAAAACAAGACAGTATGAGGTTGCCATGAAAATACAAAAGAAAAAAAAAATACTAGGGAATGACATTAGGTCAGAAAAACTAAAGATAAGTTTGATTTTATTGTAGGAGTCGTGCCTGTGCTACATTATTGTCAAATCTCTCATGAAAACACTCAATATAAATTAAATGCATATGCCAGTAGATACAAGGAAAGAAAGAGCTGCTTGTTCAACTGTGTAAAAAGAACTGCTTGTGTTTGTAAGAAATAATAATTTTCTTGGTAAAAAGCTTTTAAGCAGAAAAGTATAAACAGACTGCAAGTGACAAGGGAAGTTTTAACATGTCTGCTCACTCTTAAGAATGAGAATTTGGAGTGAAAGAATTCAGAGCATCAGTTTGCAATATGTTACTATAAAAACAGTAAGTACAGAAATTTTGGGTAAGTTCCAAATGCAAAGTTCAGCTTGTACAGACAAAGTTTTTACTTGCTAACAAAAAAGGAGTTTATGCTTTTGAAGTAAAATGTATACCTTGCCAAAACACAAAGTTCTTCGATTCACAGTGACAGGCCGAAATGGGAGGATGGTGGCTAACCTGGAAAACAGTTTGGCTGAGTTAAAAACAGTTCATTTTCATTTCTAAGACAATACAATTGTCACCACAATATGAAAATGCTGAATAGCCCACACTATTTATTGACCTATCTTGCTATGAAAACAGAAGCAACTTAAATTTGTACTGAAAACACCATACTTCCTTGTGATTACTATAAAATTACATACCTTCTAGCATTTAACAAAGTTCACTCATACTAACAACCTTTCTTTACTACTAAGAAAGCAAATCATTCTAACTAGAAAGAAAAAACAAGATAATTCTATAAAACAAAGAAATCAAAATCTAAATCTAAATAGGAGTGTCTATCTAGAAACAAGCTTTACCTGCTCTGAGAAAAATCGAAATCCTTTGTCTTCTCTAATACATTCATAAGTTTCACCAAGCACTGGGTTAAATGGCTTGCTTCCTGCTCTAAAGTATGTAGAGGCATAGCCTGACGCTGCAAAAGCAGCTATGAGAACCTGTGAAAATATAGACAAGAACATAAGTGAGAATAGGCAAATTCTTGTGTATATGCCATCACTATGTGGTATCACACACCTCACTCCTGTCAGAGTGAAATTGGGATTAATGAAACTTGCCTGAAAGTGAAGCCATACATCCCAGCCAGAACCAGTATAAACTGTATTTCTTTTATTGACATAATTTGTTTTTCTTCAAGTCAGTCTCTTTCAACAGTCCCCTAAAATAACAATCTGCACAAGATACTGGTTTTCTACCTTCGACCAGGCTTATCACTAATGATCTAAAATACACACACAGCTCTAGTCTATGCTCCCTGTGAATAAATATTATATGTTAACTTCTAATGACAAGATTACGTACCATTTTCCTATGGGAACTATTTTGTTGTTGTTTGGTCCTTGTTACTCCTCGAGGTGCATAGATGGGAACTATTTTACTTAGTGCTAAACATGAATAGCTCTTGCTTAGGATGTCCTTAACACAAAGTTATCTTAGGATACTCCATGTGTGTGCAGCCTTATCAGCTCCCTTGTCTACATGTACAACCAAAATTTAGTACTCTCTAAACCAGGCCTAGCTGGGAGTAATAAGCTAAGTGACATGCCACAGTAATTGAGATTACAGCTCCCCTTAGCAGACTTAAAAAAATCACAACAGGCACTCAGAAGTCCAAACAAAACTCCAGAGAAGCAATACAGGGATAAAAATTACTCAGCTATGCATAATCTGCTAACAGCAGCGTGTACCTTAACCCAGTTCCCCTCTCCTCATGCGAGCAAGGACATAACACTTGTGTGAGCTTTTACATGCTTTGTTTTCTTCCATCTGTGTAATGGGTACTCCATTCTCTTATTCATTTTGTATTATTCATAAATGCAACATCAACAGAATTAACACTCTTTTCACATGCTTTGCTTCAACATTAAAAACCTTCATTCATCCGAAAGTTTTTTCATGAATTTAACTACAAGACACTACAGAGAAATGAGAGGTTTTACTATCCTTGTGATATATAAAGCAATGAGAAGGAAAAAGTTTCCACTACTTTGTATGCTTATTTAAGATAGCAAAGTCCTAATTTTTCAGAGAACAGTGCAGAAGCAGGTAACATATTCACAGCACTGCTACCACTGATGCTTTGGGTATTCAGCACTTCTGCCAAGCAGTCCCACATGCCTCAGCCTGGGTGTGCAATTTGCATTTTTAAAGTGCTTGTTAAAACTTCGACCTTTATCCCCAGTATTGCACTAGATAGCTGTAACAGAGAAGAGGATTGAATCCACATTTCCAAAAAGTTTTTGGTTGCATCATGGCTTTTCCTTCCTGAACTCTCCTGACTCCTCCACCAATCGTCTTCCAAGCTTTTCAACAAAGGAGACAGTCCTACAGGCAAACAGCCTGCTTTACTCAGTACAACCATGCCCTGTTCTTACATGATCTCCCTTTTGTGAGGGACATAAGGAGTCTTGTAGGAAAACAGCATGCAACGATAATAATTCAACCCCCTATCATAAGACAGGTCCAATTTCTTCAGTGGCAAGGGAAAAATACCAGTGTTTTGGACCTCTCGCTCTCCTACAGACCACATGAACATGGCAGTTCATGGACATAAGCGTGTGGCTGTATGACAGCCACAGGAAACCTCTTTTCTCCTCTTTATCCACAGGGATGCCAACCCATACCAGAAAACAGTAAATAAGTTCAGCAGCAATACTACCAACTTTTCCCTAACAGCCTTTCCCTGTTTCTTCTGAAGAAAAGGAGACATGACAGATCAAAACACCCTGAGAGCTGAACATAGGCTGTTGGCTGTCGTTTAAAAAACCAAGACATACTTACAGGGGACCTGAAGTCAGGCAGCCCAGGCAAACTTTGTTTTGGTGTTTTGGAACTTCTGTATTAGAAATTGGCTAGGATGACATCTTACTGACACCTACATTGATCATCAGCCAGCCACAGACTTGATTAGCTCTTGGAGGCTACTGGACTTGATCACTGAAAGCCAGGAAAAGATGCTGCAGGGTTAGAAACTGCCAATGTATACATATACAGTCCTCGAGAGGGAGATCAGTCTCTGTATCAATGAGTCACAATTACAGGACTTGGTCTGAAGTCAAGAAAAGTCCCTCAGCCTTGTTCAGATCAAACCTACCACCTGGAATTGTTCACAGCACTCATCTGACCCAGCAGGGAGGCTTGTTGTCTGTGAACAGGAAGAGCAAGAGAGGACCCTGCACAGACCTTCACTCAACAGCTCCCTTTTTATACAGACATAAGAAGTGTTACGCTATATTTATTACCATGCGTTCATAAGGATCATCTGTTTCAGCAGCCTTGTCCAAGAGTTCACTGTATTCCAGCTCTTCACAAAGATGTTGCAAGGTATTCAGAGGTTCATTTAGCTCAACTGGCATGGATACTTTGGAAAGATCTTTGCCAATGTTATTTCTCAAAATATTCCACAGATTGATATTACTGGTGTCAGGGCTGGGAGCTGGGAGACAAGTTCTCCGTCCATTCCTGAATGCACCTCCTGTCAGCTCACCATTAAGAACTGTGAAGGTAAAAAATTATGATCATAAGAAAGCACCAGATTAAGAAAAACAGACTTAACCATTGAACCTAATCACCACCAGCACAAGCAAGCCCAACTTCACTGATTTCAGCTGAGTTGGTCTGTAAAGACATGCAGTAAATCTGGTACATGAGCATAACCAATGTAATTTCCCGAAGTTTAAAACATAGCAGTATACTTTGCCGAGAAATGTTGTCTGCAACACTGGTGTTGTCTTCAGATATATTATCACTCACGTCACTGATATAAGATTCATCATCAGAAGCCTAAAACATAAATAAAATATCAATCAAGTTAAATACATATAAAATATACTGACAAATTAGACAAAAATAATCAATTGAAACAGAAATATTCAAAGAAATAATCTCTACCTAATTAGAGCTTTTAACTAAATCAAATGGATGTTTCAATCAGCCCATACTGCCAATGCACTATAAGTGTCAAAACAAATGCTATGCTCTCCTTATGTCTCTGAATTCCTTACTAAGAAGCCAAATACAGACATTAAATTTGCAAAAGGGTGACTTCAAATGACATCAGAGATAAACAACAAAATGAGTACATAATGTGCTGGGGATGGGAGGTGAGAAGAGATAGTCAGATTTGTGCTTTTTATAAGGAACAATAAAATGCAGCTTGTGTTTCAGCAAAAAATTCTATAAACATTGACCTATCATTTTGCAAAATGAGAACTACATCAGTGTAGTTTTTAAACAATTTTTTTTCCAGAAATACGGCTTTCAAAATATTTTACAGTATTTCCTGATGACAGAGTATTTCTTATAAGGCCTATACCACTTGGGGGTGATTTTTTAAAGTTTCCATTTTGTTTATGCCATTCAGACACACCAATTTTCCATGCTGACAATATTGACTATTGAGATAACATGCACTTTACACATGCCAGAAGCAATAAGACAAGGAACCATTCCATCCTTTAGATGAACAACTCTAGCTGTGGTTATGGCAACTTGTGGCACATGAGCAATCCTTGTCAAAGAAGAAAATATGGTGGCACGCTCATATTTCCTCTTACAGAAGAATTGTGGTAGACCACAGCACTACTCTGGCTTTATAGAAAGGTATTTTTAAAAATAAATAAATATTTAAAATTGAAGAATTTATTCAGGATAGCACAGGAAAGGATAGGACAGGAACATGATTCAGCAGCCTGAACTGTATCTGACTGCTTCAACTTTGAGTGAGACAATTTTTCAGGCTTTTATCTACTTCTCTGATTACAGAGACTAACTTCATACGTATAGTAGATTTTTTTTTAAAAAAGAATATTTTAAAATATCTAAATTAGTTGACTGCACAGTCAGACATAATTGTTCCTGTCTATGTCATCCTAATCTGAAACTGCCATAGTTTAGCAAGGACGTATACTGAACATAAGCTACTGATAAGCAACTTTCAACTCCGTTTTACACTTCAGGGAACTTCTGCACCCCAGCACAAGGGAGTCTGAGGTTCATTTATCTACATCTTACGCATTCTGATACCTTTTTAATGTTAAGTAGCATTATTAAAAAAAAAAAAAAAATCATTCACTAGTGGTAGCAATACCTAAATCTTTCCAACAGAAAAGCTGCAGCATGCTGTTATAGCCTACCTCGTTTTCTGACGAGCTGGCAGACAGAAGCACTTCCTGTGCATCAAAGAACTCTGAAACGGATTCAGACATAGAGAGCCTGCTCTCATTAGCAACTTGCTGAGACAGCGGCAAACTGACATGAATTTGTTCACCAGTCTGTAAATAAAGCACAGAAAAACAAAAATATTATTTCTAGTATAAAAGAAAGATGCATAGAAGGGGTAAATCACCTGAATAATTTTTCTATGCCAAATACAAGCACAGATAGCACAGATGGCATTTTAGTAGGGATTTGTGTGTACCTAACAGATGAGACTTTGACAATTACAAACAAAGTGCCTTTTGAGCAGTGAAATACATGTCTTCATTTGAGGCCTGCTCTGCATCAACCGCTAAGTTTTAGCAGCGCGAATAATCACACATCTAGTTCTGTATACAGAGGAATGATTTTGTGGACAATAGCTGGATTGTATCAGGCAAATTCAACCATGAAATTCAGATGAAAAGACACCTGGTCATAACAAATTACATCATTGGGAGCTAGCTTTGATACAACCAAAACTCAAATATAAAGCTTTATAAGGTTGAGGATTCATAAGCTACTTTCAAAATAAATGCACTTGTGAACAAGTTTAATAGCAAACGTTTGAAATGTTTCAATATTCAGGAGGATGCCTCTGGTATTTATGTGCTTTTATTCCATGTTCGTACTCCAAATCTCATTTCAATTATGCCATTAACACTGACTCAATACTACTAAAGGGAATGAACTCTCTATGGTTTATTATAAAAACAATTTAACAGCAAAGGCAAAGGTTCAAAATTGTGTTATGTGTATATCAGTAGGGGGGCAAGCTAATTTAAATAGTGGAACATATCTTCCTCTTCCTGCTATTGACTGGAAGAACACCAGGTTTCGTGTTACTCTACAGGCTATCACTTTAAGAAGGAGAAAAAAAAAAATTCTCTCCCTGTGCCATTCCACCAAAGGAGCTGCTGCTGTCAAGAGAAACGGGCTTCTGACTTAATCCCTTAATTTATACAGCACGATGCTTCTGGGAGATAATACAGATGAAACTACTGAAGCCCTTCTAAACACAGTTAACTCTTCAGATTGCAACTCCATCCCCACTAATCTTACTACAGAAGTCCTGCAAATGATTTTGTTGACATATTAATCCTTTATTCTATGTAGTTGCCTCAAAATGCACTAACAAAAAAAAAAAAAAATCATAAACAAACCAAGAGGTCAAAAACCATTCCTTTTCACTGGGGCTTATAAGGTTGTAGATGGTTTACAATGCTTCATGAACTATAATGGAAACAGCAGCTCATTTTACTGTTATATTTACAGGAAGTGATTAAAATTTTAAGTTTTTTTATAAGCTAGAGGGGACTTGGAAAAATACACGTGCCCCTACCCTACCTGAAAAAGATGCTCACACAGGCATCATCTACACACTGCAAGATTATGTGTATAAAGCAATCAAGAAAAGAAGTGAATGAGAGATCTGGGAACCTCTTTGAAAAACTCTTTCAGTCAGACACACTTGTACCAAGATAATGACATACATAAGAAAAAGAAACAGCTAACCAACCAAAAAAATACAAAATAGAAGCGATGGTCATTGCTCAGAACTTTACCGCTGTGTCATAACTTCACCTATATTTTCTGTTGCTAGTCTCCAACATGATGGACTCTTGGAAAAATTGTTTGGACCTTTTCAAAAAGCAAATAAACAAAAGTAATTTGAAACATATTTTCACCTTCCTTTCTTGTTGGAAAGAATAATTAGGAGACAAGAGTATATTAATTGAAATGGCATATGCAGAGAAAAAAAAACTAGTGGAAATGACAAATGAAAAATATTTTGGTAAAATGCAAGCCGAATGGTTGTCAAAAGTGACCACATTAATTGGAACATACTACAGCTCACAAATTCAGATTTGTCCTTTCCACGAGGGAATCTGACTTGTTATTAACACAAATGTTCAGTAATCTGTTGACTGAGGAAAACAAAACAAGACTAGGTGTTGCAAACATGATATTAGTATAGTGCTTGGTTCATAGACTGAACCTTTTGATTTCAGCAGTGCCACTCAAGATATTAAGCATCAGGCCCTTTCAACATTTGCACGATCAGGCCATTAAATACTGAACTGTTCTGTTGATTTGGCAAGAACTAAGATACCAAATTAGTTAGCTACTGTGTGTTACATTCAAATACAGTAAAACCTCACTAATTCCCACAGCCAACAATTAATAACCCAAAACTGGAGTCCTTCCCTGTTACTCTGCAGACACCAAACTGAGTTCTTTCATGAGATCTGACATATGCAAAATAAAAGACAGAAGTTTCATTTTATGTAGGGAAAATATAATCTTACTTTTTCTATAAATGAACACTTGCCAATCTGAAAAATTCTGTAATTTGCCAGGTGTGTTTCAGCTATTAGTGAGAATTAGCAAGGTTTGCTTGTACTCTAAATCCATTAAAGGCCAAAGTCTTACCTCATCAGGACTAGGGATAATATTTACACTGACAACCTGATCACAAATAACAGATTCTGAATGTATTCTGTTCAAGCGACTCCTTAGTTCAGCATTCTGGTTGAGAGCCTTAAAATAAAAATTGCACATTTCATTTAAAATTAAAAAGTAAGCATTAAAACAGAGAAAAAAAAAAGACAAAAAAAAAAAAAAGCTTCTTCCCAGCAATTTCCTAAGAAATCACAGAACCTCCTTTCTTCCATTTTTAGAGAGATATTTATTTTGAAATTCTCTCTCACGTGATTTAATCTTTTGGATGGATAGCCTTCAGCAATTTTCAGGAGACAGGGGTTACGGATATACTCTCACAATGTAACAGTGGCATTCTACCTTAATTTTTCAGAAAGCTCTTTGGCAGGTATACTGGTGGGTTATGTACATTATGTAAATGGGGAGTGAGTGCAACAAGCAAGAATGAAACTGCAGAACAACAAACGGGAACTACCTGCAAAATGTCCAAAGAGGCAGCTCTTGGTTTACAAGTATACAGCCCTTTCTGAACCAAGGTTATCAGCACTTAGAGCCTGCAAAAGGAAATTGCTTCCTCTCCATCAAAAACAACATAATTGCTAGTATCATTGGGTGTTTGCCCATCCAGATCAAGTTGATATATTTGCATGTGTGTACTTATTTCAAATTACTGATCTATTTGTGTCACAAATACCAACAGAATTCAACTGGTGTCTGGTATCTGATGATTTTTCTCCTTTTTTAAAGCCCAACCAAGATTATAAACTTGGCTGCATATATATTTATTGTCTGTTATCTAGAAAGACTCATGTGCCAGATTCTGAAATCTGGAAAAAGTATAATATGTTACATTACCAGAACATGAATTGACTTAATCCTAATATATCCCCAGCACTGGGGATTATAGAAAAGAACAACAAACAGACATACTTTTTTAGCAGAAAATGACTAATGACTATTATAATGGAGTAAGAATCTTCTTCTCAGACTCAGGAATAGATTGCATGAATGTACTGAAATGAAGTAGGAACAAAGTAAAACAGGTTAGCTTAAACTGTCACTAAACAGTTTCAATTACCCCGTTTTGCTTTGTTCTGAAATGGTCTGTTCATTTTCACAGTTGCCATCTACCAGGAAGGGAAGGTGATGACTAACAGCAGCCTGGCAGTAGCTTCTTAAACTGCTCAAACCTGGTCATGAGACTGGTCAAACCAGGCTGTCTGACTAAGGTCAAATTTCCACTTATTTTGCATTAAGACTATGAACTAATATGTGACAGTGACTTTTAGACTGACACTGAAGGCCAGGAACAAGAAGAAAACATGATCACCTATTTCATACAAAGTGCTAAAAAGTCTACACAGGTCTTAGTTAAATTTGTATCAATAACCAGAAAGGGTTACCCTTATCTCTTGTCCTTAACTTTTCTGTATTACAACACACAGTAATCAATCTGTGTAACATGATACCCATCTGTATCTATAGAAACATTGTGCATCAATTTTAATCTCATAGCAAAAACCTCCAACCCAATAACAGTGTATGAAATTATATACACATTTGGATGAAGTTCTGTTTGCCTTTGAACCTCTGCTCATATTTCTTGCAGACGCAGTACTCCACACCAATCCATTCTTCAGAGTAAAAGCTTTTACATTTCCTTGACAATGAATTAAAAATTTTGAGTTATTTTGCAACCTGAGGATTTACTCTCACTTCACCTCTTCTTCCCCACTAAAGCCAATGACAATCTTTCCTTTGACTTAAGTGGGAGAGATGCTGGACAGTAACAAGTGTCTATGTGAAAATCGAATTTACCTGTGATTATCCTGTAACCTATGATTCCTTTTGCAGTTAGAGACATGGACATATAAAATAAACCTGAAAATGTACAGTCAAAATTTAAAATTAAGAAAACAAGAATATCTCCTTGGTGCTGGAAACAGCTCCAGGAAAGGTATCTAGCATATGTATAAAAACACTTACTCCTTTTTTTCTTTATTTTTGAAAACCATAACAGAGACATGCTTACATAAACCAATTATGTTTGTGTCCTTCACCTCCATAGGTTAGATCTATGCCCTCATGTCGTAACAGAACATATGTCATAGTTTTGGTCAAGAACTTGGCTTTTTCTTGGCTCCTTCTACCTCAGGAAATGGCCAACATACAAAAGACACAGTGCACCAGGCAAGCTAGATGTGCTTGAAATGAAATCAAGAACATACCTGAGAGAGGGACTGTCTGAGGTGTGCTATTTGAGCATTGTGGCCTGTAAGATCCTGCTCTGAAACAATCTGCTTAAGCTTCTCCTTCTCTATAGCTATGCTGTTAAAGGCAGACTTCAAAAGAGAATGCACTAAGCAAAAAGAAAAGAAGAAAACAAGTGTTTCCTTAGCTACTGAACTGAACTGCACATTGACATCTATTACGATATTTCAGTAATAAAGACTGAGAGTGAGATTTCCACCCCACAATTATGGAAATTTGAAACAAGCATCTGAACTTCAAGTAATCCATGCCAAATTAAGTACTACCATTTACAGCTTGAGGCTGTAACATGCATACTATATGTTCAGACATATGGCATCAGAGCTGAACATACTGTATGTTCAGACATATGTCATCTTGGTGCTGAACATATGGAAAGGTGCATATTAGGAAAACCTGTGTCCAATGTGTGTTCTTTTCTTTCTGGTTCTTTTTTTTTTCTTTTCAGAGTAATAAAAAAACCCAGTTCTGCTGAGACTTAATATTGCACTAATAAAGACGATTACTTGGTCTTTAAACAGGTTTTTCACAATTTTTAAGATATCAGTCTCGTGTTTTTCTTATGTTTTTATATAAGAGCTAGCAAACTGATAACAAACCCTTTTAAAATAGTGTTTTTCAGTCCGAAGGACCATTCATTTATTGGCAATAAAATGGCATTTCTAAAATACATTCTAGTAATATGCTCTTCCATTGTTTCCACTGACATAGAAAACATTGCACAAAAATAAATTGCACAACATTATATGTAGCAGTGACATTCTGATTCATCTTTAGGGAGAAAAAGCATTTCATTGAGAATCAAAATGTTTGCAAATTCAGTCACATATTTACAAGATGCAGAAAGTAGTTCAGAAGACTTGTAAAAAAATCTTTTATCAGACAGAGTTTACCTATCTCTACATTCATGACATCCATGGAAAATGTAAGAAGGCTAATACGTGTCGTTCTTTATGTAAGCCACCTGACCAGCTATAAATTTGTATCCAATATCATCTAATGCAGATGAATGCTCTGGCCATAACTAAGTGAAGGCAATAAATAAACACAAAAGAGAAGCACAATAAAGGAAAGGCTTGACATTTCCAGTTACCTTTTTGTGCCATCAGGCAGAACTCTTCTTGAAGCTTCATATACTCAGTAGAGCACTCCAGAGGGTCTGTTACATGGCTTGGGGGAGTCTGAAACTCAATGTCTGCACAAAGGTTGGGATTGGATGAATGTAGTCGAACGGGTGACATTGTAGCACTGAAAGGGACCTACAGCAAAAAACAGTGAAGAACCAACCAACCTTTTGACTCTGTTGAAGCAAAATACAAACTTCTTTTGAAAACAAAAGACTTAGTTCACGATGTGAAGAACATGGTAAGAGTGAATATGTAACTTTTTACTCTCCTAAATCTCAGCACAGCTGATGCAGAATTCTCTTGAAAATTTTCACTGAAACAGACAAAAGAAGGCCTAAATACATAGCTAACAGCTAACAATGGAGCATTTCAATTTTAACAGTTACCAAAATGACCCATTTCCTAATGCTTAAAAGGTGACTGGAAATTTGAACCATGACACATGCTGCTTTATATTTGGACATTTGAGAGTACATGTAGTATGATTCTGTTGTTACAATACCAACATCTGAAGTATGCAAGTTCCTCCACAGATCTAGAAATATGATATACTATTATCAAATGTATCATTGAAACTTTTCAAAACTGCTGGTAAATCTTGAGTTGAAACTCACTGTACTGGCAACTATGAAGAGGGAAAAAGCATATAGTTTTCTATATTCTTTCTAACTAAACAAATAAACAACAATAACAATAAAAAAAATTCCACCTGATTTCCATTTAAACTACATGAACCATGAATAAACGCAAAGAGATACAGTTTAGTAAGATGGAGCAAATAATTTAGTTTATTATTATTTCCACTTCTCTTTCTCCTTCTATACTTTTCAGTACAGTAATAAAAATATACATTAAAGTTTTTATAATACACATGTATTGTATACTGCACAGTTACCTATATACTACATATGCAGTGTATAGCTACCACTGTCATACACATGATGTGTGCGTGTGTGCGTATGTATTTTATTTTAATTTTACCATTTACACACATTTGTATAAAAATTGGGCCAAGAACCCAATTTTCAAATTTAAATGCAAAGGAAAGGCATGCAGAACTACATTTTGTTATTTAAATATTAAGCACTGCTAAACACATTGAATAAATTTAATCTATTTCACTATATTGATCAAATGTATAAATCAAGAATTTACACACTGCAGCCTAATGTAATTATTCAAATATGAAAAATGGGGCCAAAATATAATGGGTCTTCTGAGGCATGATAAAGAGCAGTAGATAATATAAAAAGTCATATTACTAAGAATTACTACTACAGTTAAGTTCTATACTACCATCAGTATTTGAAATTGGTACCTTGTTATTTGATTAGATCAGGGAATGGTTTTATCAATCCCCTCTTGTAAAAGTTGTCATCAGTATATGTTTTAAGTTTCTGTTTCCCCAATGAAACCCTCAAAATCCTGTTGGATCTATTCATCACATCTCATTCCACTCATGAGCGTATTCTGCAAAACACCATTTTCCATCCTGTTCTTCCTCAACTTCCAGATACATCCAGCACATTATCTATGGCACCTATCCAGTATAAATTTTATTTATTCTCTTCTCTGATGTATTTTGATTTCCAGCTATATCAACAATGTAGGTATTTTTTTATTGTACTTCATTTTAGCCTCCTATCAGGAAGACTTCATTAACAGGAGATGTAGAACAAATTCCTTTTGTCCATACTGAGTATTTACCCCTTTATCTTCTTCATGAGTACCAGACTGCTTCTCAAAACAGCTTAATAAAACTGGGTTAATTGATTAATGTGACTAAATGTAGGTTAATTTCAAGTTTCCTTTACAAAACCTTTTACTTCCTAAATCGGAGAGCATGTTCAATTGCTCCAGGTGGGCAGAGTAGGTGGCTACATGATGTGTCCAAGGAGCACGTATCCAGCCCTGAAGTCCATCCAGAAGGCAGGAAAGAAAGCTGATCGCAGCTATGATACAGGAGCTTGAGGGAGAGTCCCTGCAGCTCCACATTTCTGTGGTGATGGGGCAGGTTTCCCCAGCCCCACACAGACTGGCAGAGCTGTGGGTAGGCTGCCCACACACGAGGGGGGCTCTTCAGTCACTTTGTGATGAACCTAGCTGAAGAGATCTGCTTTAGATCAATCATTTCTGCCTCATACCTCAGCTGGCCAGGCTGAAAAGCAATGTTTCTGCAGTGAGATTTACTGGAAAAATACCATTTTAAAGTATGTCCTAGAAACAGCATTTACATGTTCTACAAATACTGTCACACTGCTTGCAAGAAATACACATTCACATGACAGAGAGAAGTAGCTCCTTCGCTGATTGCTTTAAATACAAGAACCAAAAATACTGAACTGTTGACTGACATTAATTCTCCTCATATGCATCTTTTAGAAAAGTTTCCAAGCTACTTTCCACAACAGATGAAAAAATCCACATTGAACAAACTCTTTCATTCTCTTGAACAGGCAACAGCCCAAGAAACACCACCAACATACTTCTCTCCCTTTTTTTCCTTTCACTGCCATGCTTTCTCTCTACATCCATAGTGACTTGATTCTGACTTTATTACCCAGGCAATTTTTGGCTGCTTTTGTTGTTGTTTTGAAGGTTATTTTAAAAATATTTAGCTTCTTGATGCATCACTCTGGTTTCCTCCATACACACACTCTCTTCTGGATCTCTGATGTACCTTTTCCTGACTTTCTGCTTTATGCCAGGGTCATAATACCCACTCATCCATCCTCTTCTTCAGAATTACATGTTCATGTAGGAACAGACTGTTCCTGGTAAAGTGGGTTGTAAGGTAAACCTCCTCTTTCTGCCATGCATTGAACAGATGTAATTCTGTATCCCTCAGTCTACACACACAGCTTCACTGTCTGGGAGAGACAAGCACTTTGCTAGATCAGCTAGGAAGAACGGGCCAATGCCACCGCCACTGCAACAGCTGAAGAGTCCTTTCGGTGCCTCTAGTTTTCCTTTCTCCTGTGCTTTTCCAGCTCTTCCAAGACCTCCCTCAACAGGTCCTCACTTCAGCTGCAGGTAACAACTTTGTGGTTCACATAGCAGGAGCTGAAGGCATTCAGGCTTAAGCAGAAGCTCTCTGATCTATGGGATTTTAGCTATGGGATGGGGCAGCAGACCCTGGAATACTTTAGCCTGGTGAAGACATTCACTGCTTGGGCTAGGTAAGGGTTATGAATTTAAAGCTCACTTTAATCTTTGGCTGCACAGAGTCTTCCCTATCTAGCTGTTGTACTAATCCTGATAAAGCAGCAGCTGAAGATATCCTTTTGATGTTAATTTGATTTCACAAACAGCATGTCCCCCTCCCAATTCCCAGCCTGCGTGTTGATTTCATAGCTCCAGATTTTGCGTCAAAGGCTTAGAGCAAAACTAAATACAGCAAAACTAAATACAGACACTAGAAGTAGTAATATGACTTTTTGGGATTATGGAATGTAAACAGAAAGTGTCCCAAATGAAAACGCTAACGTTACACTACTTTTAAAAAAAAAAAAGAAATCAGGAAATTTAATAATTCTATGGTTGTTTGTAACAAATCTTGGTTATTGCTATAGACTGTCATGAGAAACTTTTAACAGAATTTGAGCATTTCTTTCCATTTTGTATAGTGTTAGCAGAATATGTCAGAGACATGTTCAAATGGTGCAGGGCCTGAGTCTAATTGTCACTTGCACTTACATAAAGGGGGAGGGACATGTACCATAACAAACTCAGACCCACATTTATGGAACTCATTTGTGTCAGGCCTGACAAATTCTAAGAAACTCAGCTAAAAGTGGGTAGCATGGACACCTCCAAAAAGTGCAAGAAACATTTTTATGAGCTTATTACACATTCATGTACACAGCTTCCCATCTTTAGAGCTAACCCTTGATTTTTAAATCCACTCACTGTTGTAGCCACTGCAGCTGCTAGTCTCTGCCGGCGTCGTGTTGTGCTGAACTGGCCCTTCGGTGCCGGCCCTTCCTGACAGTGAATGCAAGAAGAGAAGGAAGTAGAAAAAGAGAAGGGAAGGGGTGATGGGACACAGGAAGATGAAAGGTGATCAGAAAAGGGAGAGGGAGAGTCTTTAAGTGGATTTCAAGTTTGTTAACTCCTATGGCCTACATATTCTGAGGACATATCACATGTTTTCAATTGTGTATGCCAGAGACATAAAAAAGCTAGATACTTCACTAAAATTATCTCCAGATGAGTTGGACTGCAGCACACTCACTGAGAATACAAAAAAAATTTGTATTATTATTGCCATTCAGAGTCATAAGGCAATTATGGAACAAGAAATGAAAAAGGATGCTATGGCATGGCAGAAAACACAAAACCCAAACTCCTTCTGGGGGTCACCTGACCATCTAGAAGATGAATTCTGAAAGAGATCACTTTGCATTAGTGGAAGTGCATGAACTGTGGTCATTGAAGATGCATGCATCTTAATGGTAAAACCTTTCAGTGTGCGTGTTATAGTGAGTTTGCTTATGTTAACATTCCTATGACAGCTCTGTGTCCATCCTTGAGCCTATTTGTTCATTTTCTCCACACACCACTTTTTTGAGTTCCAACTACTTCTCCCAAACATGACTGAAGGCTTGGCTTCCAAAGCAATGCAAAAACCTCAGATAAAGCAGAACAAATGAAAACTCAATATTCCGGCAACTCCTTCCTTTTCTCCATGCCTAACTTGTGGTCTGATCCTGCTTAATTTCACTTTTATTTTACATTTAAGAAAATTCATCATGGTATATTAAAATCAAGCGAGTAATTGTCTAATACAGAGGAGCTCCACACCTATCATAAAGTCCTTCTAGTTAACGTCTAATCAACGTGTCATTATTTTGAAGCCATTTTAAGATTTTAGAAGACTAGAAAAGCCACCTTTCTGCTTTTAGAAAACAATTTTCAATCCCTTTACTTTTTTCTTCTCCTATATCTTCACCTATAGCCTATACAGTATTTCTAAATCTATATACATTTTTACTTTTTCCCAAAGTAGCCTGGGTGCCATATAAATAACAATGGTATAGAGTGGATACATGGACACCACGCTGAAGAACAGATATTGTAGGTCACTTATTAGCTGAAGTGTCTTGCTCCTGTAACATTCCTACTAGTAGGGTTGCATCTGAGAATGGCCATACACTCCACCACCCTCTGGCTGATACTAGTGGCAGTGCTACTTACAACGAAGAGTTGTCCAATGATCACAGCAAGGGAAGACTTGCTTTGTAATATTTTGTAACATTCTCACATTAAAAACACATATACATAACCTCTAAAATATAGAGTATAAACTTTGTTAAAGCAGAGAATGCATCATATGCATAACATAAAGCTCTTTCTGCTCTACAGAAATATGTCTATCCTATGAATAAAAATTTGGAAGAAAATTCTGGTTTAACTAATAGGGACATATATAAATTTATATATGTACAGAGAGAAACATGTGCAAATGTATATATTCGGCAAAATTATGCATGAAGATGTACATTATTAAAATGGGAACAACGAGCTCTGCAGAAACACATAGTCCCCTCGACAGAATAGAAAGTGAGGTGATAATCTGAGTTACAATATAAAAAAAATATTTATTTAAGGGAAAAGGTAATAAGTCAGTATTTGGGTCTGGTTTCATTTCTGAGCTGAAAGCCTCAGTAGAGCAAGCTGACTTTTCAGATTGCTCCATATTATATAGTTCTCTATTAGACTACTCCCCTTGAAAAAAAAAAAAGAAAAAAAGAAAAAAAAGAAAAAAAAATCAGTCTTCAAACTTCAAAACTCTGAGCTTTTGATGGAAATCAACGTTAGTTCAGTTTATTGCTTTTCAGTAATATTTTTTTCTTCTTTTGAAGATCTTTAGATTGTCATAAAAATAACAAATTGGTCTTTTAACTAACGGAGGGGGGGAACCCACAAAAAACCCACACACACCTCTGTCTTTGTACAAAAGCATCATTTGTAAAATGAATGAATACAGGTCAACTAACCTGTTGTTGCAGGCCATTTTCATAAAACTTTAAATACGCTTTTAAAAAACAACATAAACCTCCTTCATAAAAGCAATCTTTCTTCAGAGAAGCAGTCCATGTTTTACTCTTGAGTAAAGTCCTGTAAATTAAGCTGCTAATTCTAAACAATTTAGCAATACTAAACCCCCAAACCTGCAAACGTATACACACATGCTACACTCAATTCTACTTCAGGGAGTAACCCCACTCTAGTTACTGGGATTAGAAGCATAAGCAAAGTTAACTGCATGCAGAACTGATATACCTAATTGGTAAATATATATTTCTAAGAAACAAAGCAAGCGGCTTTTCTTATGAAGAAAAGTACGTTTTAAATACATTATTCACCTAGCATTCATATTCCAGAATATGGTAGCAGGAATACAACAACAGCTATCTTATTAACAAAAAACTGGTAACAAGTTTACTGGTAACAACAATACAAAATCTTGATGGGAGAATTCTCTCCTTGCATCTTACACAGTGGATCCCAAGCTAAGAAAAAATTACATCCTTACTCCCCATTACTCACAAACAAAACACCTATACATAGAGCTCCCTAATTTCTATGCTCCCCAGAAGGATGGCTCTCAACATCATACTATCAGAAGGTCTTTTGATGGTAGTCAACAACTGCTCATTCTAAAATAAATAGGTGCAAGTACTTCAAACGGAATTAATAGTGCAACTAGCTTAAAGTTAGTATGTTAGTATTAGCATTATCCCCTAAACCTAATGAGATGTATGGAGGCATGGGGAAAAGAAAAGGACAACAGAAGTTTCCTTAGTACCAAATGTCAACCATTTAATAGCAAACCATGTGTAGACACCATGAAGAAAAGATCACAAATGAGACAAAGCGATTTTCAGTAGTGGATGCCCTGATAAACAGTTTATAAAGAGTGGGAGAAGTCTTGAAAAAATGACCTATAAGGAAGGCCAATGAAGCTAGAAGAATGGCTAACAAAAGAACAAAATGAGACTGTGAGCTTAAAAAGAACCCACGCATGGGAGGAAATCCACATTTTAGTGGAATGGCAACATGAGCAAATTAGGAATAACACAATGAGTGAGGCCATCTTCCATAGATCACAACTTTAGACCATTCATGGGACAACCCTTGGAAGAATAAACAATGTGTGGAGCCCATCAAACCAGGAAAGATAACAGAGCAGCCAAAAAGGAGTCTTCATCTTCCATGTAATTTAGAATAATTTTATTGTTTCTGTTTCACTGCAAATCAATTTGTAAGTCCATCATCAATAACTTAATGCTTTGTTCTAACAAAATAAGCTTTACATTTCCAGCATGAAGCTTGCCAGGAGTTAATGCTGACCCAGGTTAGGCAGAGTTCATTACCAACCCAGAAGTGACATACCCATGTAGAGCAGTGCTATGCACACAAACTTTCTCAGGGAAACCTGCAAACCAACCATATTTGAGAATTTCAGGAGTTGTACATCAGCTGAAGCTGCAAAACAGCAGTTTGAGAGTCAGGTGTCAAAATGACAGAAGCCGTAACCAGTGTCACTTTGGCAAAGTGCACGCAACACAGGAGTAGCCTGTAATTCCTCATGACCCACTCCAGATCATACATTGACTGCTTTCATCATTTTTTCATAATTTTTGTGGAGAGGAATTTCTCTGAGATCACTGTGGCATGAAAGAAGAACATGCAACGTTGACTCTGTCTCTTCATAAGCACCAAGTACCTGCATCCATTTTCCTGATATTTTTATTTGCCGATGTTATTCGGCAGCAGGGAAACACAGTGATCCTTCAAATGCAGGTAATAGGACATGACATCAATCCCCAAAATTCCTTTGTTAATAAACCTTTTTAATCCTAACAGATGCTTTATTGTTCAACCTATTGTGATTTATATAATGTAACAGGTAGAAAGAAAAATCAGCTACAGCAGCTGCAATGAGAAAGCTGATGCAACTACAATTTCTTCTTTCGTTAAGATTATTAACTTTATATGAGTCACAGAGAGCTCTTACAGTGCCTCTGAGTCACAGAAAATTCCTTATTGTACCTCTAGGGGACATATTAAAGGCTTTCAAAGTTTGCATGAATTTCAAGGAATTTCAATAGATCAAAAGTTGTTGACCTTTATTCTGTAGCAGACAGCATAGTGATGATTGTTAGCTCCTGAAGTCAGTTGAATATAGTCTTCATTATCAATTATAAGAAAGATTAGGTTTTGGATTAGGCCTCAAAACATACAACTACTGCCAAAGCACAGTAAGACACCCTAGATGTAGCAGTAAGACAAGCATATTATGCTTATTTCTGTGCTTTTACTTTTCAGCTCTAAGGCAGAATGGGGTAAATTCTTTTGTCACCTAATTTATTCTTTGGTTTATGTAGTTTGTTCCCATATTAGCCTTTTGCATAAGAGAAGGCTTGTGAAAATACTTCTCATTGGTAACATACCTAGTATAGGTCTTCACAAAGACAACTGGTGTGCTCAGTATTTCATTCATATTTTCTGCTTTTAGCTTGATGTCACCTGCTCAACTGCCCTTCTTGGCAAATTTGAGATAGAACATCAGTATCCCCATGTGCTGCATGCATATGACTTTTTTTGCACCTCAATTGACTAGTATTCAGATCCCACTCCTTTCCCTAGATGGCAATGTTTTCATATGAATGAAAGTGAAATCAATACTTTTCTCACTATATTCTCCAGGTTCTAAACAACAAACGAGACTTAATTTACTTCATCAGGAACATAAGACACAGTACATTGACTTCCTACCTTCAGATAATATATCATTTCAAGCTTAAAAAGTTAATCTAAAAGTACAGTGAAAAGTAAAACATTGGACATTCAGTACCTGAAGTTGAATTTTTGCATCTTTGCTGACACTTTTTGTTCTCCATCGTCTCGTGACCCGCTTGTCTTTCTTTGAAATATCTACACAGTTAGCCTACATTACACAAATAGTTAAAAGTGACAAAGTACTATTAAGTTGACACAAGCGACACAGACAGTACAGCAAGTTAGTAAAGAACTGTAGCATTAGACATTTACAAATTAGAAAGGAGAAGAATGCCACTGCCAGGACTCACAACTACAGCAGTGACCAGCTGTAGCTATCCATACACTTCTATAAACACATGGTACATTTAGCTCATTTAGCAAAACTACTGGTATACTTTCTTCACGAGTGCACAATATTTAGGACCAAATCTTGAAATCCTTGTTGATTTCTATTATGGTGCTACTCAGAAAAATAGAGAGTTCACCTCTTCCTGAAATTCTAACTTTAAAGCCAACCGTGTCCTGGGCTGTATCGAAAGAAGTGTGAGCAGCAGGTCGAGGGAGGTGATTTTGCCCCTCTACTCCACTCTTGTGAGACCTGGAGAATTGTGTCCAGCTCTGGGGGCCTCACTACAAGAAAGACACTGAGCTGCTGGAAAGAGTCCAGAAGAGGGCCACAAAGTTGATCAGAGGGCTGGAGCACCTCTCCTATGAGGACAGGCTGAGAGAGTTGGGATTGTTCAGCCTGGAGAAGAGGAGACTCTGGGGAGATCTAATTGCGACCCTCCAGTACCTGATGGGGGCCTATAGGATAGATGGAAAGCAACTGTTTATCAAGGACTGTCATGACAGGACAAGGGGTAATGGATTTAAACTGAAGAAAGGTAGATTTAGATTAGATGTTAGAAAGAAATTGTTTACTGTCAGAGTGGTGAGGCACTGGAACAGGTTGCCCAGAGAGGTTCTGGAGGCTCCATCCCTGGAAGACCACACTGGATGGGGCTTTGAGCAGCCTGGTCTAGTGGAGGGTGTCCCTGCCCATGGCAGGGGGGTTGGAACTAGATGATCTTTGAGGTCCTTTCCAACCCAAACCATTCTACGATTCTGTGAAATCAGTGGCAAGTCTCGTTACTTCATTGGAACTAGACTTCCCAACACACCAATACCACTGCGAGATTTATGTACTCAAGAAGACTGAGTGAAAAAGGAAGAAAATGTTTAGGATCTGCTATCTGCTGTTGCTTTCTTGTGGTCAAGAGGAAAACTCATGCTGAACTGGGAAACGGTCCAACCCTTGGGACCTTTGTATTATGGTGTCTTTTCTAAAGCATGCAACTTCATCTTTGAGGGTCTTTGGGTCTCCATTTCTTAAAAACTTAAGATCATATCTTAATCAGCACAATAAAAACTCCTTAAATACAATTTCAATGTATACACGTATTTCTATTGTAACAGTTGTGTTGGGTTTGTACGGCAAGGGGGGGCTACCTGCTACCAAAACCTTGCCGTGCAAACACAACACAACACAACAGTTCTCAGTTTTGCTTTGCAATCATTTGATCATTGGAATCACTTGATTCATCCCATTTAACTCAAATAATTAATATATCTTCATTATTTGTTTACACTTGAAATATTATGGTACATGATCAAGATAAACACATAAGATAAACCTTTCATCCAAGAGTTACTATGATTTCAGAAAATCATTCTGAGTTAACAGCCAACTTCTCTGTATTTCCCTCAACACAAAGAACAAATGTTTCAGTGTGATGATTTATGTTCAAGTATATTTACCTGCATGTCTGTGAAGTTTGGTGCTGACTGAGTTCTCTGTAGTATTTCTAAATTTTGAAGAAGTTTACTGAGTTCCACAAGGTTTGACTGACAATGAGCAAGATCTAACAGACATAAAACAAAAATACATTAGGTGCTTCAGATCAAACTTTTTTTTCTTCTATGATGTCCATCATTAGCACTTTATTGCATTATAAAAGTTAAATGTCAAAATCCCTGGCAGTAAGGCATCTAAGTACAAGCTTTATTTTTAGAGATGTTGAGCACTTGTTATTTCTATGGGAGTCAGCAACAAGTCTGGACCTCAAAAGTTGATCATATTTTAACAATTACATCCTTTAAGAGAACACAGATTATGAAGACAAATTTTAAAAGCAACATCTCAAAACATGCAGAGGGAAGTTCTAATTACCTGAGGAGCTACTTCATGTACATGCAAAGATGCAACTTAACCACTTTTCTAACTGTTTCTTATATCAACAAGAAGTTTTGCTGAAAGAAGGCAGCATGAAAAGGTAAAGACTAACCTTCTGCACATCTGTCCATCTCTTCAGAGTCCTGCAACCAGGCTGCTACTTTACTCTGACCAGTAGTGCAAGTGGCAGGAAGGCTGTTACTGCAAGGTATCGGAGACTGCTGCCAGGGGAAGCTATTTTGTTGCACCTAAGGCATAACAAAATGCTTAAATTTACTGTTGCTATGTTGCTCAATCAGTGTAATCACCATACCAATTCAGAATGAGAAAACAAAATATTTCAGTGTTTCTGTGACATCTGTGATTTGACTATATAGTTCCCCAAAATGCAGATTTTTCTGAACAGCATGTTGGAGAATCAAACCAAGAACCTCACAAGCAAACTGTGTTTGCTAACCACCGGTTAGA
The DNA here is from genome assembly GCA_013400195.1 of Aramus guarauna. Classification (NCBI taxonomy): domain Eukaryota; kingdom Metazoa; phylum Chordata; class Aves; order Gruiformes; family Aramidae; genus Aramus; species Aramus guarauna. The sequence goes on along the minus strand of VXBL01006003.1, from coordinate 448,972 downwards.
AAAGCTGTTTAAGAGGAAGAGCATTATCAAACCATAAAAAAACCAGATTTATCCCTGATGACAAAGGCAAGTGCAAATTGTTCTGGAGATGGTGAATTCTTTGCAAGATCTCTACAACAGACCATTCATGAAGGCTGCACTAAGGCCAAATTAGATGGTCTTTCAGCTGAACACACTCACAGCTTCTTGCTGGCCATTGGTTCCCACAGTGGAAACTCCGATCTATTGGCATTACAAGCAGAGCCCACTGAAACCACCCACATTGAGCCCAGCAGGCATCAGTTTTCAACAGAAGAACACTACACACCTTTCCATCTGACACATTAGCAGCTGGTGAAGACTCTGTAGTAGAGGCTGAAGGGAATATGTGAAAGCTAGCATCTCTCGGAGATCTCACAATCTCATTCTGACGGTACAACCGGTGGTGGCGTAATTTTGAAACCCATGCATCAAATGAATCCTGGGACTTCACCTGGAAACAAATTCATTATCAAGAAAGCATTCAAAATACTACTTATCTACACATCTTTTACAGTTTTAGCTATTTCTACTGTGGATGAAAAGAGAAAAAGTATTTGCACTACTTTTTACCTTCAGATGATAGATGTGTTCTTCTGTGTCAAGATCTATTCTACGAGCCTTCTTTTTTATGGACATAACTGATAAACCAACATCAATGCTCCCATGGACTTTGCCTTTCTGTATCTAAAATAAAAAGCAGGGTAAGGAATTGGTAGTATCATGCACTTCTTCACTGTATTTAACAGAAAAATATCTAGTGATGAAATGGTTTCCCATTTTACAAACATTTTAATATAAAACCATATCAAAAAATAAAACCTGTAGTCAGAATAACCACTTACTATATTTATAGACAGAGAAAAGTATCTCACAACAGGTGCTCACTGCAGACCCAATTCCAAAGTTAAAGTGTGTTGGTTCACACCAGTACACAGCAACAGGTAAGTGAGAAGCAGAGAAAATTAGACAGTACTCAGCTCCCAGCTGCTACTGCTCGATAGTTATTGGTATCAGATCTAACTAATTTAATGCTACCCTTTATATCTCTTGAGTACATTGTAAATCACTTCTCTGTCCTATCCACATATCTCAGAATAATCAGCTCTGACTGACATAAAAATTAAAAAAGAAAAATACATGGTCAGGGTAATCTCTCAAGCACCTTCCTTAAATAAACTACTTTAAGTAATGTAGTTTTTATTTTCACAGAAGTAAGGAAAGGCAGAATTCTTGAGGACAGAACTCAACTAAAACCTTACATGCTTTCCACATACATACCTCTCTCTGAATACATCAATAACTTTCACGTGTGCACTGTCATAAATATGTCTAGAGCAAGTATGAGATTTAATCAGGCTGGAGGCTGAATTCCAATACAAATTTTAAAATGGTCTTCAACTTTACTTACATCAATTGGTGACTTTGAATATTTCAACATGCCATTATCCAGGACAAAAAACCTCTGAAAGAAAAAAAACAAAACCACACAACTCTTTCTTAATGAGTAGATTCAATTTAAACTGTTTACTACAATTCATGTGCCAAAGAAAAGAATTACTCTGTAGCAATTAAGGAGTGTTTCTGGGTTGGAAAGAGAGGCTACATACAGTATTGAATAATTCTCTTGCTTGCTTTTGACAACAATTATCTTCCAAGAAAGAAAAACTAGATTCTCTTTTTTCAACATTATGTTCTAGGTTTAACTTAACAGATCTCAATAATGAAGGGTATTTTTTCAGTTTTTCCAGCCAATTCAATAAATTCTATAAGAAAGACACTGTAGGCCAAAAAAGTTGTTATGTTTTTTCATTTTCTTCCTGTTTTTCTTCCCACAGAAGTTGGTCACATTTCAAATTGGCAACCTACCTTCCCTATCCAGGAACTGAAAAGTTTTTCCTAGTGCAAGACCTACATCCTAAAAGGAAGACCCACATATGGATGTTCTTGTGGTCTCCTTGATCTCCAGCTGGGAAAAAAAAATGTAGGCTGTAGGACACTGCTCTATCATCGAAAATTTTTGCCTCGTGGCAGACCTCTATGCAGTGAGGTAAAGATGAGATTATAATTCATGCTGATTATACTTTTTCTTGCTGTAATCTTGCTAATACAGGTACTAATACAAGCGTAAATATTACATCATTCCCAGCAACACACCCAGGTCATGAGAGGGCTTATGTTTTGGGTGTTAGTCATTGAGATGGTGATGTCTTCATTAACATAGTTACCAGGGATAGGCAAATTGCAGCTAATCTGACAACGCCTATCTGTTCCATTGCTTTCTTTTGTTGAGTCGCTCTTATTTACAGCAGAGGGCAGAATCCCCTATTCACAACGTGTTTCTCCTGCAATTAAAGTTGCCCTAGCTTGTGTGTACCAGACCACTCAAGCTGCATTGCAGAGCAGTTAGCATAGACTGGCACACAGCATAAAGATACAGCCTAGCAGGAAACCCAAACATTAAATGACATTCTCTAATTTGTGTTTACCACCTCTAACTTTCAAAACATGCTAATTTAATAGAAACTAATTCATATTTTTAGAGTCTAACCTAAAGCACTGATCTATGTTAAAAATCTAGAACACAGCAAAATGTTATCCTAGACTCTCTAAGCTCTCTGACATGGAAGGAAAGGACAATGTTTTCATGATGTGAACCTGTTAAATTGACACTGTGAGCAGGGTCAGTAGTTAGATGGCAAAAAATATCTCCTAAAGATGTTTCTGGAAATTATGTCAGTCACACAACAGATGGTACCAGTATCTCACACAGTGCAAGAAAACAGTGCTTTCCTGGAGACTTAACTTCTTGAATAAGATGTCAAAACAACAGGAGGGGGTTCTCTTCTGGTTTTTTTTAACGAGGTATGGTCATTAATGGACTTCACAAGAACATGATATTAATTTGATATTGTTCTGCCTCTCTAAGTTCCACACACAAAAGAAAATGTGGGACTTTCCTCATATTTCATTCCAAAGCATACTGCACTTCAGAAAGTGATAAACTACTCTCCAAGTTGTATGCATTATACTTGGTATGATACTAAAGCACATTTAGAACCATCAGAATATGACATGCAATGTTCAATAGACAGAAGATGCTACTGCTTTGCTAACAAAACACTAACACAGCACACGCTACAATTTCTCATCTCTGGAATTCCTCACTGGGCTCTCAGCACAAAGTATTGTTACGGAAACTGCAAGATATTGAGGCAGCATTTAAAAAAAAAAAAAAAAAAGAAAGAAAGAAAAAGAAAGAGAGAGAGGAGAAACTTATTGACAAATCCACAGTTTCTAAAGACAAGTTCAGACAGATCCTGAAGTGAAATATAAAGCAGAGTAGAGGGGGATGCTGAAATGTGAAGGTATTAATCACATTAAAATTTATTTACACAGGTTAACTGCTTCAAAGTCAGCATGAAAAACAGATCATAGTAGGGATCTCCTTTATAGAACTCTGAAAGTTGGACTCCCATTACTCTCTTCTAATGTTCCTTACCAAAACAGAGACTTGTTCAAGAAACATCACATTAACATAATAAATATTAAAGAAATGGAAGCAGTGGGTTATTCCATATATTCTTACACATCTGACTGATTCTTTGTTGTTGTTTTTTAGGGGATGGGGGTGGTTTGTTGGGGTTTTGTTTGTTTGGGTTTTTTCCGTGTGCTTGTTTGGTTTTTTTGTTTTGGGTTTGGGGTTTTGTTGTTTTTTTCTAATAAGATCTCCTTTTCTGTTCATTCAGTGTTTCAGGTGTAACAGTTTGAAATCCTTTAATTTCCCTAGACTAAATTCAAGTAGTGCATATGTATTTGGTTGCTGAAACTACAAACCCTAGTTAAGTAAAATAAAACCAAAAATTCTGAAGTGCACAAAAAAGAGTGGCAGTCATATGTATAAGTTAGTATAACATTCAGAAAGAACAGAGAAATTAGAAAAAAAGTGTAATTTATACTAGTATGGACTACATTTGGACTCAGACCTGAGTAAGTTCCACAGTGTTTAGCAAAAAAAAAAAGTTAATGCTTTCCCAGAAAAAAAACGCCATGTGTAACAAATGGTTTCATGATCCTTTGCAGTAAAACACATTCTATCCTAGAAAATTATCCAGCTTCAAGTACCCTCAGATACAGAAAGATAGGTGAGTGTCAATACCACACATCTTGTTGCTAAAGAATGGGGAAAAAATGTAATTGTTATGGTATAAAATACAGACAAAAGTTTATGAACACCAGGTTTAGGGCTAACAAAATGTAGAATTACGCATGGAGAAGCGTCTCCAAATTAACTAAACAGAAACAGGAGATTTGGGATTGAGTTTTGGAGCATTTGGGTCTGTTTTTTTTTTAAATTGAGACATCTAATGGCAAAAGTGCAGTCCCACTGCATGCCCAGACAGAAGACTGCAATCAAGAAGACAAACAAAATTCAGGGACAAAGCTGAGCAAATCTGCTCCATCAGTACACCTGAAGGGGAATGCTCTCCTATACGAACACCATGGGTCCATGCAAAAGCCCCTCAGGTCTCCTCTGCTATCATGAAGTCCTGTGTACTTTAATGTAAACTCAATGCAATCTTACAGTACACAGCTACATTTTGCTATAATTTTGTTATAATATATTGGAAAGAAAAGGAATATTGATTAAACCTCTTAAACCACAAAGCATCTGCAGCATTATTTACAACTTCCACCTGGATTTTGAATACAACATTAGGTAGCAGACGTTGCAATTTGGAAGCAGTATGTGTGCAAACTAATTCTGTACACCGTTTGAAGAAAAAATTGTACACCAAAATCCTGGGCATTTATTTGATATCCTAATTTCCTCTAGACAAAAAATCCCAACTCATAAAATGAAGTGATAATCTTTTGACTGTTTTATGAGACATTTACCTTGTGCCAACCTTTTAAAGGCCATTTTCTCTTTTTCAGCATGAAACCTTCATGTTTGTCTGGCTTCTGGACATTGGTCTGGCCTATTTTCAGACCCTCTATGATTTCCCAGCTGTCAGGTTCCTGGTGAAAAAGTATGAAGACACATCAATTAATTAACTGTGCAGACACATGATGAACAATTGCACTTATATGCAGCACAAAGTCTCCAGTGCAAGACAAAGAGTAAAGGAGGGCTAGGCTTTTAAATTAGCCTATTTAGGTAACAAACTACATGGTCACTGTATTATGTCCAGCTGTCTCATATAAAACTCCTAAATATGAATATTTTTGGAAGTCTAACCCTTACCAGGTAACTAAAAAGAAGTAACTTTTAAAAAAGGCTGATACAGTAACTGAACGACAATCTGAGGGTAGGTCTGGACATACTGTTCACAACAAGGACTGCGTCCCACTGAAATAAATACATCCAAATAGATGAAAACAGGATAAAATTGTGGCTGAGATAGGTATCAGAAAGGTCAGACTGGCTACTGGAGGTAATGCTGTTAAAGTGCAGGTGGCTCTGACCACCTCTTAAGTCTGTCCAAAAGGCACCCACAAATAAGCACTTCACTGTAAGAACTAAAAGGACTGAAGAGATTTTGCAAGTGGGGTATGGACAGAATCTGCATGTTAAAAATGAACCTTTACTCAGACTATTCCTTCTCTAAAAAAGGATGGGATTGTGAGATGAAATGAGGAAGAAAACATACTGTTAAATATACGGGCATATATTAACAGTGCCTTTCGTGGTACTTCCTGATCATAAAAAATTGTAAATTTTCTGATCTTTAAAGTGCAAGCTACATTGATTCTGGATACAGTAATTTTTCCTTAAAATCAGAAAAACAAGCAGAAAAGGTTGGTTTGTTGTTGGTTTTGAATGTAACCAGCTCTTGTCTTCAAAAGCATTTTACGGTAAGAGTTTCACAGGCTAATTGCGCCTTTAGAAATCTGCAAAAGGAAATTAATGTTTTTTAAATTTTCCTGCATTCATCTTCACTGTATTAAGAGAAATTTTTAGGAAAGCTAACTAATTTTCTCTCTAGAGGAAAGAATAGGAACTGTATCATTTCAGATACAACCAGCTGTATGCCTTTCAGGGAGCAAATTAAAGCATATTTCTTGCACAACTCAAGCCAGACTTATAATATGCCATAGTGAACAGCTAAAACCCAATATTGTTAAAGAGAAAAAACAGTCATGTCTTTATTTCTGTCCTTTTGCTACTATTGTAATCAACAAAATTCTGTACCAATTTCAAAATCTCCTATTGCCTGCTCATTAAGACTCTATTTTACTAATTGTATCCTACAAAGTTGTAAACTTGCATTTTCTCAGCTGATCTATCACAGCTCCCAGCAATGTTATGAAAAGTTATTGAGAGAGGAAGGAGGTCATACAGCATTGAACATTTAAAGTGAAAAAAACATTGTCTTCTCCATTTCTCACAAAACTGTTCAAAGCCGAGCAGTCAGTCTTTCGTAACACCTCCAAGTTACACAGCACTGATAATATTAACGTTACTATTATGAAAATACAATTTCAAAAGTAACAACAAATTTCAAATCTACAGTTTTCAATAAGGTCTTGTTATTTTGAGAAGAGCAAAAAGCTCTATCCCAAATAATAGATAATGCAGTAAATTTTAATAGAAATGTTTACTTCAGCTTAGTTATCCCTGCATAACTATAAACCAGAACTGTCCCAGTGCCTGTAAATGCCATGCTCAAAACCTATCTTTTTTTACTTCCCTGTGTTTTGCTTGGATGAATATTTCCACTGCTGCAGAGGAAAGCCATATGCATTGTTTTTTCCCTACAAAGAAGCACTTGGCACTTGAGAGGGGCAAATTAAACTATGAGTCCCCGGGGTGTGCAGACAATCTCTCTCTGCAACTCTGCCAACTGATTCTTCACCATATTGATTTCTCCTTTAGAAGATCAGCTGCAGGCATAAGTCTTTTATCTACTAGATAACATCAGTATTGATTACTTCTCAACTAGAAATCACATAATCTCATATAGCTATTCATTTAAACAAAAGGTCTGATACAGAAGGACAAAACGAGCAATTATTCAGTGCAATGTGGATACCTGTTTTCTGCTGCACCAGTGATACAAGCTGTTCTTAAAACCATCCTAACAATCCTAAGTGTGCCTCATCCCACAGGTTTGGTGCGATGAGATATGCTCAATACAAGGGACATTATGCAAGAGCAGCCAGAAATGGGGGAAAATCGGAGTGAAAAGGATATGCTTGAAGGGTCCTCATCCAATGCCAATTCCCAAATACAGCATTAGTACTTTAGGGATTTTGCAATTCCCAACGTATTACATGAGAAACAGCTCTGCGCAAAGCACCACGACCAGGGGAACACAAGTACAACTTACAGACCGTGGGTTTGCATATGCCCCAGGTATTGGGAGCAAAGAAGACACTACCAACAGCTTTTTTCACATGAAGTGTCTTAAAATGAAGCCTTCTTTACATGGAATTAGACTTATTTGACATTAGTTATTCCAAAACTTAGGAATTCAGCCAGGAAGTTGACTGCAAAGCACCACACAGGAGACCCCTCTCACACCTGGGGAATAGGAACCTCCAAGGCAGGCTCACAATATACTCAATGGTAGAATCATACAAAACAATGTCCCAAAGCTGTTAGTCTTTTTATATCTACAGAGGAAAACTCATCGTCCAGATTACAGCCCATGCTTTGCTTACCTTGGATAGAGAGATAGGGTCGCTTTCAAGGAACTGCTTGCTTAAAGAAGGGTCTGTGCTTCCCGAAGAAGCCTTCCGCTCCAAAATATGAACACTCTGGAGAAAAAAAAAAAAAAGTAATGAATGACTGATCGTTACACTTATTATATAAAATATCAGTATTGTGGCTCAAAACATATGAAGTACCACCCATGCATAACATAACTGCACAAATAGTTTGTCTTCTGAAGCAGTACAGCTCTCTTTCCATCCTCTTTCTTTTTTTTATCATTGGTTTTAAGCTAATTAGTCTGTTCAGCCTAGAAATGACTGGAAACTAAATAAAGTCAGGGAAGACAAGAAGTGCAGTTCTTATCTACAGAGATGCAAAGTGCTCTTAGCCAGACCTATTATGTTTTCTGCTAAGATACAAGACACTGAGTATCCACACCATGCAGTCGGCACTGTCCTACATTCACTTCTGAAGTAAACCATTGCACATAAGATATTGCTGCCTCTAACATACTCATCATCACACCTTAGCATTTTGTTATTGGCTTCACAACTGAGGTGAAGTAACTCATTACAAGAGTGCTTTTAACAGATTACAGGTGTTCACAAGATCAGTTACTGGATCTCAGTTGACAGGCTTGCTGATGAACATTTATGGAACACAGTGACCTTAAACTATTACAGCTATTTTTACGTATGACAATACTATAAAATTTTATCTCTTCAAAGCACAGTACAAAAATGAAATACATAATGTCACAACTAGTCTTGAAAAAATTGCTATTCTTAAAAGACACCTAAAAACGTCTTCCCATTTTCCAGGAACCTTTCACTCATATTTTACAAAAGAAAACTGATTTTTGCTACAGGAGAAAATAACCACATTCTGCCTGCTTGGATTTATTCTCTGGTGAAATTTTGCTACATCTCATTATTATTTGGTAAGGATTCTACCACAACATGTCAGTAGTATCTCTTTGGCATGAAATAAAACTATTTCATTTCCAGGACTTGTAGCACAATGACAAACTTGCAATGGCCATTACCCTCTAAGGGTAAGTTTCTCTCAACTGAAAAAGACAATTAAATTTTGTTCACAATTAAGCTTCTTTGCATTCATTGAAGAAGAGATTACACAGGTACAAGTGACAGCAGAAACAATCAGGGAATACAAAAATAGACACAAACAGCAGAGTAAATATTGTTGTTTATACAGATAACTAAGTACATAAGAACCATAACCCAATTAAATGAAAGTAAACACAGCTATTCATATAAACGCATATGTAACACAGACCACATTTTACTGCAGAGCAACACACAGACCTTTGTTGTTCTCTTTCAATTTGCGACTGTGAATGAGAATAAGAAAACATGGGGATTGTCTCTGTTGTCAGTGGAGATTAATAAGCATCCCTGCCACTATGCAACAATAACCAGCATTTATTGTCAGTTACATTTAATTTAATTTTACAGTGAAGAATGTGGCAAAGCAGCAGTATTATGTTACCTGCCACATTCCCTAGGGCTAACCAACAAAAGCTTTGTCATCTATGCTTTGAAATCTTCTGCTTCATCAAAGAAAGGCCAATCTCATTACTTAGCCCAATTACTAGCCAGATGAGAAAAACGTTTCTATCTACGTAGCACAAGTTCTTATGTTACATATCAAATAATTTCATATGCTTGTTTGAGCTGAGCATCACAAAGTTACTAATGATAAACTATGATAAAGTTTTCTCACTGAATAGATTAAATGCTACTTATGCACACCATATCACATTTAAACAATATACAAGAAAACCTAAATCTGTTCCTCCAAGGAAGATTAAAATGTCGCTTGATTAGCATAATCAGGACGATTCCCAACTTTCTTGCCAGTTTTGTTTGGCAGGCAGGAATCCCTCCATCTTGAGATGGAGCAATGCCCAACACAGATGTTCTGAAGGTCTCATATGTAGCAGCCGGTGCAGTTTGTTGTTACATAACTGCAATTTCATTTTGTACAATATTTAGAGTGGAGTAACCCAACAGCCCTTGGCTTGCCAGATTTCCAGTGACATTTTAAATCACATGATTTTAAGGCAAGGGTTTTTTGTGGTTTGGTTTTTTTTTTCTCCTAATCAGCCCTCAGTCATTACAGTTACACTTCAGTTGAAAAATACATTATTAGCTAACAGTACTTTAATGAGTACTGACTTATTCAGCTATTTGTTTGGAAATAAGAAAATGAACACTCTTAAAATAAAATTGCCTTCTTTACATTCTTTACTTCAAGAAGTGTCTTATTGTCTATAAATGTCTGCTTTCCAATTCTTTCCTGTCATGACCACCATTACACTGACATAAAATAATTTCTTTCAATTTGTGACATGTCTCTAGCATAATATTAAGAGATGTTACTTGCTGCAAAATGTTTTCCATTAATGCATGTTATTTTTCTGCAAGATTACAGCTAGAAATTACACAATTCTTTGATATTTTGAAAAGCAGGTATTTCTATAATGCAGGAGTTTGGTTATTTGGCATCACAGAAATAAAAATTATTTAGATCTTGAAGTTATTATCAAGGTTTTTTTGTTTCAACAAGAAAAATAGAGTTGGCAAAGCAGTTAAAAAAGCTGATGAAAAGAAAAGGAAGAAAGAGGCAGATCAATACAGCTTCTGGTTTTGTTTATACAAACAGAAAAATGAATAATCCTTTCATCTGGGCATATCAATCAGCCTGGTACTCTCCCCCTCTCATCCCAAGAATACAGGCAGACAAAATCAACCTCTACATTGGTCCATTCCACACTTCCCTTACGCTTCAGGATGATCTGTGCGCTATAGCTGGCTTGTCCTGGAGAAAAACGCAGCACCATCAAATTCCATGTGCTCTTGGAAATTACAAATTTAACTGAAATTGCTCTGTAATCCCATTGCTAAATCTTAGTCCTAACTACAATCCTTCCTTCAGCTTTGAGATTATTCACAACATATGTTATATATGTGAGCACACATTTGCCCCAAAATGCCCCTAGCACATGGGGAACACATGATGCTGATGCTGCACTACATTTTTTTCACCTTGTTTCCCAAAGACAGGTGAAAGAGAAGGAAGCTGATGGAGATAATAAGAATATGATGTTGGTTTATATTCTCATCTTCTCTGGAGGGCAAGAATGGAAAACATATCTTTCTATGTATTTTGCCAACTTAATTTCTCAGCTAGGAGTTCAGTGACCCATTCACCTCGTCCACCAGAACAAATGCTAGCACATACAGCATCTTGTCTCCATCAGGCCAGAGGCTGAAGACCCTAACATTTCTTAACTGAATCTGACTTCCCATTAAAAGAAAAGACATTCAACTGTTTTCACAGGGAAGGCAAGGAAAGAAAAGAAATATTGGGTAAGCAGATAGGAAATCCAGTGAAGGGCAAGTCTCATGCCTCTCTTTTTGCTTCACTACTTAATTACTTAATGGAATTAATTATATTTAAGGCAATGAGTTCTACTTTATAATTTATTTGTTTTCAAGAAAAAGTCAAGCCGATGAGGAATTTATCACTCACATTGGACTCTGACTCTCTTTAGTTCAGAAATGTGCACAACGTGTCTAACAGATAATTAATGAAAAAGAATTGGAGGGTCATTTTGTTTGCTCACAGCATTCAGCAGTCTTCAATACCCATAACCTTGGGGCCTAGACATACACTGTTCTAAAACAGTAATTTGAAATAGACCTTTTCTCTCTGGGTTGTTTGTGTTGGGTTTTTTTTTTTCAATCCAAAGGATTAACTAGTGCATCTTTTATTATCTACTATTCATTGGCATTCTTTTTGCAACCTGGCTACCCCTGCACAGACCTGTGGTTTTATTTGAGTTCTGTTTAGTATGAAGTGCAATGCTTAATCACTTTCTCTCAACTAAAAACATAGTGCTCTCCAGTTATCTGAAATACAGCAGCAGTAATAAGGTAGATACAGATTTCACTGCAGACATGCCAGTTTTTACTACCTTTTGAATAGAGCTGTGATATATGCCAAGTTAATCTGAAATATTTGCAAATGGAGTAACCTTGAAATTTGCTTTTATCTTAGGCTGCTTCTCAGTCAGCTCTGGCTTTCCTTCTGTTGATGTTGCAATAAAGACAGTCTTGAATATCACTGTGAGAGAACAGTGAGTACAAAGGAAAGCAACCATGTCTCCATCAGTGTATTTCTCCTTTCTTTCTTCTAGCAGAGTTGTTTGGGGGGTTTTTGTATAAAGTAACCACGGTCCTATTCTCGTACTCAGTCTCTCCTATTGACACTGCGCCATAGCTGTTTTCAACAATCTGGGCTATCAACCAACAGACAAAGGAACTTAACAATGCATTATGAATAACACATGTAGTTAATCTTTTTTCTCCCCCCCTTCTTGTAGCACATGTTCATCTTGTACAGAAATGTGCTTAAGAGCAACATTTTCTCTTTGTAACCTTTTTACTGAAAGGCAAGTATATCTAAGCAGCAGTTCTGTAGCATATTAATAACATACAGGCACGTATGGCTCTCCATCTTTCCTGCAATATGCAAAATAAATACTTCTTGTGTTACAGAGATGTCAAGGATTTGTTAGCTGAGGAGCTCTCTGTCAGCCCTTTCTGGAACTCCAGCTTTGTATTGTATGTAGCACTTCACTGCTTTTAGGCTCTAGAAGCAAAGAAGCCTTTGCTTTTCAAGGTACTTTCTGACAAACTCTGATGAGAAATAAGCTCTTGGCCCTCTGAAGAGCTTCTTGGAGGGAAGTACTAGCCCAACTGGATAAAGCAGAAAAGAGCTAGCATTGTAACAGCAATCTTCTCTTTGCCAGAGCAACTGTCTGGAATGACTACCAAGTCACAGTCTTTATGAATTTAATGACAATCTTCTCCTTCGATATTTTAGATTTTGACACACTAGCTCAAAATGGAGCAAACAGATAAATTGACAATATCTGACAGAGAGAATTCAAATGTTTGCTAATGATACAAAGCTTGTTATGACTATTGAATAATCACAATTAAAAGGATTGATATTTCGCTAAACAGTCTCAGGCTAGCAATTCATTTTATTAGCGTTGATGTTTAAAAAAAAAAAAAGGAGGGAAAATAAAATTACATACACAAAGGAAAACCATTCCTTGATAGGTTAATTTGTTAACTAATGAAAGCATTCTAGACATGTTGAATGGCCTTCTTCAGAAAATATATGAAGTTTTCACTTTAATAAATGGTTGCAAGGGAGTCTAAGTTAACACAAATCATAGGCCAAAAAGTTGGACACTCACCTTAAAAAGTGTATAGGTTCAAAAAAAGAAAGCCCTTTCTTCCTGGGGCTCTCTTTCACATCCTTGTGTAAGCTACCCACTTAGACTTTCTCAATATCCTTTAAACTTTAATATACGTTGTACAAAAATATAGGAGCTAGGGAAAAAGGAGCTTGAAAAAATTTTTAATCAGATTTTTTTTTAATAAAAAAATATTTGGATGTGACAGCTTCATTTTCAATTCGAGGATAAATTATTTAATAAAAACAGAAAGAGAGAGATGTCAGAACAGCAAATAGCTTTAGTAAGGTATACATTTATTCTGTCTAATACATTTGTATGTCTTGAATATGGATAATCCCAATCATGCATGAATGCCTTGAAAACAGAAGCCTTCACATCATAACTGCCATCACCCTCCCTCTTCACTTTTGTGTCTTTTCTCTCCACTGAGGAAATGAAAAGAAAATCATGCTTTTTTTTCTTCCTCTCCATTTGTTTCCAAGAAATCCTAAATGGCACTTCAGAGGTCTGCACTTCTTCCCTCTGAATTTGTGTGTGTGTGTGTGTGTGTGTGTGTGTGTGTGTGTACACATATTCCTCAGTGATCCCAGACAACTCATCTTGGATCCAGGTGCAGTTAGAAAATGAGTGCATATTATAATAATATCAATTAATGTTTGAGGACACTTGAATTGTGTGAATATTCATTTTTTGAAACATACAAACTAACCTTTCAGTTGATATTCTCACGGAAAGTGAGACATGCTAATGTAGGTACGGACATGCATGCATGGCAGAGGGTCAAAAATGAGACAGGAAGAATGCAAGAATGACCATGTTCTGAAAACATCAGTTTAAATTATCTGTCATAATTTGCATGGGTAATTAAGCTTTTATGTGAGCAATTTCCCGGGTTTTGTAATAGAAGATAGCTACATACACCATTTCTAATTGAACTGACACAGTTAAAAAAAGAATTTTTCTTCATAGCACATATCTGAACTTTAGCATTCTCCATGCAGCCTTACCTCCTGGAGGTAAGGTAACTCAGATAGCTGTGTTTATGAAGTTCAGAGAACGTGTACAGACAGCCCCGTGGGACAGCTCGGCACGCACACTATCACTGTCAAGAATCGAATCAAGTCTCCTGCACAGCTTTTTTTTTCCCCTCACAGGTCTTTCAGACATTGTGCTGGCTTGCCTCTTGTTCAACAGCTTTAAGGCCAAGTCTTTCTTAGAAAGAGACAGCATCTCCCTCTATTAATCTCCAGGATTGTACTCAGGGAGATCTTGTCTCCAAACAGTGATATTACCGAGGGCAGGGGCACTCGAGATCCAAGTATCTATTGATTGGAGAGGGCCCATCGAGTGCATGTGCACACAGACATACTTCTGGTTGCCACATAGCTACTGTGGAAATTCTAGGCAGAAATACAGGCACAAGATGAAGGACATCTGCTGCACGCCTGCAGGCTGGCTTCACAATACAGACAGCGAGCCTGATGCATCCAGCCTGAACTGGGCTCCTGGATGTGTGTTTCTGCCAACATGTGCCAGCAGCCCTGCCTTCAAGGATTCCCACTGCCAGAGCAGGAATGCTTCATACTTTCAATGCATCCATCAGCATTGGTGCTCAGAGGCATCTGCCTCGCCCCTGGGGTCAATCTGCACCAATTCCCTCCGAGTCTTTCTTACATGGGTTCCTACCCTGTCCCTGGACAAATATGTAGTCCAGAGAAATTTGGTCTAAAAGTCCTTGCCTTCTTCTGATGGTCTGATTGTGCCACGTGTAGATAGATGTTCACTCATCAAATAGTTCACTGTTATCCACTTGAGTGATGAAAAAGGAATCTAACAGGCATGAGATTTATGATTTCATTTAAGACAAGTGCATTGAATTTAATGTTACATTCAGATGGGTGTTCCACAGCTTCATAAGTTACTCTATTCATTGTTTCAGACATTTTTTCAGATACTGAAGTAAGACCCACTTCCTCCTGAACCTAAAGAACATTTTCAGACTATTATAAAGAGAATTATTAAAAAAAAATCTTGTAGAGTAACAGAAGCTAACCAATTTAAAGAATAATTGCACAGTTTTGTTAACAATTTTGCCACTGCATTCTTTGGCTCCCTCAGAACATTTGCTTACTCCAGTAAGTTGTTGCCTTTAAAGTACTTATTTAACACTTCCTGCTCCAATGCTGCTTCAACTGTATTATAAAAGACTTAATTAGGAAAGAGAGCAAAATAGAGAACAGAATTGCATCACTGTAATAACAGTACTTGGCGTTTAGTAGCATCTTCAGTTTGAAACTCTCAAAGATATTAATATTTACTGTTGAAATAATTGTCACAGTCTACTCAGAAGTAAAAATTCTCGTAAACATCTATGCTTTGCTACAGAGCAAAGCTAGGAATAAGGCTCCATGTTCTCAGGTCTGTACCTTAACTACTTGACAAATGTCCATCCTTGCCTTCCTTTCTTTTAAAGTCATGGAGAGACAGCAACAAGTGAAATTTACAGGGAAACACCAAGAATTTTTCCCAGATGTCACATCAGGCTGTCAGCAGTGAGCAAGCATGTAAGTTGCTACTCAATTTAAGAATAAAGAAGGGATATAAATGACCTCAGACTTCTCTTCCACATGGAATATATTACAATATATTATATTGCAACCTTGTATGAGCAACACTGACCAAGGCACACTGGACAGATAGGCAGGCATGATTAAAATGCCAGTTTGTTATATTGTCATTGTTTATGAGGCAGAAATCTATAATGAAGCTACAAAAGCATCCTTGATATTATGTCACTGATTGTAACTGGTCATAAACAAAGAGAAAGTTGAGTTTGAGGTATCTCAATATATTAAAACCAAAGAAATAAACTACATGACCATTAACACTCCCTCCTATTCCTTCATGAACTCTCACACATCTAATTGTCCTCAGTCTCCCAGAAAAAGCACCAAAAATGCTAAATGAACTAGGACAATGAAAAGAGAAAGAGTCGTCCAAAGGACTTCCATTTCCAGCAGGCAAGATGGCTGTGTGTATATGACGGACCTTCCCCTGCCAACCTAGCCTACCAAGGGAAAAACACTAGTGGCTGAAACCCCATAGCTGCTGCCACCACAGCTGCTCCTGCCATGACCCTTCCCATTGCCACTGCTCTTCGACTTCCCGTTGCTCTGCCAGGAAAGGTGTAGCAGCAACAAGAGCCAAGGCAATAGCAACAGCAGGTGTCTCATTTTAAGCCCCAGCATTTTGCATTAAGTAGCTTCAGTCTTTTCTGTGGGACAGATAAAAAGTGAATCTGCTATTTCTTAGAAAAATCACATAAAAAGACCTTCTTCAACTTCAAGCAGTTAGAATGAAAGATTGTTTGCAACTTTTTTTTTCCCTCTACACATCAACCAGCTTTCCCAGATACTCCTGATCACAAAAAAACCCTACCTCTCCCCTTGCTTTCCTTCTCTCTACTCTGCCCTTACTTTTCCAGCTAGTTGTTGTTCTCCCTACAAACCAGCCCTTGCTCCTTAGTTTCTACAACCACACAAAGCATTTGGCCCACCCAGTTCTCTCTCAGCTACTCATTTGTTTCAAGTATTAATTTCCTGTCCAAGAGTCACTCTCTAAATCAAGTACCTTTTGCTTTCTCTACCGCACAGCTGAGCACTCCACTCCTGACACTTCTTACTTCTCCCTCCTGCACCACCCACTTGCTGTGGCGTGCAGATTGCCCATGCGAACGCAGCTACACAGAACCTGGTGGTCCCTGTAGTACATTGATGAAAGATTTGCAGCTCATTATCTCCTCGGAAAAACTTGATGGCAGTTTTCTTAGCCAAGAGACCTCCCTTCATAATTCTGCTTTTCCTGTTCTTAATGCTTGCTGAAAGCACGAAACACTAGAATTGATGTAAAACCCATATTTTCCTATTACGCACATCTCTTCTCATTATGCTTTACCATTAGTTGATGAAAGAGACAACAGACAAATCACCTCTATCTTTTTCTGCTTCCAGTCTCTATCTGTGTCATCTAATCAGCACTTTATGCTAGTGACTGCCTTTTATTACATGCTTAATACAGTGCATAGCACTGTGAGGCCTAGGTTTCTACTGCATCTCTGTATCCAAATCACAATTATTAGTCCTTTTTTTCAGGTACTATACATTTCACCCTCAGATTCACATACTGCAATAACTTTTTTTACAGTCTTCCAGTTACTCTATAAACTAAGGTTTGGTTAAGGTTGCTGCGAACAAATAATCCTTCTAGCATCATTAAAGCCTTTATATCTACAAAATGGTGATACCTGCCTTAGGAAATACCGCTTTCAGGAGATTAATTTGACAATTAAAATATAGTGGTTATAAAAAGCTAACTAGGAGTTTTCCAGCACAGACCTCTAGGCAAGACCAGAGCCTTGACTTTGGAATTGCACTCTGCTCCTAAATTTCAAGGCCAGATAAACATCTCCAGCCCAAACTCAGCAAATTTCTGCATCCCTTGAGTACACCCCTTCTCCTATTAGTCAATATTGTTCTGACAAAAGAAAAAACAAATAAACAAACAAACAAAAAACCTCCACGTTAAAATCAGAAAAGTAGATAATTGCTCCTCTGGAAATTTTTTTTCTTTTTCCTTCAAAGCCCCTATCTTTCAGTCTTTACATATGGCTGAAACACAATAGTCATTTGAAATACAAAAGCTCTCCTAGTAGAAAGGTGACCACACAAGGCTAAATGCAATAGTACTAAAAGCTTTTCTTCTTTTGCGTCTGCTGTGTGGGAAGAGAACCAAGGATTTGTTGAAACAGCAATCTGACAAAGAGAAAGAGAGAGAGAAAGAGACAACAGCTGATCATCCCCCTCCCCCCCCCAAAAAAAAATAAAAAAAAAAATTGAGACATTAGAAGATAAATCCTCACATTTAAAATAGCAGACATTGCTAAATCCACTTCTCATCATGCATTAGCTCCCCTTTAGATGGTGGTCAGAAAAGTCAAAATCTCTCCTTTGTTCACAATTTCGTTATTATTACCCTCCTTCTGTATCACTCCTTCTGTTTAATAGCCTGGGGTCAGGCCTCAGTTTAACAAACTGCCCATTGTTAACCCTATAATGTATTTATTTCTTATTGCCTTCTCAGCACAGTATTACTACCCATGCATTGCAGAGAATATATAACATATTACGGTCTGCAGTATGACTTGCATACTTAATCAGTAAATAGAATATGGAATATTTATAAAAGAACTTACACCCAAACTGAATGCACAACATATGATTTTATCATATTCAGCTGTACTTTCTAAAAACAGTGTTAGTGTTCCTCCTTTTTGCTGTGCAACAGAATATGGCTAGCTTTTTCAGAGCTTCACAAGAAATGAAAACCAAGAATCTCCTTTTCCAACATGGCTCACAAAAAAGCCGTCAGAATTGAAGTTTTTATGCTCACTTATGCATGAGGACTCAGTTTTCTTAGGGAGATCCCCTGACAGTGGAAATGACAGGGGTTCTGCACTGCAACAGCTCCACAGCAGGACAAACTGCTGCTGCTATTCTAAGGCGTTCTTTACCAAGGACACCACAACTGCCCCGCCACCCTGCTTCGTTCAGGAGTTAAACAAAACAGGTTGGTCCTGGGCCACCTTCTATCTAATAGTCCAACTAAACCACAGTTTTGATGAAAATGAATGATGCTAAAAGTTCCTACGACAACAAAAATGTGAACTGTTTTTTGGTTATTGCTGGCTTCAGTAGTCTGTTCATTTATCAATTACTTAGCCATGGAGCCTGCAAATTGGCAATGTCAAAGCTTTTGCTGACTGCTAATTCTCTTAGGTGATGTATATTACACAAATAAGAAAGCTACACTAAAATGTCAGCATTATATACAGCACGACATTTTCCACTCTCCCTGAAATGATTTATCACAGTCATGTTCAAACTCATTCAGCCTCCTGCGCCATAATTTATTGGGAAACTGTTCCATAATTGCTGGTATGACTTTGACAAGAATTATATGATGAGAGGAATTCAGTCATTAACCATCTAGAAATATCAAGTGTTACCCTCACATATGACAATGAAAGCTACATTGACACTTCATCCAGTCACGCCACTTTCCATATTCATACATATTACCCCTTCGGGAAGGGTGCTTTTCTACTACCTGCTATGAAGAGTCCAAGGAGGCAGCAAGACAGAATTTTCAAGCTATTTCAGAGTAAAATGCAACAGCCCCCAAACCAAAAATCCCTACCCCTTACCTATCATTGCATTTGGGGGAAAGCCTATGAAAACCAAAACATATACAAATAATGACACAACCAAGGAAAGAAATTAGAAATACAATTGTTATCGTAGATGGTGTGATTAAGCTGGTTGATTTACTGTGTCTACATGCACGAAGGAAACATTTGTACATTTATTTCCCTGGATATAGTACCACTGCACCTCACACTGTGTTGCACGCTGTAGCTCAGTTTCACTGCAGAAGAAATTGCCTGTCCATTCATTCTCCTGGGTATTTCTCTGCCTTTAACAGTGAAAGCACCAAGGCAAAAAAAATGAATGTCTAGCTGTAGCCTTTACAGTCCACATTTACATGCCTAAATATACTTGTTAAGCATCATCGGCCATTACTGGATCCAAGAGAGCTCTGGATGCATCACACCATCAACCTCTTCAGCATTATTTTAAAATAAAGCTTCACATTTCAGTGACCAAATATGGACTTAAAGTTAAGCATCCATTTTATGATGATGACAGGTATACCTTGCTCTTCCCTGTTGCTATGGTAACAGATATGGTAGCCATTAGATTTATGGTAAAATGTATTCCCAAAAGGTAATTTTTTTCATTCCCCCTTGCATGATCATACCAAACTACCTACATACAATGAGAACACAGAGGATACGCACTTAGCTGAGCTCAGCAGCTCCTACAAGTCTTGCATTTACCTTCTTTGGGTTTAAATGTGGGAGATAAAATATACTGATGCTTTGAAAAAAATATGTCAAAATTCTTGCTCCAGATGGAACCAATGAAAAATTAAGAGGGGATCATATGCTAACCAGGACTTAATTGAGTACAGCTATCCCAAATGCTGTACAGCATGAAAGTTAAAATATTTATCACCTGTGAGAACATCATTTTTGGCTTCACTGAAAAGCAATGAAAATTATTTTAAAAATTCCAGACACATTTCCTGCCTGTTATCGAACATACAACAGAGTTGTTCTCCTAGTTTAACATTTTAAACATACTTTATGGTGAGACTGTTTACATTCAAAGCTGTAAATGTCACAGTTTTCATCAAAATCCTCAGTTTTCAAAATCTTTGTAAGTCAGGTAAAGGAAAATAAAACTACTTCAGCAGCAGCTGAGAAAATAGTGTCACAGCTGGCATACAAGTAGCTGGGAAAATGTTCTTAAGCTACAGCCATTCAAGTAAATGAGTAAATGCATACCACAGCATTTAAACAATTATTTAAATTCTTTTCCTGCGTCTTTTTCTTGTCAAGCAGAAAAGAAGCCAGTATTGCATTAATTATAATATTTTCACAATATTTTAAATTATAAAGTTGTTATATTCTTACATTTTGTACATTTATTTTTTAAAACATGATGATGTTAAACTAACTCAGAAGCTGATTTAGTGTTCAAGGTTTCCAGGGATCAAAGTTTTAAAGTATATTCCTGTTCTAATAAAATTTTCAGTATCAACTGAAAATGATGTACAACATTTGTAAATATACATGTAACAACCCATCTGAAACCTAGTGGGTAGCTCTGATACTTTCTGAAATGCTCCCACTGATGCTGGGACCAGACCGTACACCCAGCGCTCAGAAAACACGCAGGAATCTCTAAGTTTTGAGGGGAAATAACACAGACTTTAGAGCATGTTTCCTCCTTGTTCTTGTGATTGTATCCTTCCCACTCTGGCGCTATACATAATGTCCATGTTGGTTCTGAATCTTTTTCAAACCACTTCAGAAAACAGGGGGAAAAAAAACCCAAAACAAACCAGTTCTTGGCTGTAGTGATATCATGGGGTGGTATAAGCAAGTGAATTTAGAGCTAGCAAGAACTAGCAGCCACGTTACAGGAATAAATGAGTCATTTCACCAGATGTTACAAACATCTAGATCTTTTTCCTTACCTGCCTCCTGTCCCTCTGAGACGATGATGAAGAGGAGGCACTTCTGTGTGATGGAGTGGATGTTTTGTGAGCTGGAGATATACTCTTATCCTCTGAACTCATCTTTGCAGCAAACTTGTAGTAATGATCTTGTGCTCTTATCACTCATGTACAAAAATGCAAGGGATAGTCTTCTGCATCCTTCTGTTTCACAGTTTACAGACAGCCAAAGAGGAATTCAATCTCATCTGAACTGCACCCTAATAAAGAAAAATGTGAGAGAAAGAGTGAGTGAATACACCCTCACTCCAAAGTAGCTCTGCAGCAAAGAAATCTGTTGATAGTCACTCTTCAATCCAACAGATTTTCCATGTTTTTACTTCCCTTCCTAACAACCCAGTACAAACACATTGTTCTGCATTCTCACAGAAGATAAAAAATGGTATTACATTATTTCAAAAAACCCTATGGAAAGGCTTAAGGAATTTACAGCAACTCCCAGGCAAAGTTTACAAATCCCTGACAAGGGGTTGTTATCCCATCCTGCATAATATCATAACATTATCAAGTAACTCCTTAGGACTTCCCATACAACAGAAATACCACTGAACACCCCATAGTAAGCAGTACTTCTTAAGAATCCTGCAGTTAGGTTAAGGGCTCTGCAAGTTGTTTTTTAAAAGCACGTCCCTCTTTCAAAGATGGCGGCCTCACTGAAGGGGTGGACAACCCAGTTTCACAAATCAGCACCTTTCAGATGGTGCATAGCTCACCATGCACTCACATGTTGCTCTCAAAGATGACTGAAAGATAATACAAAATGTTTTGACAAGAAAACTCTTTCAGCCACAAAACTGTGGTCAGGGGTATTAATCTTTTCATCTGGACAAAAACTTCCGTATATTTGTTGAATTCAAGGTACCAAAAAAACACGTATTTTTGAAGGCGGGAGCTACCTAGGGCCTAACTCAGACACTCCGGGCAGCCATGTCGGGTGCGGTGCCCAGCCAGGTCTGGCAGCGGGGGGATGAGGAGAGGCCAGGGCTGCCCGAGCTAGACACAGCCTGTTCCAGATGGGTCCAACCCACCTGCCGCCGGGCACGGCTGAGCCTGTCCGCAAACAGGTGTTTTAGAAAGGGCAGAAAACACCATATAGGCAGAGGAGGCCTAGGAAGAAAACAAGTGACAAACAAGCCTGTGAACACCAGGGTCAGGGAAGAAGGGGGAAGAGATGCCCCCGGCATCCCAGCCCACATAGCCTGAACATCTTGGCAATTTCTGTATGCTTTTCAGGATGACAAGTTCCTGCTAGAAGAGGCCTAGGAAGCTGCATTGCACTGGAGATGCTAGAGCCAGCTACAAGAAGATGGAGGTTGCAGGAAGAAAGAAAGAAGTTGCACAGCACGTTTGTTTCAGAACTTCAGAGAGGAAAACATAATGAAGTTGCACCCAAAAAGAGGCTTTTCCTTCTATGATAGCGTACTAGGGACTGCTGATCTAGTTTAGCAGCATCTTCATATCCTAGAAATGCATTAGGCAAATTTTAGCCATGGAGGTGTACCAACAGGGGTATCTCATGGTCTATGCAATTTTCCTGTAAACAAAAAAATCAAATTACAAAAATTAGAACCAAAAAATTGTAATCCTAGTTCGCAAAGTTGCGCAGAACAGTTGAGTCACTTAATAGCTAAAAGGACAAATTATCAGTCACTTTCAGCTGTGAGGTCACTGAAAATATTTTAGCAGAGCAGCCTTCGGGCAAATGAAAATCAAACCCTGTTTAAAACATCTGATCTTCACTCACTTGACTCATGTGGAAAAATTTATATTTAGTATTGGCACAGGAGGACAGTGATCTGGCACTTCAAGTGTGTTTTTAAGGCTCTGGGGAAGCGTAGGTGCCGTTGTAAGAAGAAACACTGCTAGCAAGCATTCTTGCTACACAAGAAAAACAGTTCTGTAAATAGTTGCCAGGTTTGAGATTCTGTGGAGCATGGCCTTTTTCTTTTGAAAGGTATTTAAAAAAAATAAAACAGTGGCTTACACCTGAGCCAAACTCCAATAGTTCTGTGGCACTGTCCAAGCATTAAGAGCTGAACCTCACCAACAACCTGCTCAAACCACACTGACTGATTGAGAGCAGTCTCCCAAACAAGAACTATAAAACTAAACCATCCCCCTTCACGCTACAAGAAGCACACATTTCTTCTTGCCCTATTTAACAGCAACAATAACTTCAATACAAAATTACTATTACTTATACATAGAAATTTCTGATAGGGAAACAGTTCAGGGTTAAAAGTCAAAAAAGGCAAGTGGGATATTTGAGAAAACAAGCCCTGTAAGAACAACAAAAATATCAATGCAAACTAGCAAAAGCTATCATTGAGCTTTTTGTTATGGTGATTTGAATTTGGATTCTTTTCCTCTATATTGCTAAGAGCTTATCTTCCAATTTTGGCTTAAAATTTGGGTAATACATCTTTTTTAGAGCATGTTAGAAGGAATAAATGTAGTGAAATTGATCTAAAGAGACACCAGTCTCTCTGTAACTAAGATTGAAGCAAACAATTATAAATCTAATCTTTTGGCCAACAAATTCAATTTACCAAAATGAAACCAATGCTTTTGAGACATTTTTCATCAGCTTTTTCCATCAGTCACTGGCAATTTTGCTACTGACTTCAGTGGGAATGGAGTCAAACCATATACCATGGTACAATATCGCTAGAAAATAATAGAAAAATCTAAAAACGCATCCAAAAACTATGATGTTGGGTTTGAGGGGAGGGTTCCCCTAGTAATTGTGCCTTTGTTCTGATACTATTTCCTGACAAAGACCAAAACATCTGACTCATTGTAAGAGGCCAATTTTATCATGCCTTTACTTCACAGGAACTATGTTTTCAACCTGGAAGTATTTTAATTGATTTCAGTAGGACAACTCAAAAAGAATGGCATTATCTGGCATAAACAAGGATAACAGCATTGGCCATTGGTTATTAATTGCTGCTTATCCAAATATCACTGACCTGTAGGCTGCATTTTACACCACACCAACTAAACCCCTCATGAACTGCTCAAAACCACCTGTCAGTTTAGGACCATAAGTCGATTCAGCCCATCAAATGTGAACATGAGTAGGCTTGCCTTAAAGCTGCTTTGCCATTATTTCCCAAGGCAGGAAATATATTTATTGCTTCCAGCATATAAGAGGAGACAGAATTCCTGAAACATGAAAACCAGACACTGCAGAATGATTTTGTTCATCACAAGTATCAATCGCCCAGCTGAGAGTTTTGTCTTCAACTTTTCTCACTGGCATCTCAAATATTTTGGATTTAAAACATAATTTGTAATTTAGTAATCATAAAAATTATTTACTCGTTCTTTAGTACATTCTCTTCTAAGTTATTTACTTATTTTCTATGTCAGGTGATGTATATAGAAAGGTAAGATGCTCTGCCCAAAGTCGAGGAGAGAGCAAGTTCTAAGCAGAACATGCAAGCGAGGTCTTTTAACTCTGATGCGTAAGGAAGAATACCATGTGCCATGATTGTAACATCCTCCAGATAAGGCAAAACATCTATATCTAATCCTATTCATAAAGGAATACAAAATTCCTGTGCAGAAACAACAATAAGAAATTATTTAAGAAATATAGTAAAGATTCTTTATTGAGTAGTAAAGAAATTGTTTATTCTTTCTTAAATATTTGGTATTGAATACTTCTTTTATAAATGAGAACTATTCCACCACATACTTGAAGTTCACCCCTACTATGTTTATTTTTTTAAGCTAGCCTTTGAATTCAAGGCGGAGTTTTCCAAATATATGTTTTTGTACTTGATCTCAATTGTTACAGATTGTCTAAGACTGGGGAAAAAAAAAAGCAGTGGAGACCTCAGGATTCCCCATTCTTTCTCTACTTCAATCTCATATTTGAACATATTTTACTACACAATTATTTTTTCCTCATTTATTCTCAGCTCATTAGTGTTGTGGGTTGGTTGTTGGTTTTCTCCCCTAGTGTCTTAAACCAAGTATTAAATAGGTCTTAAAAACAAAGTCATTCTTCATATCATTGACATCCACAAAGGGTTACTGTCTCTTTTGGTCTCTTTCTGTCTAAATAAATAAATAAATAAATGAAAATTAGATGCTTTATTTCTCATATCAGAAACCACTGGGTTTTACACTAGATATTACGTTAACCCAGAAGTCCTGCCTTCTATCATCTGAAACAAAATTATTTCACATGCATCAAAATAAAAGACCAATCCAGTACTAACATGTAGCATGATTATTTTTTATATCAATGTTACACTAAATTTCTGATTTCTTTTCACATTCTATCCCAGTTTACAATGATATGCTTGATTCAACATCTCTTAAAAGTATTTTCTGAGAATTCTGTAGCCTGGATTATTCAGTAGTATACAAATACTGAAGAAGACACTGACTCTCCATATAAAAATTCACTACTCTTAGTTTTATTCACTGAACAAACTACATTGTATCTTATGGTCATTATTTGAAATTTCATTTTAAAATTGAGTAATTTTATGTTACTGGCTAAAATTAAAAATAAAATTTAAATAAAAAAAGAAGGTGGTAGAATGAAATGGAGAAAGGCTGTTTTCACTGGGGAAAAAAATGTTAGTAGATTTAAAAGGTCCGAGTGAGATACATACACATGGAGTGAAATGAGACAATACACCAGGGAGAAAACTGGGCAAAGACCTAGGAAACACAAGCTGTATAAACTGCACAAAATAAATGGGCCACACAGAGGAGAGAAGCAGCCTGTGAAAATTAATATTAGCAATCTCAGAGATATGGATATTGCAGATATCTCGCTTAACAAGCTGCCACTGTACGGCAAGTCCATTGACACTGTTTAGGGACTCTCTGTCCTCTCCCCAAATCTGACGATGTTCCACCGAGCCTGGGCGACTGCACCAACCGCAGCGTGGTTTGTGAGAAAGCTGTTAGCAGAAGTGATGAAAACGTACAAATACATGACTTGCATAAATCCAGAGTTATAAATAAACCTGCATGTCATATAACACATAAATGGAAGCTTTCAATGGGTAACTCCAAATGAAGTCTGGACTCAAATGACAGACTTCTGTCATAAATGTTATGTTGTTTCTCACTCTGATTGAGTCTTTTCTGCAAGAATGCCCAGAATGATTTATAGACTGTTTAATATCTTGTGCAGTATTGGAGTAATTTGAGAAGACAATTTAGGGTGCAGAACTGAGTCTCTAGACATAGATGAACCAAAAATATGTGACTGTCACTGGCATTATTTCAAGCAAAGCATCTTCACACTGATCTACCAATATGGGTCTGTTTTTCATTTGGGAGGGAACAGCTTTTGTGCCATGCTCTGCGGCTGTGTAACACAGTCATTCTACAGTCAGGCACCCAGCGGAGGCCAACCTTTGTTCTCACGTTATCAGGAGGTAACTGCCTGTTCCCCCCTTTACAGCTGACCTTCCGTGCAGGAAAATCATAACCATGCTTTTATACAGTACATGAATGTTGCAAACATAAGAATATAATGGAAATAAAACATCTCAGTGCAGTGGCAATGCTGTGGTGATTTAATAGACCACTTATGGGAAATAAGTAATTTGTCTTTTTTTTTGTTGTCTTTTGTTTTTGTTTTTTGTTTTAATGAACGAGTGACACGGTCCATTTACAGCCACTGTCTGAGTATCAGCCACATCGTTTTAGCAAAACATCAACTTTTAGGAAAGGGCTTTTATCAATGCATTTTAAGATTTGTTTTATTTGCAGATCCTGTCAGAAATAATTAAGAGCCAACTCCAGATTCAGGTAAAATTATTGATTATGTTTGGTGTGTTGACAATAGGGAAAAAAATGGAGCAACCTTTTCTGTTGTAATTCAAAATCAGTAATTCCCATCAAGAAAATCAATTTCCCACATTTTTCTAGCACAGTTTTAATAACACAATTGCACCAGTATTAACTTTCAAGGCTAATATTTAGAGTAGTCATCAAAAATCACATGTCCTAGACCTCTGACCAGTGAATTTTAAATCCTAGATAGATACCAGCACAACACCATTGATCTAAGGGGACGCCCAATGACTTTCAGGTCCAATATTTATGTGTGGAATAAATGAGGTGCTACAGGAAAACTGGGAAGTCTTACTAGCACTAAATGGTTTTTAGGGTGGAAGATATTAGAATTCATATGACTCTGTCACCATTGCCCCTTTCAAGTATTTTAAAAGCTGCATATTCAAGGTTTGGATAACAAATGTATATGTCTAATTGCAGGCATTCATAACAACATTGGTATATACAAATTCTCAATCTGATACTATATGCAGAAATGCACACAGTGCCTAGATACTGCCATAAATCACTCTTTATCGCATATTCAGAAAGATCTAGAACCTGGCTGTAGGTAGGAAATGAGTCAAGTCCAGCATTACTCCTGGAGTGGAGTTCTGATAGAGACAAAAACTGCTGCACGTGGTCAGCACAATTTGCAATTTCCATGATCATAGAATCATTTAGGCTAGAAAAGTCCTTTAAGATCATCAAGTCCAACCATTAACCAGTTCACCACTAAACCATGTCCCTACGCACCACACCTACACGTCTTTTAAATACCTCCAGGGATGATGAATCAACCGCTTCCCTGAGCAGCCTGTTCCAGTGCTTGACAACCCTTTCGTAAAGAAATTTTTCTACCTGAAACTACCTGAAAGGAGATTGTAGTGACATGGGTGTCGCTCTCTTCTCCCAAGTAACAAGCAATAGGACAAGAAGAAATTACCTCAATTGCACCAGCGGAGGTTTAGATTGGATATTAGGAAAAATTTCTTCACCAGAAGACAAAAGCAGTACTTACCCATTTTACCATGCAATTTCTTAGAAGCTCTTTCAAGATTAGATAATTAATTGGCTAAGACACAATTTTTATGTCAATAAGAGCAAAGTCTAAACGTGTATCACTATTCTGAACTAGGTTACCACTTCTCCTTGACTGACAGTCAATCACACAGTAAAAGTAATGGGAAAAAAAAAATTATTTCATAGCAGTCATGTTTTACAGCCCTACATTTGACAACCTCCCACAACAAGCATTTGTTGGAAGAATTATCAAAGAAACTAAAATGAATTAACATGATGTTTCCAAAAACAGTGTCTAAGTTTATTAAATGCAGTGGTTTTTAAAGTCCTTAGGCTTTGCTTTGGTGGTTGGGTTAAGAGGTGGTTTGGTTGGGGTTTGGTTGGGTTTTGTTGGTTTTTTTTTTTGGGGGGGGGAGAATTTTGTGGGGTTTTTGCTTTTAAGGAGGTGTACTTCTGTACGTAGTCTCTACATCTTAAACAGCATATTACACAGGAGACTGCAGTATCAGCAAATATCACTGAAACACTCTTATTTTCATGTCATCCTTTACAGAAGGTAGTCGTCCCCAACACTTTACGCCTGGTATGATTTCTTTAACACTGAGGTATCTTTTTTTTTTTTTTTTTCTCTGAGTGGCTAGTCCAAGTATGTCTCAATAATATAAAAAGTAAAAATAATATTTTAAAAAATTACTTATGTGGGCATATATGTCTGTAAAATACACAGTTATGACAGACTTCATTGAATAGATGGATGAAGTAAAAAAACAGATAATCAGATTCAGACAAGAAGAGGTCAGTACATCTGCCTTTCCTATTTTCTGCTTGCCTACACAATTAAGCAGTTTTCCGCCCTTCCAGAAGCCCCTAAGCATACATGGTAATTAGTGGAGTTCCAGTATGTCCAAACCTCCAGTTTAGATCATAATTTCAAAATAAGCCCTCAGCTCATTTGCAGTCTCTGAGGATTGCCTCAATAGCTGAAGTGACCCTAGGATTTTCATTAGGATGTCTTTGTTGCTCCACATTCCTCAGGCTATCACAGTAATAGAATACTATTGATTTGCATGGCATGGAAATGTTTTGCATACTACAGAGGCAGCATATCGACCTATGCATTTGTAACAGATTGCTGTGAGTAGAGGGTTAAGCATGTATACATACTTAGAAATACATAAATACAAATATGCAATATATACCAGTTAAACATTAAACAGGAAAAAGTTACTGGACATCATCATCTTTTCTAGACTAACACAAGTCTAGAAGACCTTTAAAAACAAACAAACAAAACCAAAACAAAAGATCAAAAAAACAACCAACAAACAAATACTATTCCATCCCTCCAGCCCTTTTTTAAACTGAAAACACTACTGAGGGATTTTTGTTTCTATCAACATTTTTTCAAATAATCACATTTTTCAATGCTTGAAAAAAGCCATGAAGAGATTGAAAATTTTAATCAAAACTCAGGAAATGCTTCAAAGAATAAAAAAATTTTCGTGTATCCTGATTTTTGTCATGGAAAAAGTCCTCACAATTTTCAACAAGGTCTTTAAAAAAAAAGAAACTTCTTTTTGCCTTATTTTAGTAATGAATTTTTTCTTTACCACTGGGCAACTTGGACAAAGGAAAAATAGATTAGAAGCCTAAAGACTCTTAAATTGCTTTTTAATTAGAGTCTCAACTGGACAGTGATCTAAAGCAAAGAACCTATTCTCCCTTATAAAAGGGCTACAAAATGTTTTTAGAAAAAATGGTAGTAATCTTCCCAAGTGCAGGAGCCTAGAAGATGCTTTTGGCCCTTAATATCCATGTCTGGCTGCATTTTACTCCCCTTCTTTTATTAACCTATCTCTTGCTTCTCTGCACATTTTACTCCCACTACCTCACAAACATTACATTTTTGCTATATTTTTCAAACTTACCAAGTAAAATTTTGATTTAGAGCAAATTAAGAACTGCCTGCTTTATCAGTCTTGAATTTTGAACGGCATATCATCAAATGCTTGTAGGGAGGATGCCACAAAACCTCACTGCTGTCTCAGTACAAATGCAATGTATTTATGGGAGCAAATACAAGGCTGCAGTTGATGGGGTTTGCTCAGGTCACAGAGAACAGAGAGTGGAGACGCAAAACTGGCAGATTAGTCACAGCTTCCACCAAACCTGTTTTGTGGGGTGCTAAATGGAAGGTCACATCCAGGAACAAAAAACAGGATGCAATTTTATTCTTGGAAGCAATTAGCTTGACAAACACTAAGTGTCATGGTGGATCACAGCTGCATGGAATAATATAGTTAATGGTTTATATATAATCTGGGAAATATCAAGAAGGAATAGGGAGGCTGTATTACCTCTGTGACTGCTATAAATCACTGTGTCCAGTTCTGCTGCCAACATTTCAAAGACATTCACAAATGGGTTCAAGAGAGATCCATGAGCATGACGACAAGATTGAAAAACATCACTACTAATAAAAGATTTATAGAGGTCAATCTATTTAGTTTGTCAAAGAGAAGACTGAAGGGTCACTGGATGACAATCTATAGCCCACTACATGGGGGAAAGGAATTTATTATCAGAATTCTTATCAAAGGTATAACAAAATCCAACAAGACAAAAAGAAGAGATAAGTATATGCAGGTTAGAAATAAGGCACAGATTTATAATGATGAAGATAATTAAACACTGATAAAGTACTGAGGATTACAGTGGGTATTTGTAGGGGTATGAGAAGACATTTTCAGATTAAGAATGGAATTTTTAATTATTTTTTTTAAATATTCCAAAACTTAGCCATCACTACTGATTTGGAAGCAGAAATTAATTCAGGGCAGTTTAATGGTCTATTCTATGGTGAAAGTTCAGCCTAGATCATAATGCAGCCTTTCCCTCTCCCTTCCCACAACTGAAACCAAGGAAAAAACAAACAAACAAACAAACAAAACCCAAATCAATGCAGAAAAAGAGGGATAAACTATAATGAATAAAACTCTAGGTTTTTTCTTAATCCTGATCTATTGTGCACCCCATTAATGTCTCCACTTGAAGTTCTCCAATTTTATCCTCATATGTCACTAGGCATTTATTAAGATCAATCTTTTGTATGGAACAACATTAAATCTTCTTCAAGTCTAGAGAAATATATATTCTGATCACAGCTAATATTTGTTTTTCTTACTGCTTTAAAGAAATCTGTCCTCCTGACACATATGTTTCAAACATAAGTTTTCATAGAAGAGCAGGAACACATCATAAAGTCATGTTTTTATCTCATTACTACCTGAATTTCTTCACATGTCACTGAGTGATGGCTTCACTAGAAAGACAGAAAAGAAAAATAGACTATTATTGTTCATGTCAAAGAAGTATCAAAAATGTCTCAAGCACTTTACAAAAACATTAGGAACCACAGGTATGGCCAAAAAGACTGTGAGATGGAATAATCACTTTTGAAGCTCCTCCAAAGCCTAAGATACATTGACTGGAATTAAACTAAACACAAGAATGGGTGAGTTGCTCAAAGGTGGCTTCCTGACAGAGCAAGTCAGTGACAAACACACACACACACACATTACAAAAAAACCCCAACTAAATCCAAACAAACAAAAAAAATCCATAACAAACAAAAAACTCCCCACTTTTAATGCACAGCTGGTTATCTCCTGACTCTCTTCCATAAGGGAAATACATGCTATTTCCTGTCGTCACACTAAACACTACGTCCTGCACACATCAATAGCTAGATATGCTTAGTTCGTCCTACTTTTGAAATACTAATGAATCAACATTCAGCTGTGCTGACAAAAAACACAGCATAAAAATATTCATTTGCCATAGAACGAACTTTCTGCTTCCAACATTACTAATAATTTCAGCAGAAATTACACTACACTAAATTCCCTCCACCTGTGCATGAAGCGTGATCTAATATGAGAACAGAAATGCCCTCTGGCTCCTTACACATAAAAAATTATCTGAGCAGTCCTAGAATATTCTCATTATTGAAAAGCTGTATGTTCTCCATCAGTCACTGATTTCCAAAACATATTATAAACAGAAAACTACTGCTAATATGTATTGATTTTTATACATAAACAGATTATAAAACCAGAAGAGACTACTGTGATCATCTAACATAAAAAGGACCAAGGGAATTTTCCAGCTTAGTTCCTGTTTGAAATAAACCATATAATTTAGCAAATAATCTAACACCAATGCAAAAGTGTCCAGTGATAGGAAGCAACCACAAATCCTAATAAGTTCTTGCAAACATTCATTTCCCTGCATTTTTAAGAATATGCAGGCTATTTCTCCTTTAAGTATGTCTAACCTCAAACCTTAGCCAAGAACCCTTGTTAAACCTTTGCCTACTACATGGAAGAGCTGTCTTCAAATGCAAAATTTACTGGTGCACAAATACACCGTAATGAGTATTGATACAAGATTTTAGCCATCTAATGTCAGTTTTCACAGAGTTTTTTAAAGCATTTGAATACGTTTGGTAAAGTTTAGAGAAGAAATGGCATATTTAAAGAAGTGACAACCATTTTATAGTCAGATGTGCAGAAAGACCTGTATTTAGTTAATTAAGAGGAGGGCTAAAAGGTTGCTTGAGTAGGATGGTAAGGTAACTTCCCCAGTTCTGACAGCAATGCACTTGTTCATGCACTTTTAGACTTCAGGATGCTGCTTAACCACATTGCACACAGTAGCGGACATGATGTGCTTCAACAGTATACTGGTTAGAGGTAGGCTGGAGCAATTATTCCAATCACAGAGGAATTTCACAATAGCCAACCACTTAGATACTCATAATAACCCACGCTACACTCCTCCATCATATTTATGGAAAACCGGTGTAAGCTATGCAGGGCACTGGTTCCCAAAGATACTCTCCTTGCAGAGCTGTGTAGGCTTCACGAATTACAACAAAAAATCTGAGGGATGAAGGAAGGATCAAACTATACGAACACACACAAAAAAAAAAGGACAGAAGTCTTTGGTCACAATTAACACTTACATATTCATAACATATTCATAGCAACACGGTAAACATGCCAGCTGGCGAGCAGTACTCTCCACTATTTCTTTGTGTGCTGGGAAACAATCACCCTTCCCTCCTAACATCAAACATTGCTATCCTCTTTGAAAATAATATACAGAAATGCTACTTACACTTCCCCATAATTAGGGACATGACACTTACATTTGGTACCTTTTGGTGTCTTAGAGAAAGCACCAAGGTGAGTAATGCCCAGCTGAGAATCCTGTTTCATCCCTCTTTAAAAACGACTTGCCTTTTAACACTTCAGTGAGTAGTGATCATTATTGCATGACCTGCTGCATTAGCACCACTTGCAAGACATGAAATTAGTTTTCCTTTACTTGACACACAATAAGCCACAACGTGTACAACAGCAGCAAAGAGTAAGACTGAGAGACTCAGATGGAGCCATGCAATCCAGAAATAGGGTGTATCAAGCTCAGTCAATCAACTGAAAAATGGGTTAATTTTACACAGGCCAGAGAGGAGGGCTATTCTGTGCTGGTGATCAACATTCACACCCACCAACCTCGCTAGGTGCTTGCAAACTATTTGATGCTTAATAACATCTCCATCCCTCAAGTGCCATATGAATAAACCGTGATAACCAGCACAGAAGACCTGCAGGGATAACAGAGCAACAGAAACACAAATCCCTAACGTGCCACTATATATTACTAACATCTTAACTTTTTACTACAAATTCATTTTTCCCCGCTGTTCATGATGTTGCATCACCCCCCGATTCCCACAAGTGCTCTGTGTCCTGCAGCCCCACCCCCATCAAAGCCCAATATCTCTGTCCCCACTCCAGGATTTTTCATTCTTCCTCTCCCTCATCCTGCAGCCACGAAATACACACTGCCTTGCTACACACCCGATTACTCCTTTATTTTTCATAACCAGGTCTCTTTTCCTCTTTCTTTGTCCATGCTCGTCTCATAAATTCCACACAATTGTGATCCCTTGAATTTATCCTTCCTTTTCTAACCCAAGCTCTATACACACCCCATTTCTTTATGTTACACAGCACAGCCTAGAAGGTCAGCTCACAGCAACAAATTCTTTAGAAACTATTTAAAACATGTTCTGTACTTGCAAAAAACTGCTCTTCCTGGGAGAGGACATGGCTGCAGATTCCAGTTATAAGAATAAAAATAAACAAATGAAGAGAATCTACAACTGGAATTAAAAGACCGTCTGCACCCCGCCACTTTGCGATACACAAGTCTACGCCGCAGCCTTTCTCTCTCTAGGGCTGAGTTACAAGAAAGTTTTTCTTCAGCTTGATCTGAACGATTGAATGGCATAACAACAAGCAAAAGACGTCTTATTTCAACACTACTAAACCTGTGGTACACTATCATTTTATCACAAGCTATTTGTAATGTTCTTTGCCAAACAATTTTTATTGAGGGGCTTAAAGTGATGCCAGCAACAACATCAGCACTTACACAGTGTTTTTCAGCTGTACTTCTCAAAAGCATTTTAAGAAGGAGTTTAATTTTAGCATCAAGTCAGTCACAGCAGATGCAGAGTTTGCAAGTTGCAATCAATTCTCACAAAGTTCTTATTAATGATCTGAAATAACAGTGCCATTCAAGCTCTAAATGGCAAGTGGCTGCCAATTATGCACAACACTGTTTCTCATTGTGCTTTAGCAGAATATTTACTAGGAACTAATACATTTTCTTTTGTGCCCAAATGCAAAATTCACAAACTGATCTCAAGAGAAAATTCCAAACTGCCTGATTTTAATATGACTTTTAAAGAGACCCAGAAGAATTCTTCAGTTTCACCAGTAAGAAACGAATTCAGTTTTTGACAAATTAAATCATGTTTTAGGGTTGCATCTAATTTGCTAATATTGTCAGCAAATAACTATTACCTAATGTTATGAACAAATACGTGTAATCTGGTACATTTATCAAAATTTAGTACACATTCTTAATTAAAAACACCACACAAGTACAGTATCTCATATTGAGTTCGGAATTTTTGAAACATTTGTTTAGGAGTCTATTAACCCAATAAAAGAAATAAAAGCTTTTCCTTTTTTTAAGGAAATATTTTAATTTCAAAAACTCAATGGATCATACAGGAAATCAAATTTCTTAATTTTAATTTAATTTTCTGAACTTTCCAAATCATACTATATTTACAAGGTATTTACATGTTTTTCATTCTAACTACATGGATAAGAATTAAAAAAAAGTTTTAAAAGCCCTCTGATTATTTAAGGTGAATTTAAAACTTTTTTGAAATAGGTAACATAAAATGATACATTGCTCTCGTGTCTGTAAATGCCACAGTTTCATATTTTGCATTTGTAGAAGTAGACATCATTAGAGAGGTGCCTTTTGGAGATCTTTGACACACATCACTGAACTTGGAAGGTGATTAATTGAAGTTTCTTTTAAGGTAAGATGAGAGAGAAGGTGAATGGATATTATGGGGTGGGGGGAATGTTTCCTTCTTTTCCCAACCAAATATGAGCAGCCAAACATGTGGTTCAATTGTGAAAGCGACACTCAAGCATTTTGCTGCCTGATATGCATTAACGTCAAAGCGAACAGCAAACGCCAGCAACTGAAAAGAACAGCCAAAAGGCAAATCCAGCATCTGGCCTGCGCTGGCCAAAGGCAGTGACTCAGCTACGGTGACAGCACGTAGTATGAGACGGATGCAAAATCTAGTAGTCGATAGAATTGCTCCTCTAGTGCTGAAAATGGATGAAGTTAACAAATACAGCTGAAAGAGGGCTCTTCTGCAGTCTTGACCGTTTCCACCCTGGTCGGCTGGACAGGATGAATCCTCAGTCACAAGCACCAAGTGGTGGCTTTTCATGAATAGTGACTTTGCTTAATGCATAAAGGAAATGTAAGATTTATTTCTCTAATACATTAAGTTAAAAGTAACATCAATTAAGCAGGAATTTAGAATTTAGTTCTGTCTGAACTCAAATAACCGAAAACCTCATGTCATCTAAAAATAACATCTTGCCCTCTGATGCTTACGGACATCAATGAAATAACAGAAAGCCTTGACTGTTCAACCTCTTTTGTGTTTTCTGTTTTAGAAGGCAGTTGATGTTTTATCATATGCATGGGGAGGTCTAAAAAGCCACACAATATACCAGTGAACTACATGGGGTTTTACTAACTCAGAAAATGTAATCTTTCACGCATGTGAGGTAACACAAGATTGACCAAGAGTAACTAAACTACAGTGCAGGCCTAAACCTGTTGCCATTTCAGCTCATGGAAAGATCAATAGTGCAGGAACAAGCTTGAAAAAGAAAACAAAAAAAAGTTGGAATTGTTTCTCCCTTGTGCTACTGCAACTATTCAAAAGTCTGGGGTTTTTTAACTGTTGCATTGCAAGTACTATCATCTCTTTATCAAAAAACTGGGAATAGCAGCAGAAAGTTAGTTATAATTATATATTATGAATTATAGCAGTTGTCACTGTCAGAACCAGGAGTATTACTAATTTCTGATAATGAAGTTTTTATATGCATACACACACCTTACAGAAAAGGAAAAAAAAGGCAATAAAAATACTTATAAAATCTTAGAATATTTAATTAAAGTTAAAAGTTGAAATGAAATCATTGTTTATTTACTGCTCTTCAGTTGTTCCACTGATTAATTATTAACTTAGAGTCTCCTGATCTGTACCGTAACTATTCAGAAGACCACCCAAGAAAACAAGCACTGCAGTGAACTTGTTTTCCTCGAACCACCACGCTGCCCTGAACAGAAGAGGGACTCTTCCACACTCATGTCCTGCCTGGCACCACTGGTCCCAGATATGGTGCAGGTGTTGGTATTGTTTCACTTCTGTATGTAAATTCCCATGTTCTTTTGCTATATATGGCCTATAAAACAGTTTTCTAACAATCTTTTCATTACTAAATCATTTTATCGTACTTGAAATGGAAATTGGAATAGCAAAACTATTATTATGTACTTCTAACTCAATGAAATGTAACCAAAATACAGACTGTTTTCCATCTAGGTATGAGTAGGACAAACAACCAAACAGGGAGCTGCTCCAAGTCTCTTACAGTTCACTCCACCCAGAGAGGCTCCAAATCCCGGAGGGTCTAGAGGATTAGGAGCCAGTATCAGATGTTAGCAGGGCTGGTCACTCCCTCACTTTTTTAGGTTATCCCTGCCCCTGATGGTAATGCTGCACCTGCGTTTTCTGCATGGCATCAGACAACTTAGAATGAGGGTTCATATGAAGTATTCACCTGTTCATATGAAATATTCACCTGTCTGAACAGGCCAGCAATTCTAAGGGGCACTTAGAACTTCTTACTGTTACTAGTTACACTTTGTCAACACTGAGGAGTCAGATTAGCAACACAGCATTTCTATATGAGGAACCTTCTGGACTTGGCCCACAAACATGCCATGTAAATGAAAGGAAGTTCACTTCCAAAACATAATTCAGAGGAGCCTATTTTTAAAATTTAACTTACTGAATAATTTACAAAAACTGAATTTCAAATCCGAAGCAAATTGTAAGATACCTCACCTTTGTTTCAAAAACAGGCAAGCAAAACTGTCCAATCTAAATTTAGTAAGCAGCAAATAACCATAAATTAGACCTCTGCATTAAGAATGGTGAGCAACTGCAAACCAAGCTGTATCTGCAGATGCAACGAAGTCAGTATGACTTTGCAGTATTTTAACCTTCCTTAGTAATTCCTGAGATTCAGGGCAGTCTACTCAAGAGGAGAATGGTTGTTTCTTTTGTGATGGGACTGCAATGAAAAGACACGCTGAGAAGTATGTCAGAAGTATAAAAATTTTAAGTACTGGAAAGTTATTTTCCAAAGAAAATAATTGAATTAGCATGCACCTACTGTCTCAAGTCATCTGCACGAAATGCTTGCTGCGCTGTATACGTAGGATAGTTTGTGCAACAGTACCCAAAGACATGGCTGTAAGAGTGCCAAGCACTCTCAGCACAGCGCCAAGCAGCTTGCAGCATTTTGTCCTAAACAAAATGTAATAGAATGTGGCTGTAACAGGTTTCTCAAGTTTGCAGCAATCCATCAGAAGCTTTTACAATCATAAAGTGTTAATGGGACCATATAAGGAAGCAGCTTGGCACTCAAGTCCACAAATTCCCAGCAACAATGTGAAGTGTTTACAATCGTGTTGATAGAGACAGAAATGAAAAAAACAGTTTTCTATGGCCCTACAGCAACTGCTGAAAATATGTCATTAAAAGAATGCCCTCCCACCCTTTATCCAGTGCTGATACACATCTGGTTTCAAAAAGACCAGTTACGTCACTGGTATTTGTGCTTCTGCTGCCTGAATAAAATCCCACTACCTGTCTTCTCAAGTACACAAGGAGGCTCTACATCACACATAGCTGTCATTTAACAGTCCCCCATCTTCAAAATGTCTCATTACCAACAAAACCCAACAATTTTTTTATTCTCCCCCCCCCCAGTTTCCTCTGCTTGCTTCTCCTCCGGTACCTCTGCCTCAGTCCTCCCATAAAGTTTCACAGCTGGTAGCGCCAGAGCATTGCGCTCCACATCCATCCCTTGCTTTCTGGAGCACATCCTGGTCTACGGTTGTTTCATGTACCCTCTGATGCCTCTCTAGTCTCCACTGAAAGGATACACATACAACAACTGAACCAACATATACAGTGCTACAGGAGTTATTACTTACATTGCAATAGTTATATTAATACAGATCACAGGCCTCTACAAACAAATGAAAAAATGGCTCTTAAGGTATGACCAATTAAAAGTTAATAATCTGTGCAACTAATATGTTCCAAAAAAACCTAAAACCCAAACCTGACCGATGACTCCAAACATCTCAGATATTATTCATTCTTGACTGGTGAGGCTGTTGTAGGAATCTTCTACCCCAGAATTGGCATCTACAAATTTTTGTAAACACAGTACCAACACATTTTACTTTGGGGGAGTAAGGGAGAAGACTTGCGGTATATGAACTGTAGAGAGATCCATTAAACCTGTCATTTTTTTGCATAATCGCATCACATTTCAGATGGGTATTTCCCTGACATACTATACACTATAGATTAGAGATTATGGTGCTAATTGACCATTGCTAAAGTTAGTCTGCCTGCTGCAGCAGGGGAATGTAAAAACAGAGTGTACATCTGAGCAACACTGAAGTGAAATGATTTTGTCAGCGTCTGGGAAATCATAGCTGGATGTTAGGCTTGGCCATGGCCTGAAAAGGTATTTCTAGAACTACTTTTGCCTGCTTTTGAAGTGTTGTTCTTTACACTAACAAACTATTAACAGATTGTGTTTGTCAACATGATCTGTAAAAAAATGTTTTTTCTCACACTGCACAATAAAACGCTGCCCTGGTTGCAATGCTCTTCTTGGCACAAGGCATTAAGCCGAGTTCTGCCCCCAGCCTCCAGAGAATGGCTTAGCAGGAGCTAGCTCCCAAAACCATTTTTATAAAGAGGACAAGCCTGTTCTCCCTGACCATGGTTTCACATAGAGTTTTAAATAGAAATCCTTTTTCATTATTTATAATGATAATTTCTAACTCACCGTAATGAATCTGAAAAGGAAGCTATAGAAAAATAAAGAGCTTTTATATTAATTAACGAAGTAATTATATGTTGTGGTTATTTGCTTAAACAAGCTGTTTCAGCCTACAGTGGTTACCCTTAGGAACCTGTGGTAGCCGAGTGCCAGTACCACAGTATTTGCCATACGCTGTATTAATCCACATGCCAAAAAAAAGTCAAAGGCTAAGGATGTCACAGAGACCACAACAATATTCATTGTACATGCTCATGGTGTCAGCTTCTTTAATCACATCCATTAGATTTAGAGAAAACCCTAAGTAGAGAGAAATGGCACAGCAAGAAGTTAGAGAGCTGCAGCAACTATACAAGAGCATGTGTATGGTAATGAACTGCTGCATGAAAACAAAGCTGAGGGAAGTTTTCAGTGGTCATAAACATTTTGGGTCATAGAACTTTCCAGCATATACATAAATTTTAATTCAGCACCATCGAGGATGGCAAACGCTTGAGGAAAGGTAATTTATGATGAAAGCCAGCAATACCCATAGGATCGACATTTTGTTGAAGCCTCCTTTATGTCTCAGCGTAGCAAAACTGAATGATGAAGTGCTGACATGACAGCTCATGTTCATAGAATGGTTTGGGTTGGAAGGGACCTCAAAGATCATCTAGATCCAAAAGTCCATCATGTTCTTGAGATGCTACTTCTAACACAGCTGGCTCCTTTCCACATTGAGGGGGAAGCAACTAAAACAAAGCAGCAGCAAGTAGAACAGAAAGCTCCTAGAATTAATGGGTTCTGCTCCTCAGAATACAATTTATTTTTTTTTGATCCTTCTAAGATGAGGTAATGATACCTTCAGCTTGACAGCAGACAAAAGACCAAATAATAAAAGGATTACCCAGCAACTATAACATAAGATTAAGACTGCAATGTTCACAATTGCAGGATGATTCAGCAGAGAAGATAGTAAGAGAA
This sequence comes from Aramus guarauna, assembly GCA_013400195.1. NCBI lineage: Eukaryota > Metazoa > Chordata > Aves > Gruiformes > Aramidae > Aramus > Aramus guarauna. Next base: position 408,378 of record VXBL01006003.1, on the reverse strand, counting down.
GGATGCATTATTAACTACCTTTAAGTTGTCTTTGAAATTTGATTCAGCCAAATACAATGATTAACCCAGCCTGCCCTCTAAATGGGGAAGTTGCGTAAGGAAGCACAAGTAAGAGAACCATCAAGTAAAATATTCCAACTTTACATTTTTCCATATATATATCTGGCAAATATTCAGCTATTTCCCTTGACTTTAAAATACAAAGTGAAAGCAAATAGCTAGTATACAATGTAGAAGTCTAATATTGTTTCACTTTATTAAAATATTTGCATGTTTTCTCAAACCCTTTATGAAACTACAGAAGTTTGTCTACCATAAATATGTATCTTATCGTCTTCTCTCCTCCTCTGCCTCCTGTCACCAAACTAGAGCTGGCACTTCAGTAGGTCCCTTTTCAAAGAAAAGAAGCACTGATTTGTGAATGGCTTGTGACTACTGGCAAGACCAAGTCAACAGTGAACTTAGAACATAACTCTATCTAGCACGCAAAGGACTCAACAGTGGCACAGATACTGGGGGCTTTTCTGTAAGGCCTCACTCAGAACAGGATAAAGGACAAGGAATAAAGCCTTGTTCTGCAACTTCTACATGAAAAAGACCACAAGGAGTTCACATTTTTATGGTCTATGCATCCGAGCAAAAGGCTTGTCACTCACATGTCTGTTGCCTTCCTCTACCCCTACCCACCACCTTTATATATTTGTGTGGCAGAACAAATCACCTCAGTATCCTGAGGGAAATAAACTGAAAGCTAACTATTCAAAGAATTTATCACAAAAAAAAGAGAAACCTATCATATGTTGGACCTCCTTAAGTCAACTACTGTTGGTTATACAATAAGAAGAACTATTTAAAGACTATTTAATTAAATAATTTATTCTATTACCAGATTGACAGTTGCTTCCACTAATTGGAGATAGATTTTCAAGCAAGGCTTTCTTCATTACTTAACCCACTGGACAAATAAAAGCACACGAAATGGAGATGCTAGCGAATTTCATATCCAGATTTCCAACATTCGATATTTCTATTCTGTTCTGGCTGTCAGACTCATTTCAAAGCTTGTTTTCTTTATACATTGATTATTTTTTTTCTTTGCCTGAGTCAGAAATGACTCATCACCTAAGTTATGATGACATGTTCCAACGATGGTACATTCAATCAAATGGAGTAGAGCCAAAGTCTTGAGGTACACTTTCCTTGAGGCATCTTCCAACTATGACTACATTATCTATTCCAGATAGGCACATCTTTCCTTTAAAACCTCTGATCACAACCTTACTGCATAAAATAAGGAAGGGTTGAAAACCAACCTGCTAACATTGAATGTTCTAGTCCCACCCCATCAGCTAAAATACTCTTACTTTTTGCTATACAACATTGAGATAAGATTTTTATTTAGAAATCAAAAGGAAAATGTCATGTCAGCTAATGTCATGTAAAAGTCTGCCACAAAAAGAAGTTCCAATGTAGGATCTGGATGTCCCTGGATATCCCTCTCTACAATTTTGAAGCTGAAAATAATGCAAGACAAGAAGGACTGCAATAGAAGTTCCAATTCCTTATGTTGTCCTGAACACAATACACCCTGATAAGCAGTATTGACAAATTTTAAACCAAATCTATTATTATTTACTATGAAGAAGCTGGGTTATAAATGGAGTTTTCCAGGTGGTCCACACCTATTTGTCCGTTCAACTCTTTTTTTGATCTAACTGCTGTGTATGTTGTACAGCACCGTCTTCATAATCCTCAATAGTAGATTTAGCCATCATATAGACCTGCTTGAACAAGCTGACAAGGGAAGTGGTATTTAAAATGCCTGTCACTATCAGGGAGACTAGTCTCCACTTTTTCCAAGTGCTTGGGAACTTTAAATGCAACTGCCACTTCCAGTCAGAATTAGTTTTGTGAAATCAGGGAGCTCAAAGCAGCATGCTAGAAAGTAAAGAACAGAGAAAAGTAGTTACCAGGCCCGTTCTCATCATCTTCATATGGTTCACTGCAATTGAATAATCAACTCAGTATTGATTAAAAAAAAACCAACCAAACAACCAACCAACCAAAAAAAAAAACAAAAAAAAAACAACACCAAACACATCCCTAGATATTAACTACTACTCCAAGAAAAACAAAAATTGCATGCAATTACGTTTCTCTCAGTTGATACTAAACCACTAAACATGGGAGGTTATTAAAATGTACGTGGGAGGTTATTAAAATGTAAAACCAAAGTGACATTCTACAGCTAACAAACAGGACAGAAATAAATAATACCTGCATCTTGCAGTGTTTTCACGACAGACCTGTATCTATTTAATTGTATTTTAATAGTTGAGGAATGTTGAACTAGCTTGCTTTGAACTGTTGTTTCACTGTAGTAGGGGCAGTGGTTTGTGGATCTGCAAATATCCAAACACGACTTATCTGGCACTTGAAGAAAATGGTACATTAACTTTTTTTTTCCGTATGTTTGGAAAGAAAGGAGAAATAAAAGGCAGAAATTAGAGGAATGTGGGATGTTTTATAAAAGTTCCTAAATTTGTATGTTTTACTGTGCTTCCATACTGGAACAAACCCACAATTCATCATTTAATTTATGAAAGGAATCATAGTAATTTCCTATCCAGCTAAGCTGGCACACCCATGTCAAATACCAGAGCTGTAATTCAAAACTCAGGAATAATCAAAGCCCATCAGGTCACATTTTAAAAGCAGACTGACAGCAACCAAATCTCACTCTTCACTAACACCAGTTAGTGGTCTACCATATCCAAAAAGGCACTGGTGTTACTGATGCAGTCAAAAAAAAGCTTTCCTATCCCAAAAGCCACTATAACTACTGCCACTCTGTCTTGCCTGAACGCCCATGGAGAGAAGCCAGAGCTAAGGACCGCCGAGTTTCCATTACCCTCCCTCCTGACGCCGGTTAAGACAGAAGAGCGTGTATGACTCACTGCCTACGCTCCACGCTGCAGGTACCCACAATATTCTGCAGTGTCCTAAACTCTACAGTCAGACAGAAAATCTAGGATTTTTAGTCACAGTGACACTAACTATTCTGATTTGAAATATCTTACTATGCTGAAATAAGCAATGTTTAGACTTTGACCATTTGCCCAACTGGTAGGCCGAAAGGCCACAAGAGCCAATTATTACAGAAATATTTTTGCTCTAATATAATACAACAAAATACTTGAGACTAATTCTGTAATATGAAAAACTGCATCCTAAGTGAGATGATTTAATAAATGCTTTAAAAGAAAAATGTTGACAAAACTTTAAAAAAAGGGGAAAACTCTACTACACACATATTGGGACACATTGTCTTTCTGAACTACAACCAAAGGTTGCAGTATGCATAGAGCTACAGGAACAGGGCTGCTCTCCAGGAATAAACTAGCACCATCGGAAATGCCAGCACTTCCTGAAAACCTGCAAGTATCACCTAACCATTACTATATAAATACCATTTCTATGCATGACAACTGTCATCACAGAACTTTAGGATAATTAATCTAAGTAGTATATTTCACACATGAGACAAGCTGGGAGGAATCCTGAATACTTTGCATTCTTCAGAGAAAATCAACTCTAGTATATCTTGGTGTACCAGACCACCTTGGAAAACTGAAAAAAAAAAAAAAAAGTCTATGTATTAGTACAGCAAGTTCAAAGATATTACACATGTACATATTGGTCACCAGAGGAGGGTCGTTGAAATCAACATTGTCATGTAACAGGTCTCGTTGCTTACTCTAAGAAATACATGGAAAAGACACAAATCCTTTTTCTCACTGTGGTCTATCACACCAAAGAAACAGATCAGTTCCTAAGGAACATATCACATACAAAGCAAACCCACCAAGGAGAAAATAGTGCCATTAAGTACTTGTTCATCAGAAGAAGCTGACACGCTTATGAAGATTGATGGCGCTGCAAAGCTGCTGCAAAGCCGCAGATGCTGCTTGCATTGCCTTTCTTGAACCAGAAAGGCCACTGTTAGAGCCAGGACAAACAGAGCACACAATGACCAAATACATTATCTTTACACCTGCAATGCTACGAACCAAGTCTTTGAAGACCTGAGAGATGAGGGTGCAGCAGTTCCAGCCTAAGGCAAAACACAAATCACTTAAAGAGCACCCTCAAACTTGCCACACAAATAAAAACTATAAAAGAAAAAAAAAGATCAAAATTATGAGCCCATCACTGTATTGTTACTTCTTCGGGAAAGCATTTTAGTCACAATTATTCATATACCAGAATGAAAAAGAGAGTATTTTAAATTTTGTAAGAAATGGTTTTCTCTTAGTATAGACAATCACATCACTGTTCTTTACCAGCTCATACCATGCTCATATCTGCTGATCAACTTTGTTGCATTATTCAGTCATTGGTCATCCAGAATTCAGAAAGAAACAGAGAATTTCCTTTTTCAATTTAAAAAGTTAAATCCTTCAGCACCAAGTTTGCCTGTAGTATACCAATTGAAATGCAAAGATTTTAATACTGCACAAATATCTTATTAGAGTATCAATAAAACCAATATTCCAGAATAAATTCTCTCAAAATTCAGATTAGCTGCAATAGTATGAGAATACAAGTTGAATGTTTAAAACAATTATTTTGACTAGCTTTTGTATTGCATATAATCCTCTCTGTTTTTCTTCCTATTTGAATATAACCTTGTTTATTAATTGTCGTTATCCTGGAAAATCCATTGAGCTGAAATTATAACAAAATCTATTCTTTAATCCAATGTATCACAAATTAAGGCTACAACAATTAACAGCATCGTGTATCTTGGAAAATTGTCTGCTGTTTAAGCAAAGAAACCCAATCGTAGAACAATAAAGATGATGTGGATAAGATTCACCACTGGCACATCAGACTTCTGCATCACCATTTTGGCCATCACAGTTTAGTAAGTGTTATCGACAGAAATTCAGAAGTCATCCAACTGCCCTTTCTCTCTTCCTACCATCTCATCAAACCCATCTTCTCAGTGGGCTTTGCAACCTTGCTTTCTCTAGCCTCAAAAATGTGAAGAAAAACATTTCTACATTTATTAGACAATGTAAATAAAAACCAATTCACAAACAACATCACATTTAATAAGAGTTCATATAGTAAAATCATTTGTGACCTTTTTTTGCCTTGGAATTGACCCAGTCAACAGGACCATTATTGCGATTACAGCTTTTTAAAAGTGCTGTTGTTTCCTTCCTCGTTGCACGCACCTAACAGGCAGCACAGGTTTACCCTAATCACCAGTGCTCACACTTAGTGCGATTTACAAAGTCTTGGATTTCAGTCTGCTCTAAATTCAGAGATTTGGACAGAGAAACAAAGTACCATTCTCAAGCTGAAGCTAAGATATTTATACTTATACGTATTTTCAAGTAGGACTATACGAACAACTCAATTTGTGTTCAGTTTTTCAGGTTTTGCAGAAATGAGACGGTATGTTGACCAACACTGCGCTTGCTGTTTCTTTTTTCTTAATTGAGTCGGACCACGTTCCCCTGTTGGCATCAGCAGTCTGCCCGCACCAGGAAGTGCCCTATTGCTCCAGCGTCACATTTCCAGAGAGATCCTGAACCATCAGAGATTTACAGAGGACACAGGTGTGGTACCAGGCAGGAAGGACTGATGATCCTAATGGCAATGTGAAGCTTCTCAAGAACTTGCATACTTCCAGAGTTAATCTGATTACCAGACCTAGGATCAAGAACAAGTTTTTCCTCTAGCTCAAACTGCCACAGCTTATGGAGAGACAGCAGGAAAGAAAGGAGCATGGCATGTCACGTGTGAGTATGAACACTTTGCTGGGGACATATCAACTCTTCCAAGTCATTGGGGTACGTCAAGGCAGTGGAAATAGTCTTGCTTTCTTGGTAGCACAATTCATGTTTTTATCTCTGGGATTTTGATACAATAGGACTTACGATGCTGGGCATATTTCTGACTTCTGGCCACAGCAGGTGCTTTTACAGACCTTCTGGACTTACTGTCCACTGCCGAACTGCATGTGATGCTGTAGGCTGGATTCAGTGATTCAGGTGGCTTCTTCTGCTTCTGTACAATTATGTCTCTAAATGGAGCTGGTATAAGCAAAGAGTAGAATTATTGCTAGAAAAATACAGTGCAGATCGATTGGATTATTACAGGAATTATAAGTGGATGTTTTTCTCTTGTGTTAGGTAGCAGGCCAAGCAAGACAACCATCATCTCTTCCTATACTCATAAAAATTCCCTAATGCATATAAAAGTGCAGACCTGGTCTGAAAGTTGCCTGTATAAATGGTATTTTATTTGATTGGTTTCAAATATAAAACTCATTATGTACTTATTAAAAAAAAAAAAGAATGTATCAGTCCTAGAAGTGTATCTGCAACTGTACTGCACGCAGAACCTCTGTAACTGGAATTCAGCTAGTATCTTTTGGTTATAACCTGCATGCTGGTAAATATTCCATCTTATTCTGTTCTGTATGTGTACAACATCTGCCACAGTAACAGTTTTAAGCACTAGTAGGAATAAATCAGTGAAGTCAAGAGAGCTGACTCATTACCAGTGACCATATACCTCTGAAGAATTGAGTAAGATGCAGGGGGGGGTTGAGTGTAACCTGACTTTAAAATCCACTTGACTCACCAATCCACTTGACTTGCATAAGTATCTGTGACAAGGCACTCCAACATATGAATACAAGGAAATAAATAAAACAACCCAGAGAGTCCCTTCCCAATCACATTAATAGCAGACATACAGAAAATGTTTCAGGAATTCTATTTTAATCTAATAAAAATAATAAAACATAGAGATCTCCTGGGAAATATGTGATCAGATGAATAGAAACTAAGATGATTACACAGGCTGCAGGCAAAGGAGATAAATGGAAGAGAAAAAAAAGTTATACAATTATAGAATGGTCAGTTTTCTTTTTTTAAAGGAGATTATGATGATTAGAAGTATTAGAAGTATGAAGATTAGAATCATGAATGTATTATTTAAAATACAATAAATTCTAGGTACACAAGAGAAAAACTATGAAGTATACAGCTTTGCAAAGTACAAAGTAAACAATTTTTGTGTTAAAGAGTAAATAAATGTTTTTGTTTCTTTTTTTTAAATATTTTTTAGTCAGTAGACAAAAAATATGAATCTTTATATACACATACCATAAAAGAGATTTTCACTCCAAGGCAGAAACAAAAAACACTTCAGTAAAATTTATTCTATTCCCTAAATGTTAAAGAAATTAAGCTAGGTCTCTCTGCTTATTACTTATAACATTCATACAATGATAGGAAGAATTTTAATTGCACCTACACTTTAAAAATGCACTATTCTTTATCATCTAAAATAAATAAAGAAAAATCTCTATTTCTATAAAAAGAGATGTTTTATCCTAAGGCCAGTGTACCCAAACATATCATCTTTTCATTTTAGTTATTTTTATCCTAGAGATAAGAGTCAGTTATGTCTATTTTTTTAAACAAGGAGGAACCTAAAATTAACCTCCTAAATCTGTATGTAGACTTGATTTAGACTTGAAATTTAAATAAAACAAAAATTCCCAAGAGCAGACTCAAAGCTCTTACCAGAAATCTGCTCAAATTCCTACAGCAGGGTGACTCTTTTATATGCCTAGCTACTGCAGTTGCTTTGAGTTTATAAACATTTTAGCAAAAAGGGAACTCAAATCTCAAATTAAGTGCAGACTTTCTAAAAGAAAAAGACAGGTCCTTTGAAGTGAGATGCTCTGAAGACTGAATTTGGAGGGACAGGACAGGGCAACCTGTATCGGTACTTTTATGTAGCAGGTTCATTATGTTCCACTACTTTGGTAATTGATGTTTGTATAAGAAGCTGACTAAACAATCAGAATTTCACCTTGCTATACAAACGTCACCCAATAACATGAAGAGAGGTTGGTCAGGTTAGAATAGAGATAGGACGTGAACAGAACTGGACCCCATGGAAGCATCAAATAAATTCATGTCAACTTTTAAGCAGTCCAGAGAAGGGAGATGAATTTTGCTGTATAACTCTATACAGCTATACAGAGCTCTATAACTTATAAGCCAGTGCACCCCGATTTCTAAACCCAATGCCACATGCACGAGTCCTCTGTAGTAATCGTGACTGTTGGCAACAGCAGCTATATTAAAAGTAGCTGACAGAGTACTACAATGACCAGCGAAAAATTAGATTGTGATACGTTAGGGCACACATCAATGTGACAGATTTTGTTGATCCCATCAGACCACGCTAGTGGAGGACGGCGGGGGGGGGGG
>VXBL01006003.1:385045-400048 GCA_013400195.1 Aramus guarauna | reverse complement strand
GGGGGGGGGGGGGGGAAAGCGCCTTAAAGATGACATCATCCATAATGAAATTACATAGCAGAAAAGCAGTTAAAGGAGAACACAAACACTTCTGGACTAACAATGAATGTCTTTCTGTAAAAATTGAAGAAGCTAATACCTAAGTGGCAGAATAAACTGACTCTAAATGAGACCTCAGGTAACAAACACACACACACCTCTCCCAGCAAAAACACTGAAAGAAGATATTTGTTATTTCGTTTTCAGTTTGTTGCTGTTCTCTTCTCATGGTTTAGCTTTTATTTCAAAAGGCTTCCATGTATTATAGTTCTTTACCGGCTAAAGAAAACAGTCAAGATCTAAATCTCTGAATTGCTCAGAATTTATTATAAATGCCTAAATGCTCAGAACAGATGGAACAAATACTTCATACAGTACATGAGCTATCCAAGAATTCACAGACTATATGTGTATGAAACAAGGAAAATTAGGCTGTTAACCACAGCAGGAAAGTAGCTACAGCATCCCACTATGGCCGTAGAGACGCGAGTGCGAGCCCTTTGTCTGGACGGGTGCCAAGGCCTTCCCGCAGTTATCCTAGCTGTAAATAGGTACCTCTTCATTCAAGCTGAGAAGAAAAAAGGCAAACAGATGTGATACTAGCCATATTGCTCCCTTGTGTGCTGTTGGCTGCAAAATACAAGCGTGTCTTAACCACACAAGACCGATAAGCCACCTGCACCCAGAAGGGATCTTTGGCAGATTTTGTATTAGGGAAACAAACCCAAGTATCAAAGCATCAATAAGACTATTGTTTTCTTTTTAATTTAAAAAAAAAAAAAAAAAAAAACAACCACAAAACAAAAAACCACAAAACAAAAAGCCCCTGAAATACAGATTTTTCAGCAAAGACAAAAATGGTACCTCTCATGAAGAAATACAGTTTTAACATAAGAGTTACTAGCTGCTTCAAAAAAAATGTTTCTTCTTTTTACCCTCTTATACTGCTCCATCAGCATTTCTCCTGTTTTCTGCTTCTTTCCTTTTCTAAAAGGCTTTACTCTGTTTAAATGCTTCTTCCACACTGACACACTTTTCCATTTGATTTTTTCCATTGCTTTGTTCCTGCATCCAAAATGCATCCCCACCTCTATTTCCCACAGGATTCCTTTCCTTGTTATTGTTGCTTTTCATTTTTTTTTTCCCTACTCCTCTGTTTACTCTGTGCCTTTGCTTATTTTCTACCACTTCAGCAGAAAAGAGTCCAAGCAAAGATAAAAAGCAAATGGGAAGCAACAACATTCCTTCGCTACTCCACTATTTGTGCATGGAAGCATGCCACTTCTAAGGGAACAGTCCAACTGGCATCACAGCGATCCCTGTGGTATTTGACAAGGATGTTATGTTGCTCGGGCAACCATTCCTAATTGTCTTTTGGGATGCTGAGCAAACAAGATGGGTTTTTTGCTGGTCTGTATGAAGGTCACACTAGCATAGTGGTGGCGAACACAGATTACTGCTATAGCAAGCAAGGCACTGAAAAAAAAATAGATTGCATACATAGTCCTGTATCCAATAGCATCGATCACATCTAAAACCCAATCTATTCCACAACTACAGTCATGTAAGATAATGTGTACAAGACTTGTCATACGAGACTACAACTACTATGCCACAGACATTAATGGTATTCTAGACTCATGCTGAAAGCAAATCTGAATGTTTCTCTTATCTTGGAAAATTAAATATATATTAAAAAAGCTATTTATATATAACAGCATCCTACAAGAAATAGATTGTCAACAACAGTTTGGCCTCCGGGCACTATTAACATCTTTTAGAGATTGGGAAGAAAAATTTTTAGAAAGTAAATCTCTGCTGAAGCAAATAAAGGCAGAAGCTTTAAGAGCAGGAGCAATTGCCTCCAATTTCCTCCAGAAGGTTCATCTCAGTATATGAATATTTTGCAATTTAAAAGAAACACACCATATGCTGGGATGGCTTTTCTTAACTAGAAAAGTCTGCCTTATATTTTTGGAACATTTAAGTTTTTCCTTGGGCATGTTTATTGACATGTTTCATAAACCTCAAATCCTTAACTGAAAAAAGAACCTACTTCAGCTGTATCAATGGTGGAATTTTTTTAGTTCAGAGACCAGAAGGAGGAAGAAAGGAGAAATGTTGAGTAACTTGGGGGAAAAAGTCCATTTCAACATCAAGACACAGCAAAATGATTATTTCATTACAAATGTATTCAAATGAAATTTCCACTTTTCAAATTTTTCTCCATTTTTCCTTTTATGGAAAATATTTGCTAAATTTAATCCAAATTCACTAACAAAGGTACAAAACTGCAATTTTTTTCAGAGTATAATGAACCAATAAACCCCACTTCCTAATCTAACAGAATCAAAAATCCTCTTCTGTGGAGCCAAGTAGTGCCTCGCTATTTTCTGCCTGGGCCACGGGCGGTACAGATCCACCCAGCCCTCTCCAGTTTTCATCGCCCCTGGAGAGCCGTGTGACAGATGCCACGCAGAAACTTACAGTGAATCCTTTAAGGCCCTACCAGAAAGACAGAAAATAACCCAATTTTTTCTTTTAATTGTGTTTACTCTGTTTTCACTTTAGCATCTGCCCTGTAACACATAAAGGTTTCTCCAGCCTACGCCAACCAGCCCACATTACTGGATGCAATGTCTATCTTCCCTGAGTTTCTCCAAGCCTACACACACTGCAGCACACTATAATAAGCACATAAACATACCACATTTAAGGTCTAGGAAGCGACTGGACCAACTATGGAGGGAAGGATGTATCTCAAGCTCTCTGAGATGCCTACCAGTGCAGGGGAAGCGCCGGTAAGAGCAACGCGTTGTGCTCCCTGCTGTGAGTTACTGCCAGAGGCAGGACCCAGGGCTCAGCAGACCCAACGTGCCACAGCCATCCTGTGCTCATCTTTCATGTGGAGGAAAGGGAAAAAAGGGAACAAAAAATATTTTCAAAGCCATTAGCAGTACTTTTCTAAGGATGCTGTTTTAAAAAGAACCCTTCCCCCCCGCCCCCCCCCCGGATCATCCCAATTCACAAAGCCTGAGAATAGCTCCCGCTAAACAGAGTAAGTGATATAACTTTAGCAATTTCTGGTGGACTTACTTAGCCACAACTGGTCAGAAAGCTCCAGTATAGTGTTTGCTTAGCTAGATTTGCAAATACTTGCAACTACTTTGGGCCAAAAAAACCTTCTTGGCCTCTATTACTTCCAGACTGGGTAGTTCTTTCTTACAAGTGTTTTACATTTTCAGACATTTGTCCCTGTCCGAGGAAAGCACTCCAGTTCTCTAGCATAAAAAGCACATTTTACCACTAAGAACACTTGAACAACAAGAACGTCTGAGAGACTGAGGTCACAGATAACTATCAAGATGTTCTGCATCCTGAAACGCTACCACTAGTACTTAATACACCAACAAGGTCATCGATATCCTGCCATTATCACTCAGGGCCTTTCAACTTTCATAAACTGTATTCAGAGGCATTTTCAATTTCATAATGATGCTTTAACATACATAATATAAACAGATATGAAAAGACATCTTTCCCATTTAAGCCTGCAGAAAGAGACAACAGGAGCCATATTTCTCGATTATAAATTATTATGACAGTGACAGTGGTGGACTGTATTCAGGAGGTAAATAACAGGAAAAGTAAAGTAAGATTTGTCCCTACAACTACTACTATTGACAGCGTGTTAATTTTCTGAGGTGCTATGTGAGTAAATGACAAGTTAAAACATTTGTTGTACTACTTGGTGTTACGAAGAAAATAAACAAAACAATTTAATATGGGGTTTTTGTATTCTGTTGTCAATTTTGAGCCAACTTTTGAAGACACTTTTGCTTGTACAGATATTTATGTGCGGGCCTTGGAGTTTACAGTTCACATAGCCCTTCATCTATTTCAGCGGGGCTCCAGGAGGACACTGCTTGAGTGCTTCAAATCGCAGGGCAGAGATATTACAGACTCACAGACTCCTGCTGTGCTTGCGTACCCACGCTCATCTTCAATAAAACAAATAGTTTTTAAGGACTTGGTAATATACTTAGAAGTAGGAAGATAGGAGGATACGCTAAATAAATAAATAAATAAATACACAGCATAAACTAGCAAATAATTTTAACAGCCATGCTGTTTTCATATCAGAGGTTATAAACTGAAATTTCTTACAGTACACTAGCACCAAAATGAACAGTGTTCTCTGGACATTCTGTACTGCCATACAGTCAAGGCAGAAAGCACACACAGTCTCTCTTACTTAGATTAAAGGTGACCTAAATTAACCCTAGGTTAAAGCTAACAAAAAGACCTCCAGCAGTAAGCAGCTGAACATAAATCTGGGTGTTTCAATTACTTTTGTCAAGGTTTCTCAGGAGGAAGAAGCGCAACATTCACCCTCAATTCTATTAGGGCTGATTCTCAACCTGAACAGGAGGCATTTATTACCAATAGGTATATACTCACGCTCAAGACAAGACACTAAACATTTTCTTTCATGATGATGTGAGACTTCATTCTTGTATCATCAACCCCCCCCCAGTTGCCAGGATCCTATCGACACCTCCTCCCCTGCTGTTAACAGCCACCGTAAGATTTTATCTGCGGTCTTGGCCAGAGCCAAGACGATGTACTGGCTATCAGAGCCTGATCAAACAGGGTTCATTAAGTATTCCACCTCTCCCCGCTCACTGACTTTGACAAATCAGGGAGCACTGCCCCCACTCTGAGAGCTTCTTACTCTCATGTGAGATCCTGATAAATTTGGATTTTGCAGAGTAAGATTCAACACAACACGGACAGGAATCCAATGATAAATTTGTATGGATAAAACTGGTGACCAAAATACAAGCATCCTCTTCCCTCTTCAGGGGAATCACACATGTTTATGAAACAGAACCGTTATGTACCACTGTTGAAGCAGAAAATGGGATAGCGGGATTTACTTCACGTTTTGCCGGCCATGAAGACGTAAACAGGTTGTGTCAGAAATTGCAACTCAAGTCATCAGGTTTTTCTGAACTTCTAATGCCATACAACCTACAGTCTGAAGTTCAGCATCTCCTTTTTAAGCTTCTCTTACTGTTGTCTACTGATTTCATAGCTACTGAGAAATCTCCTGACAGCAACTTCTAGGCATAAGAAAAGTATATTGCATGCAAAAGTATAAATGATAAAATGTTACTATATTAAAAACCATAAAAGATACAGCAAAAATAGAAATACAGATAAAATTTCTCCCTCTGCTCCTTGTTACTTTTCACAAATTATAAACTCAGGTTATATGCAGGGCAACTCGGTAATTTTAAATTCACTAGAATAAAACTGTTGGATTGCATTCACTCTGAGTCATCGATCATCTAGACAGTGAAAATATATTGTGATATGTTTATTTACACATAAACGTTATCTCAAAAAAATATTATGTATTACTAGTCATAATACTGTCATTATTACAAAGAAATATACCTCCAGAAAGTTACACCAGAGGACTGAATTACAGAGAAGCATCCAAATTGTACTCAAAAGTGAGACCTAGTCAGTGTTTTTCAACCAAAACTTTTCATTACTGTGTATATTGATGCTGAATGAACAAAGATACTCGGTCACTTTTTTTTTTTTTTTTTTGAAAGGCACTTTAGAACAATTTCATACCCCAACATCATAAAATATCTCAATCACAGCTTTCAAGATCTGTTAGAAATTTTTTTTTTTGCCTTTGGTGGAGAGATCACTCCAACTGTAAGGACAACAGTAATTTTCTTAAGTAACTCATTTTATTTTTGCAACATTCCTTAGTCCTTGACAATAGCTGGTAAGTCAGCGTGTAGCCAAATATGTGTCAGCAACCTCAGCCAAGATGCCCATAGCCGTTTACACAAAAGAGAAACTCCCCTGCTGTACGCTATACCAGTTCCAAAATTAATCAACATCAGAAAATAGCAGTAAAATAATTCTTGAAAGACTACCAAGCAAATACGCTAAGGAAGAAAAAAGGACTTGTAAGGTTAATTGTATTAATGCTACATAGTGACACCTAGCAAAGAAGCGTTTTGGGACAGCTTCCCGGCTATAAAAATTCTAAAAGGCAGATTAACAAGGAGGGGGGGAAGCACTTTAGATATTCGGTTGGAAATTGCAGTGTTCTGGAAAGAAAATCGCACATTCATGCTTATTTTCTCTCATTTTTAACAAGCATCCTGAAGCCAGAAAATTGCATGTATTCTACCAAACAGGGCTTTGCCCATGCATTTTTAAAAGTTAGGAAATTTACTTCCCTTGCTTTTTTTTTTTTTTTTTTTTTTTTTTTTTTAACTCCCTCTATGGCTGTGCAGGGCACTGGTTTCCAGTTCCACACCAGTCCCGTCAGACCCTCAGCAAGCCCACAGGCAACTGCGACAAATGACTGCTATGAGTTTGAAGTTTACCATCCATTCCTCTCAAGTATTTATGTTTTAGTCTTTAAAACCATTTGTAAAATGTCATATTCTCTTCTAAATCTAGTAATAGCACTGGAAATGGTTTGCCTAATTTTAACTTTCTCCCATTTACTTTCTCCGTTATGCATTTCTCTTTAACACTGACTGCCTCTTGCACTAGGTAGTTCAATAACAAAGATAGGAAAATATGGGTTTCTGCGCAGAAAGAACAGAAACACGGTACTAAAGGTACTGAAGCATGTAAAATGTTAATTACAATGAAAAATACTGAAATATGTTGCTCAGCTCACTGCAAGATTGCCAACCGATGTATCTAGCTAGAGGTCTGTAGATAGGAGCATGGTTACAGCCGCTGTCCGTACCGCTGACGGCTGGCTGTCCAGCACGCGCCCGCGCTGGGGCGGGAGGAGGTACGCGGGTTTAAAAGCTCATTCAGAACTGTCCGTTGCAATCCGCGATCGGGCACAACCCAAAGGGGAAAATACTCTGTCTCTGCCAAAAGTTCCCGACCCTGCGTTCCGAACAGCAGAGCCTGTTCGCTAAATCACGTTCTTCTCACGCCCTTTTTCTGAGATACAGGTTGCCCATCTTTATTTATGTAGGTCTTTTGTAGATCATCAAGTGGAAATTCCTACCACGCGGTCCCTGCCAGCCACTGCTAACATATGAGGTTGCTCTTATGTTCAGGCGAACTTTGCAGCAACAGTAAAAGCAAATGTCAGAATTTTGCTAAAGTTTCTCCCCTAATACCATTATTTGCAAGATCCACCTCCTCCTAGAAGGGAGCACCATCGACCTACAATACTTTATTTCTCTACTTCTCATCTGGCAGAGCAAATGCTGTTGCCTCCTGCATTCTGCTCATATGCGCACGTGCTCTTATTAGCAAAAGAGAAATAACGAGCAAAACCTAAACTTTGACATTTGCTGTCTTTCACTTTTGACCCGTTGTGTTGCCTTTGATCATGCCACTCTTTTGCTACTCTTGATAAATCTATAGAAATAGAAATGCAAAGTGCATATTTGCCCCAGATAATAAAAAAATATTTTCTTTAATTCAAGTCTACTGTATTTTCAAAGTATTTTCAAAAGATGTGTATCGGGGGACATCTAGAAGATCATTAAAGCAACAAACAAAATTTAAAAATTAAATATACTTGGCTTGCTGCCAACATATCAATAGGAAACTTTTGTTCAGGGATATATAAATGTAACATTTCCACTTATAAAAATTAAACTGAAGAACAAACCCTCCACAGTACCAATACTTAAACATTGACAAATTTTAGTGACTACAAAGACAACCCAAGCCATCACGTTACTGAATGAGCAGAAAACTAACCCGTTGTAGGGATCATTTTCAGTTTCTTATCTAGTTTAATTTCCTCAAATAAAACAGTCACCCTCTTAACTTGAAGCACTTGAACAAAGGCTTTAAAAGTGCACCACAATTCTATCATTATTTGAGTATTTAACTTGTAAACACAAGCAACGGTTGAGAATAAAATGACAAGCACTAAGTACACATTATACAAAATGTAAAGATAAATAAAGATTAGCTGTCTGGGAAGTGCACAGAAGTCAGAGAAGCCTAGAAGCCTCACGCTTCCTCATTTATCCTTTAATGGAAAAAACTGACATTAGCTGGAAAAAGTATTGATTTTCTGTGCTGCAATCTGTGGGAGCCTAAAGAATTGAAAGTCATTTTTGCTGCATACTGAGATTGTTTAAAAAGAAAAACTTCAGAGAGGTCTGCTTGAATTACTTTCTGGATTTCATAATACACATATACATTTATTTCTGTTCAGACTTGTCCTTCTAAATGAGAAACTCACATTTGGAAGTTGTACTATTACGTTTAAATCTGCTTCAGCATGGTTGAAATGTATAACCCACCTTGACAGAATCAACCAACATAAAGTGCAAAAATATTTCACTTGCTGCCGTTAAGAAATGGCACCTTACGCTGCTATTAGACATAGGGCCCCTTAGGAAAATAACTGATTCTCCTTGGTACGCTTAACATTGTGATTTTCCAGGCATTTTGTTCTCCAAGTTGTTGGTTTTTTTCCCCTTTCCTTTCCATCCCCCACCAAGCATCTCCCGAGATGGCAAAGGACCCTCAGGAGAAGCACGGAAGGCTCAGCCGGGATGCAGGAGGGGCAGCTGGAGGGAAGAGGCATGGAGCATCGGCAGCCTGGGCAAGGGGACGTGCCTCTGTCCCCGGAGGGATCGGTGCCCCTGGGCCCAGGACCGAAATCCAGAGAGGTGTGTATTAACCTGTAGGGAGTGACCTGTGGAAGAGAGGCAGAATGATAAAGAGGGCAAGAGCTGAGCAAGCACATCTCGGTGCTGGAAACCCAGAGAAGTATAATGAATGCACCCCTGGTGCACTTGTCCTTCAAAAAAATTAGTTTCAAAATTAGTTTGCACTCATTATATTTCTTTATAAGAAACTAAGTGTCTTCTATAAACAGATTTATCTAGCATTGGGTTTTCTTCAGTGTTAAATCACACAGCTATCACACATTTTTTATGGTGAACTACCCAAGAACCAGCCAAGAAAGCAGAACTACGTGTTCCTCAAGATATCTGCAGCCTAAAGAGCAGTTTGTTTCCATCAGCTTTCAAGGTGGGAATGTTGCCAGAGATGTTAAAGTATGAAATGAATAAAGCTGCCATGCCCTCCGCAAGCATATTCTGCATTTCTCAGCACTGAGCACAGTGTCCACAACCAGACGAAAGCAGGAGAACAAAAGAAAGAAAAAAAGATGGAGAGCTTACCATTGAACACATGCAGTGGCATCAAGAAATAAAACTTCTTTGTTATGAGATACTGCCCTTTTTCTAGAGCACACTCTTAGCCTAATTTACATCCAATCCCAGATTAAATAGTTCTGGTTTACTGTATTTAAAACCACCTCACCCGACATGAATTAGCATACTTCTGTTGCCCTCAAGAGAATACCACCATGTTTACCATGTCCGTATTGTTAGCCTCTACCTATTTTTCACATAGCATTATTCTTTACTGCATCTTTGACATTATTTTTACTGATTTACTACAAATAACACAAGTGGAAAAGAATGAAGAAAAGGTAGAAAATGCTGAAGTCAATATATTTAAACTTTACAAAAGAATGCTGTGTAACTTAAAAATAATTCAAATAGCATATAGAATAGTAAAGAGATACAGCACAGGTTTATGACTGACTGGCTTTATGCAAAATGATTGAGTTAATGTGCTCACAAGATTAAGATTAAAGCATAAAAATTTGCAGATACTGAATAAATCTCTCAAAATTCTAAAGAACATTGAGGGGGAAATCTAATCATGAATATATCAGAAAGCAATCATACCAGAAATAGCATAAGGCGGCAGGGGCTAATAATACCACAGCGTATGTGCAGCACGAGCTGGCAGCCGAGGGCCAGCGCAGCGCTGGACTGGGCGGTCAGAAGGTGTCAGAGATGAAGGCAACGATCCTTCCCCCACCCCGCGCACAGCCCTGGTAGGATGAGGTAACAGGTTCGGTAACATTTCAACTATTAGAAAGCGCACACATCATAGAGGACAAGTATGTATCTGGGTCTGTAAAGGTGGCACAATTAGGAGAACAATGAAGCAATCAAGAAGGCGCAAAATGTCAGAACTACGCACAGCGATCTGATACGCAGCCTCTGGGGAGCTGGTTTAGGCATTTCAGGTGGGAAGCCTAAAACCTAAGGGTTCTGAAGAAAAATACCACAGTTTTAGGAAAGGCCAAGTGATTACAACATGGCTGGTTTACCACCTCCTCTACCTGGCCTCATAGGTTCATGTTACACTGATCTGGGCAAAATACTATGAAAAAAGAAAGAGAATGATGAATTAGAATTTGTAAATTTTAAAGGCAAAGAATCTGCCGCTCTCTCTCCTTTTCCTAGTGTAGCTCACAAAATTTTACTTAAATTTGTAGCACATTTTCCCTTCTCCAGGCAGATGGACACACAGCAGCTGTTACGGAAAAGGTAGGAGCTGGGCACCCAAGCTGCCACGTTCATTGTTACTTTTCAGAGCAACCAACTTCTTTGCAGATCCAACAGCAATCAGTGCATCACCAGAAACAGAAATTAAAAAGCATGTCATAGATGACTTTTGAAACGGCTTCTGTTCCTTAAACTCGCAGATACTGCATGACCACGTGGAGCTATTGAAGAGTCCTCTAAGGGTCAGTTGGCTAATTCTAATCCTCGTACTCTGACCGGGTTTGAGGCCTGCCCCATTAATCCCCAACTCACATTTCACAAGAAAGCACAACCGTTACTGTATTAGAGACAGAAACCATTGTAATTGGTTATTGTAAGCTCTGTCATGCAGCGGTATTTATGGTGACCAGGCAGGGGACAGAGTGTGCAGCAACTGAAGAAAATACCTTGTAATTTTTTTTTAAAGATTATTTTGCACTGGATGTCACTCTGAATCATATACTACAAACTGACCACAGGTTTTATATGTAGGCTACACTACCAGTCATAGGATGGACCAAGAGAAGCCTTCTCAGTGGACCACCATGTATTTTACATTTAACTTCCTATAGCACTCTTGCACACCCCCACAAATACAGGTTACAGTTAAGGAGAGTTATAGACCTTTTTTTTTTTTTTTTCCTCAGTCAGAGAATGGGTTATTTTTGCCCATGTTTGTGTCACCCAAGAGCATTAAACCAGGCAACAGCTATGACCTGGCCATAGTTACTAGAAGTTACATGCCCCAAAAAGCATAGTTGTCAGGTGCAAGTGAACTTGGGAGGAGAACTTGCATTTAGCTGACTGGAACAGGGGATAAAGAAGATGGATTTTACGCATCAACAACCATTACAATGAGAGACACAGAATTTGTATGGCTACAGAGCTAACCTTCCAGTACCAGGGGCACACCAATACTTTACATCCAGACTCATCCTCTGAGTACTCTGTAGCTCCATTTCATATCATTCCCATCCTTCTGTTTTGTGCAAACATCTTCTGAAGAAAGCTTGTTTTCCAGAAATAGGTTAAAACCAAGTAACACGGACTTCAAACACGAAAGAGACATAATTACTTCCCAGAGGGATGTGTGTGCCATGCTCACATAGGGGTTAGAGGGACACCAAGATGATTCAACATCAACTGCTGGTTTCAGATCTCAACAAGTTGTTTTATTTTTAAGCTTTTTTCCTTTTAACCAAGTATCATTTCCACCATCAGCCATCACCTTCTCACCCAGATGACCTACTCCACTCTGAAACAAACATTTGTCACTAAACTAACCATTCCAGCTTCCCATTTACAAGTTGGAAGTCCCTTTATCTGGTAGTTTTGTTGCCATTTCTGCAGTTCTCCATCAGCAGTTCTGCCTTTCCAGTTTCCCCAGAAGATCAATCCTTACCAGGTGGCAACATGTCTAACCAGCACCCTAAATACAAAGGTAAAAAAGCAAATTAAGTTGCCGCCCACCACTAAAAGTTTTCCTAGTGTAGAAAAATAACTTAATTGAAGAAACTTTTATCTTGTGGCCAAAACCTCAAAAATCAGAATCTGAGAAGATGAGCCATGGTCTATCTGGATTTGTTTCTCTCTCATTTCTCAAATCACAGTGCCATTACTTTCCAAACAAGATTGAATTTTATTTTCAAAGACAGGACATGAAAAAACAGTTAAAAGTTGTTTTCCTGAGCAAGAGCTCAAGGGTGTCAGGCAACCCTGAGTAGGTCAGGCATAAAAATACTCATACAGTAGAAGTGGGGGCAAGAGCCCACCTGCAGTCCCACTGCAGAAGCATGCTGACCACACAGAGGAGAGAGACGATGAAGGCAGAGGTGAAATGGGAAGAGGAATCATCAGCTTGGAGCCATTCCTGTAAGACGTTCACAGAAACTTCTCTTGACCCAAATCCTGTTTAACATCACCTCAACTAGGTTTGGTTTTTCACAGGGGAACAGGGTGAGGTGGTTGCAAGAACAGAAAAACATCGCTCTGTGTCACATAAACTAGTCGCATTTTATTAAGCGGGACGGATGCGGCATTTCATTTTCCAGGATTAATCAGGTCAGCTAACGCTGGGCAGATGTAGCCACAGTCTCCTCTGTCTGAGCAGGTAGCCTTCACCCCATGGCACAAGTTTCATGTGGCCTTTTCGTTGGGCAACCTCAGCTTATTCCATTTCTCAACAGAAAACTTTTCAATTGATAATCTGAAAAAGGATATCACAGTCCAAGATAAGGTATCGTGAAATTGATCTATAGATCATTCTTGTACAAATGTTACTTACTTTGGATTTATTTGGTTTTAGAACAAAGCAATCCCAGATATATGTCCCCCTGTACTGATGTAAAGGATCTAATATTTTAATACCTTTGAACCCTTTGCAAACGTAATTCACTATCTTAACTGGAAACAATATATGCTATAGAAAAGCTTTGTACCAACAGAACCGCATTTGCATTAGAGAGTAGGACTACATTCAATACCACATACAGATAAATTAATCCAGCCTTTTCGGTAAAGAATCCGTAAGTTCCTTAGCATTTCTGCTTGGACTAGAAATATGCAAATCAATAGGGACTAAGCATAGCTTTGGTGATTTTCACAATTTTCATATGAAGTGAAAAGTACGGGTCCTTTATACAGTTTATAGGCTACATGCATTTCCATCTCTCAATTTCCACTGTGAAACAAGGAAAATAAATCTCTTGTTTTAGCAGAGCTATGAACGCAGGCAGTCAGATCGCACTGTGAGAGATCATAACCAAGACTGGACTTCCTATCTGCTAAATTCTGGGTGGATTCAACTTATCCACCTGATTCTCAGCATCCCAAAAGAAGGAGGAAAAGACCCACTGGAGTGGGGGCAGGGCTTAAATTCCACAAATGTGAAATATTTGATTGAGGAACATAGAACCTTTAAGAGATGCCCAGGGGCCACACTTGCTAGAAATACAGATACCATCCCCCTGCAAGAAGACAGCAAGAAAGCCAAGTGATTTTTTTTTTTTTTTTGGTAGAAAACTTAATCTTTGAATCAAATGCAACATGACACCTGCTACTTGAAGTTCTTGCAACTCTCTATTAAGCTCACAATCAACAAGAAATTTGGTACAAAAAAGGTACAAAAAAAAAAAAAAGGAAATTATTTAACTTGGTTTCAAAATGCAGCTGTTCTCTCTGCTACAAGGAGGCATTTCTAAGGATCATTATAAACTCTCCCAATCTTTAGGACATTCCAGCTGCCATACATTCCAGACCCATCCTCTTACTCTTCTTCAATCTCCAACTTCCTCCTCCTTCAAAGCTTCACTTTTTAAAGTTATAGGTAACAAGTAATACGATATAATCTTTTTTGGTTTCGGAGTTGGTGATGGAGGGGCTCACACTGAAACCATTTAAGAAACCAGTCTGTAGCTTTCTCAGAAAGACAAGCTTGATATTCAGCACCTCCCTCCCTGCCGCTACCACCCATAGCTGTATATAGCCCTCAGCACATACGGATGCATTTTACTTGGAACCAGCCCCTAAACTAGCTGGAAATTCTGTAGGATTAATACACATACTTCAGAAAAAGATAATTCAGAGTTTCTAAGCACCATCTATTTTTCATTGTAAATAGAAAATAGTAGTGTCTGGGTTTCGTTTTTAGTAGCAAACCATATAGAATAATTTAGGTTGGAAGGATACTCTGGATGTCATGTGGTTCAACCTCCCTTAAAAAAAGAAAAACACACACACGCAAAACCCCACTTCAACTCTTTATTTTCCTCTTTCAACAGTTGTCTCTAATATTGTGGTAGTCTTAACTTTTTTCCTCCCTTAACATCTTAACGAGTCTATTCAACCCATGAAAGACACGAGTTTGACTGTCTATAGACAATAACTCCCGTGGTCTTCCCCTATCTTCCACACTTCATGTTTACCTGTGCTCCCTTTGAGTGGCTTAGCAGCTGTCAGCACCAAAAGGTTCCTCCATCCTTTTTCAGCTCTTCTGAAAGGAATAACCCCGAAAGAGGGATATGCTAGAAACACCATTCACCGGGATGTGTACAGTGGTGGCAGCATTTAAAGAAAACTTTTAACTGCCCTCACGTCTGTATTTTGACTTACAGGAAATAGCTGAAAACTGTAGGCTTGTATTTACAGCTCAGAAAACCTAGATACGGAGATAGTGAAATTAATTACAAATATACATAAATAGCACCATTCGTAGCATGAAAACTAATATAATTTCATATTCCTTAATATTTCATGATATTACAATCAAATTCAGTTCCCAATAGCCAGCACCTCATAATGCAACTTCCTCCCCGTCAGACTTCTTACAGCTGGAGAGTTTCCCTGTCTGTCACCAAAGCCATGCTTTCAATCTGTCAAAAACCCAACATCCCTCATATGCCCTGAGCATTTTTACTTTTATTTGTATATACCTGTTGCTGCTTCCTTCAACATCTAGAACCTTGATATTGCAAATTCAACTAAAAAAAAAAAAACCAAAACTAAAAAAAAAAAAAAAAAAAAA
>VXBL01006003.1:369748-382079 GCA_013400195.1 Aramus guarauna | reverse complement strand
TGCCCCCGCCACGCCGGCGGCAGCGGGCCGGGCCCGGTGACAGGTACCGCGGGGCTGGGCTGGGCTGGGCTTGGGCTGAGCGGAGGGGGCCGGCGGCACCGGGATGCTCCTGCGGCCCTCCGAGCGCAGCGGCGGGGCGGCCCCGGGGCACGGCACCTCGGCTGGCCGCTCCCGCAGCCGGCCCCGGTTCGCGAAGCGAAGCCCGGAGTCAAGTTGATGCCGGCGTGTCGGAGAAACGGGGACCGAGTACCGGGCTTGGGTCATGAGATCAGGTCTAAAATTAAACAGGAAAGCACGTGGCAACACCGGGGATGTGCTCAAGCAAGAGGCACCTCCGCGCCGCGGTGGGAGGGTGGTGTCAGACAAAGGGATGCTGTTGAGAGACCCAGGCGTAAGCACAGAGCAGGGCTGTCAGCAGCCGCGGTAAGGGCCTTTCCCTTCACTGGCTTGGTAACACAAGCACGATACCCAACATTGCACCGTCACCCTGCCCGCAGCTTTCATTGCCTTAGCTGATTTGGTCTTTGGCATCCGATAATGGGAGGTTGTGGAAAAAAACACATTACATACTCTAGAACACTGCCAGAGAAATTACTCCCTTAGTTTAATCTATATTAGCTTTCTTCTTTTTTTTTTCTTTTTTCTTTTTTTTTTTTACTGTAGTTCCTCCATCACAGCTTTCATGACATCCCTGATGGCTTAGGCACACCTTTGGAAATGGGAAGCTGGACTGTCTTGTGTGGAGAAGCCACTGAGTGGCACAGATCACCCTGCCGCGGAGGAGACAGGTTGCAGACTCACCTGTCCGGTTAATGACTCGCCTCTGGCACCCTGGTCCTTCCGCTAGAGCCTGGTCACTCCCTGTCCCCGGGGCTGGCGCACTGTCCTGTCCTCTGGGGATGGCTCTGAGGCCTCTCCTAGCAAACTGGGCTCCTCCTGGCTGTCCTGTTTTAATGCTTAGCCCTGCTGTCTGGTTTGTGCTAACAAGATGGGAAATATATTTTGTTGCCCAAGAAAATCACTTGAAATCCCTGGAGAAATAGATGTCACTGCCAGCAAATTTCAATAAGAGAAAAGGGGGAAATGGCAAATTCCTTGGGAAAAGTAGAGAGATTTACAGGTTTCTAGAAATCTAATCATCGAACCTACACTATTCATTAAGCAAACAAGCTGGTTTACGTTTTCCCCGTTTCTCAAACTAGCAGTTCCAGATTTGGCAGCAGCATTGTGCAGCAAAGGATCATTTTGCAGACCCTGACAGGGAAAAAGCCATGGCTGTTTTCCTATCGAATCAGAGACCTCCAGAGAAGGTTCCCGTGACACAGCATTTTCGGTGTAACCTCTAGGATCAGCTTCTCAGAATAATATGCTCTAGTCTCTCAGCTGAACCTGCAAGTGTCATTCTGAATGTGGTTGAACAAAGTTAGGGAATTCATTAAGTATCACAATTCTTTATTTTCTGTGCTCAATTTCCAAGAGTTGAAGCGGCAAAAAAATTAAGTGGGATTTCGGGAGGCGTCAGAGTAAGTTTTCATGTAAAATCCATAGAAAGATTCAGTAACAAGCAATATACATTATGGGGAGCTTAATAATATCAGGAATGTAGTCACTTATTTTTCTCCTAAAAGAAATGAGTAGCAGGCCAAGGAAATAAAGGACACAACTCTTAATCGTGTCTTAAGGACACCATTCAGTAACACCATTATTCATTTCAGTCAAGAGGCCACTCAACATCTGTGACCTGAAAAAGCAAACCTTGCATAGAAAGAAATTACAGAAAACTGTGCTGCTAATTAGCTGGCTTGTTTCTGAACAGCTTATTCTTTAATATTCTCTAAAAATCTTGATACCAAATTTTTAAGTGGCTGCTCTACAGAGTTTGGGTGGGGCTTTTTACTAATTTGCCTATACTTAAAAACCAAAGAGAAAGAAATGTGTAGAAAGTCAGTTTAAATACTTTGTTTATACAGTTGTGTTACGTAGATGGTGGATGACAAAATGCTGGTAAAGTGTATGCACACAGATACCCTCTTCATCTTCTAAGGGCTTATCCACACAAAACTTTAGTCCTGAAATAAGCCATCATTTGGGTGGATTCATATGGCCATTTCTTGCATAACTGTAGAAGATTATAACCACATCACTTCAGAAACACTGGCAAAAAAACGTTGATATAAGTTGATCCTATGTAGTCTTTTATAAAGTTTTTGAAAATCAGTGTGGTTGTTATCCAATGACATGACAATTTTTTTCACTATTTTTTACTCATAATTTACGCTGGCAGAAGCAAAGGTTTGAACATCTTGATGAAATGTTAAAGTAAGAACGTAAACACAGGAAAGGAGCTATATTCTATTTTGTCCATCAAGAACTTGACCTGTTCCTCTCAAGTTTAGGCTTATCGACAATTGGGAGGCATGTTCTCCAAAAGAAGGCTGTAAAACAGAGTTTGATTCTCCATGCAAAGGTAAAAGCTCCACAGGTTAAATTGTAGAATTCTTTCCACAATTCTTGGCAAGACACAAATGCCTTTAAAATGTCCTGCTCTTTAATTTGGGCAACAGTGAGGTTTGCTAAATATAACATGAAATGTTTGCTTACCATACATTGATGATAAGCAGATCTATGGGCACTTAAAATATTTACTTACAGAATCTTAAGAAAAAAAATTTTTTTTTCACCTGTAGTAGCAATATTGTTGTTTCTTTGCTGTCATTTATTGTTAGGGTTCGTATGTGTTTGGCAACACGGTATCCTTAGGCAAGGCACAGGTAGCAGACACGTGTTTTTATTAAAGATTTTTGCAAAGTACACCTTGTCTTTTTTGCAAATTAATTTGAATTATGCAAAACTGTGAGAGTACAGCAGTAGTAACCAGTGAACTGGAAATGCTTTGAAGAATGAGCATGAAGTAGAGCACCAAAGAGCATTAAAGAGCATCTGATAATAAAACAAATGAGGCAGAGGGAGAATTCAGGAGGCTCAGAGCAGGCACGTGCTGTAGAGGCAGCGAAAGGCAAGTGCCAGCGAGAGGGAAACTGGATGTGCCCTGGAGTAGGGGAGTGCCAGAAGACTGAAGAGCCGTCCCCAAGAGTCAGTCCTGATGGCAGCTGTGCTTTCTGACATCAGGCAACTCCATTCTGAGTAGGAAACCAGACCAACCTCTTCTTTCTGTCGCAGGGACTGACCATCCAACACAACATTATTCACTTTCTTCGAGTCCTCTGCGGGGCTGAATGACTTAGAATACTTCTGGCTGAGCACTGTTGCACCTAAATAGTCTAAAATTACTTGTGTGAGGACCAAGGATCTTCACAGTTTCCTGATGATGCAAAATTACTCACGGAAAGAAAACGAAAGCTGACTCTGAGCAGTTGTAGAAGGATCTGACAATAGGGAGTGATAGGGCAATGAGATGGTGGCTGAAAGTCTGTGTCAATAACTGCAAACTAATGTAAACAGTAATGAAAATAGCCCTAACTAAACATACACAATAATGGCTCTAAATTAGCCTCTTTCATTTGGAGTCATTGTGAGCAGTTTTCTGCAAACATTAGCTCGCTACTCAGCAGTAGTCCAAAAGGCAAACAATGTTAGAAATTACTCCAAAAGCAGCCAAGAACAAAGCAGAAGAGCTCATTACATCCCTATGTAAATCTCTCATGCACTTCAGTGCTGTGTACGGTTCCGGTTCCTTCCTATGAAAATGTGGAACTAGAAAATGCACGTACGCAGCTAAAAGAATATATGCAGAGGGATGGGACTACATTTGTGTGAGGAGATAATTTCTAGCTGGAGAACAGAGTGAGGAAGGATTTTCTTCCAATCGACAAAATCCCAGATGATACAGAGGAGGCCAACAGGAAACGATCACGCGCTACTTGCCGTGACACGAGGCTGCAGGGGACTCAGTAAGTGATCAGACAGCGGGTTTGAAACAACAACTGGGAAGAACTTTTCCATACAAAGTGTTCTTAAATGGGGATGGCTTGCTGCTATGCAACACTATGGAGACAGATGTTTTTAAGCGGGGGATTATGTGAATGGAGGAAGGATACCTGTAGCTGTTAAGGACAATAATTCCTTTTGCAGTCCCTGCTTAAAAGGTGCCTGCCTGTTGCCTGCTGAAAGCTGCCCAAGAAAGGACACGCTTTATCCGCCCTGCTTCAACGCTCTCTCCGAGCATCAGGTTCCAGCCACCATGGAGAACAAGACAGCAGATTAAACGGACCTTTCTGCTGGTCCTGTACAGGCATTCAGATGGTTTATTCTTTTCTTTCTGCTCAGTTAGGTGAGAGAAACACAGGACAAGCAGCATCGCTAGATATGAAAGCATACTCCTGCCTTTCCCCATCTTCCCTGGAAGTTAAATCAGACTCCTAGTTCTTAATCTTCCTCTTTTGGGTGTTTTTCCATTCCCCTGAAGAAAATCTGGAAAAACTGTTTTTCTCTGCTCAGCATTTTGCTCTTCAGTTTCAGTAGTGATAATCCATATGCACTGGTCTATTCATTTCAGCACCATTTTCTGCTCTCCTTCATACAAGATTGCGGCAGTACATAGCAAGAGAAATCCTGAAGCGTAATAACATATCATACACATAGAATGTAACAAAAATACTTTCCATACTCATAGATCATCACAGGAATAAAATCTAAACCATTCTTGGACATCCTGGAAGAGAAAGGGATAGTGATTTCTTCTCATTGAAGAAACTGGAAAGGGAAGTAGAAACATCCAGAGACGCTTTAAGACTCAAATTACAGGTAAACATCTTACACGGAGAACCACAATTTATAAGAGCTCTGTTAAGAATATCCCTATTAAATACAAGAAACTAGAAATCTGAGAAGCAAATCTGAAATGCAGTTTGGCAGAACTCCAAGAATCCCTGAAGACAAACATATGATAAATCAGCTGGAGTGGTTAAATTTCATATAAACAAAATCTGTATGGTTGATACTCTGTGTAGCTAGCTATCTCCACTCGAAGATAAGGAAAAGAGTTTGTTTCATACTTGATTTCAGCAAGGGATAGTAGTCCTCCCATGGCCTCATCTTCAGCAGAATGCGTGTGATTTCTTTACTGTGTAGACTGCAAAACCGAAGCAGTAAAAACGCTTTAAGCCACACTTTTTAAACAACAACAAGAAGAAATAAATCTCTGGTTGGAAGTGTTGTTACTACAACCATTAGAACCCTGCTGGTTATTCCCAGCACTCTGGTTTCTGTTCTAGACTGAGTTCTTTAAAACTTCAATATTTAAAAGACTTTTCTCTCACTATCTCCCCTACAATAACTTTAAAAAGCCCACAGTTTTAAAAAGTGGTACAGTTTCCTCCGCACCTCTGAGAACTACCTAATTTATTTTTCCAAAGAAACAACAGAGATTACCAAGTTTCAAACAGTTTCAGATGGCCTCCAGGATAAAATTCCAAGAACGTTGTTATATATGGACATTGAGGCCATCCTTGTATCCTTGTCCTTTAAATAGGCACAGGAAAAACCTACTGTGATACGTGTGTATGGATAACCCACGTCCGAAATTGTGGCAATAATTTTAAGTAGCTAAGCTGGTTTGTTGTCACAAAGAAGAAAGGCGGCAAATTTTAGTCTCCCCCATCATTATTATAATAGAAGTGAACTCTGAATAGAAGTGAATTCTGTGGACTTGATTGAAAGTTCAAAACATCAGTGGGTCAAGACATGCAGTGCATGTTTTCACATGCCGTTGCCTTTGATTTTGTTTTGCTGATTAAATATAACTTCACTCCTGCTATCCTTAGATGTCACAGACACATTAGGAGGGGGATTTAGTGTGCCCAGGATTAGAACAATCAGAGTTCTCATATTTAATATAACTTTCAACAATCTTGCAATTTGGATTGTGAAGTTGCTTATAATTTCGATTTCAGAAAATATTTCCAGCATATATTTGCATTTCCAATAGAGTTATTCAGGTATGTCAAGATACCCGAATACACTCTGTTAACATTGTCCTGTATTTCTTAAAATGACATCAGAAAAAAGTTGCTTATTAGCACTTTCCATAGACAGAACTCAGAAGAGCTGGAAGAATTCCCAGGGTATCTCCTGTACTCCCATGCTCATGATTTGTAAACACTTTCTCTAAATATAGAGTACGGTCTGATCAGCAGTTAACTCTTCAGTCTGAGGAAGGTCCTGCAGATATTGCATGTCAACATTACATTTGAACACTTCACGCTTCACGTTGGGGGAAGCCCCACAGAGTTTGCAGACTTTCAAGACAAATTCATAATAAGAGGATTAAGGTTTGGGAGCAGGGAGATGCATATTGCTAAAGTAGATGAAATAAAAGCCTTACATCAATATTTAATTAAACTGACAGTGCCATGTATAGTACAAAACAACAGCCCCACCACCTATGAGATACGTGGATTGTGCACTACTGAAGTGTTATTTTCAAGCTGTGATTTACGACGTTTACAAAGCAGCAAGGCCATAAAGGCCATCGTCCCTCCAAGCAGCTCCTCCTTAGAGCTTCCTTTAAAGCATTCATAATCAGGGCGAGCAGCTGGACCGTGCTTTGCGCTATGTTCAGCTGCACCCTTCTCTTGGCTCTCGTACCCAGCAGAGTCGCCTGACGCAGAGCTGCCTCCTTTTGTCTCCACGGCTTCAGCTACCAGAGCTGTCTGAAGCGTCTGGAACCACCCGGAGTTTTTTGAGTGCGACACAGCACCAGACTTGGCTGCAGGAGGCCTGATCCTGCCTGTAACCCAAGCTTCTGCTGCTGTGCCTGTCCCTGCCAAAAGCAGAGGCTGTGGATGAGTGACCCGAGGCCAGTTGGTGCTGCAAGTTGTTCAGTCAAGCTGCAGCTGGGGTGTGTGTGTGTGTGTGTGTGTGTGTGTGTGTGTGTGCTGTCAGTGCAAGGAGGAGGAACAGAACCACCACACAGCAGAGGGGGGAAGGAGAGATGACCCAGCAAGGTAAAGGAGCTCAACAGAACGCACACATTTTTAAATAACAGCTATTGCTTTAAAAGTAATCCCGGTGCCGTAATATTAGTTATGTGCATATGAAACGTGCATGGTGCGTGACAATCAGTATATTTCAAAACGAAGGAGAAATAAGACACGAAATAGCGAAGGTATTACAGACTGATGTAAGGGCTTCTGCGGTACATTGGTGATAGACATCCATCCAAGAGACTCCAAATCCGTACACCCAACCTAGTCCTAAAGCATTTGGCTTCCAGAGCACCACAGTGCCCTCCATCTTTTTCATCTTAAGATATGAATCATTTGGATTATCCTGCTTTTCCCAATATCTGAATTGACTTTCCCTCAGGAACCTGCTCTTTGCCTTACCTCTTATTAGACCATTTCCTATTCTGTTGTCTCAAAATCAGAACTCCTTTTTTACTGTATTCCTTGTTTTTCCTTTGTTTTGTCCCTCTTTCCTCTGGTTCTCTTCCTAGTCCCTGCTCATCTCGCTCAATCTTTTACAAAGCAATTGCAAAAATGCCAAGCAATGGTGTAAAAAGGTGTTCCATATGCGGCGTTTTCAAGTGTCTCTCAGAAAATTTTCACACTGGGCATGATAATTTTAAAACTATTTGGCTAATCCTGCCTTTGCAAAAGTATGACAGGCCTCTGGAACAGCAAGAAAAAGAATCAGAAATAGACATTTGAGATTTGTGCAAGCAAAAATACATCATTTGTATTTCAAAACTAAGAGGCTATGAAGAAATTAATGGTTTAAAAAATAATTCAGAGAAAAGATGCAAGTTAAACTAGGATTCTGTCTTCTCTTAATTACTTTAAGTTATTTTAACTATTATTAAATAACAATTATTAAATTATTTTAAAGTATTTTTCAATTATCTGTTTGATATACCTTGAGATAATTCCCGGGGTGGGAGGGGGGACCCAAACACAACAGCAACCACCAAACAAAAAAACCAAACCCCCCCAACCTTTTGGTTAAGAAATTCAGCACGTAAGTTGCTGACCTCAGGAGCGGGTTAAGATTTCCCAAAGCGGTTCCCGTCCCGCACAGCCAGGAGACCAGTGACCTCTGCTGGAGCAGCGGCAGGCCCTGGGTGCCTTTACGCTAACGATGCGAAGTGAGCTGGGCATCGTTGACCCTCCTTCTTTCAGTTCTAATTTTTTTCCTCCAGTTTATTTTGGAGAAAATTTAGCAGTACAACTGCAGTTCAAATCTTGTGAAAAAGTTGAGCAGAATCTTTGACAAACTTTTAAGTGAATGTTTAACAAATAGAGATAGAAAGTTTAGAAAAATGGTACGGTGAGAATATAAATGAGTAGTTTTCCTGAACTGGAGCTGTGCACATAATTGCATGTCGTTTTCACCTTCAACAGCTTCCACTTGCATGTGATTACTCCTTCTTATGCCTCTCACTGCTACAGTAATTGAAAGAGCAGAGGTGCCTGGCATCGCAGACATGAGATGATATCTCTGGAGAGAGAGTAGAGATAACACAACTGAGTACCCTGGGTCAGAAAATGGACCATTAACAGGAAGAAAGAGGAAGGATGCGAAGGAAATCCATTTCCACTGCACAGTGCAAACCTGGGCTCTGCCCCCACCTGAAGTACCATCGCCACAGGAAAAGGTCTCAAGTGGGAGCCCCAAGACCAGTGAAGGGAACGAATTGCAATCACCCCCACACAGATCACATTGGAATGCACAGCCCTCTTGAGAACGGCCTTTTTTCATTTAATGATCAGAAATACCCTAACGTAGACATTCAGGCAACATAAGCAAGTTAGTACCTTTCTCCAGTTACACAAACAACAGGCTCCTCTGCTGACCAAGTGGTTATGGCTCAATAAATGGATAAAATAATTTCTACTCAACATCATTTAGCATAATGCATGAAACCTGTATTATCCCATTTTCAAAAGGTATAAAAGCCTCATTCAATGCCCACAGAAGCTATGGCTGACGAACACAGCTGAAACCCAAGTCACAGATAAGCATACTAAATTCTACTTACCAATATTGAAGCACTATTACTGCAAAACAACACACAGAAACGCAGTTTTAGCCAATTTACTAACCACCAGCAAAAGGAATATACATGAGACAGTTTTTTCCAGTACAGGAACCTAATGCTCAATCTCACAGCAGAGTTTTCTCTTACCAGTGAAATGACCTAGAAAAGCAGCATGCCACCTACTTATCAGTAGTGCTATATAACAATTTAAACAAGGAGTGATGAGTATCATATCCAATCAAAAATGCCAGGGGACTTTAAAATGCAAAATGTATTTACACTAACTGGTATCAATGCTTTTGGGAAATACACTGAACTCTAAGGAGGGCAAGTAATAATTTTGCTTTGAAGCATCTTCTAAAAAATGTTACCAGGACACTACAAATGGCTCCATGTGAGTCATCTAATAGACTGATTCCACAGGGACTAAAAAGGATGGATACCGTCTGCTTGCAGGCTGCTTCTTAGGGTATCTCGAAGTGTCAGTACTAAAAATGGGGAAATTTCTTTGAGTACCAGCCCAATTCTCTTCAGTTCAAGACCTGAGTGAACAAGCAGGGAAAAGAGCTCTGTAGCCCAAAGCAGGACTACACTGAATGTAGTCACTTCATTTTTGAGTGCTTACATTCCTGGGGATGTTTACATCACTTAAACACACAGGCATCCGCCTTCGGAGCCACATGAGTCAGGGGATCTTGATATAGGAGAGACTCATCAAAAAGGCCAATTCAAACACATAAACGAGAAGCTTTTCTTTTTTCAACTGACTATACAGAGATTCTCAGCATTTCATCTGGCACCTACATAACACTCCCACCCTTATCCTATACTTTAAGCACTCTCTTAAGTAAAGACAAATAAAGTCAGTAAAGATCTGCACATATACTGAAAAGATGCTTGCGCTGGCACAGTACCTCGCCCCTTGTAGGCTGTGTTTTAGCTTACTCCCAACATGCAGATACATCGCATCGCACTCGTTCAGCAGCATGTGCCAGACCTGCTATACGAGCACGGTGTCTCTGTCATGTTCACAGTAGGACTGACGCTTTCTAAAAACATTGGGCTCACTGCACATGTACACTGTATAGTTAAGGCTGCAAAGGTGCTGCTTGACAGTTCTGGAGCTTTGGATCTACGGCAACCTGGTCAGAATTTTTTTCCCCTGAGCAAATATAAGAAAGCCCCAATTTCTACTCTAAATGTATGGTGAGGATGAGGGAAACAAAAACCCAAACAGGGCTTTTCTAGAGGAATCCCAGAGAAATGGCAACCACCCTCACAAACAATCTCAGAGTCAGCGACAGGGTCCCATTCTCCAGGCTCAACCATAAACCTGTTTGGTTCACTATGCAATTTCTAATATCTACAAGAAATTAGGAAGGAATTTTACAGCCTGCTTTAACCGTGCAGCCCAGATTCAATTTTGTTCTTCGTGCTGAATGAAACAAGTGCTCTTGGGGAAAAAAAACTTCGGGTGAGTCATCAAGGGCTGCATCGTAACACATATGAAGCGAATGGAGAGAAGCAAAAGGAGGTTTCTTAGGCAACCTTTATTCTGCAACTTCCTAACATTTGCGCATTTGAATTCTAATATTCTTTTGACATAAGGAATAGCACTGCTTTGTAGGTTTTTTTAAAGATGCAGTTTCTGTCACTTAAAATTTAAACTTCTGAACCAGATTCAATGACAGCTCTCATTCTCATAAACCATCTCTAATGCAAAAATATTTTTACTGATACTTCTTTTTATAAGAGCAGGAAATAAAGAAAAACTAGCTGAATGTGGCTGTATCTTGTATTAGAGAACAATTAACTATTTTTTTTTTTTTACTTATGTGCTGCATAAGAAATGTTATATATGCTACATGTAAATATTCTTCCAATGGCATTAATTTGCTAGTAGGTGAAATCACATGGTATTACTAGATGGCTAATCTAGGTTTGTATTCTAGCAGTATTTTAAGACAGCTGACTGTAAAGCACTGAATGGTAAAGTTCTAAGTTTTGAGTAAGCGTATCTTCCAGCTGAAAAGGTTGTATCAAAGGTTCTGCTCTTCTGCTCCCTCCTCTCCCCCCCCAGTCCCAACCAGGGGCATTGCTCTAATGGGTACATGTCTTCTGCTGTTGTAGAACAACAGAGAAAAATGAAAAAGGGTTGCACCTGCAGCTTTCAGCTACTTACAACTGGAGGTATTTCCCAATACCTTCTCTCTTCCTCTTTCTCCTTGAAAACCAAACAAACCAAGAAAAGGAAGCCATCTGTTGTAGGTAAAAAAAAACATAGCTTAAATTAATGCAGAGACACAAGACAAACCCACTAATTCTAAGGTGGTGAGCTTCCGCACATTCGCTATTGGGATTGGGAAAATCAGGGGCTTGGAGCACCAAAAAGGAGGCTGTAAGGAAGGTTTCCAGTAAGAAGTAGCATTCTTGAAAAGAAGAAGGGGCCAGAGAAGCAGAAGGTGGAGACTGTGGAAGGGAGGGATGATGGGGGAGCTCAGCGAGCAGCACAGCAACAAACGCCAAAGGCTGCCCAGGGGCACTGGCCAGCGGGACCCCAGCCTGCGGACGGAGCAGCTGCGCAGCACAAACGCAACTTTCTGCCCAACTCTCCTGACAGCAGCAACGTCCCTGCTGGGATGGGAAGTGAACCTCATGCTGCTGGCAGGGAGGGGAGAAAAGCAGGTAAGTGCATGGGATTATAAAGGTAGGATAAAAGCTCACATCTTTTTGGTTCTTAAATAAACCCCACTACCCAGATCTACTACGGGCTGTCATTCACACTGTCTCCCCTGTCACCCAAGCCCCCTTATTGATGTAAATAAGTGTCCCATCACATCAGAATTGTATACACTGGCTGCATCTACTCTGAAACTCGGTTGACTATCCAACACCTGGTAAGTAAGGGAGTAAGACCTGCATTTTCACACTGATTTTAGGGACTGCTTGGAAGGAAAGCTTTCTGAAGGTGCTCAGAGCCAGAGGAGCTATGTCTGTCTCCACATGGATGATCCAGGGACCAGGACTGGAGACACTGGGAAGAAGGATGTATCTAACAGCATGCTTGTCCTCTAGTGTGCATACAACTAGAATTTATCAATTTTATCTGTATAAGTTATTTTAATAACCAGGATATTTTCAACAAGTAGTATTCAGGAATACACAGAAAAGTATTTGGCATTTGAAAATTATCTGTGCAACCATCTTCATTTACTCTTCATCAATGCTGAAATCCTCTTCATCCTGCTGAAATGCTAAATTGCCCAATTCTTATTTAAACAACATATGCATGGAAAACTTCTTTAAAAAAAAAAACAAACTCAAAAAAAAAAA
>VXBL01006003.1:349342-360310 GCA_013400195.1 Aramus guarauna | reverse complement strand
AAAAAAAAAAAAGGTCTTTTTGTACTTTTACTTACCGCTATTAGTATGAGGATCTCGCTGAACATCGCAATATTCCAGTCCTGGGACTAGATCAAAGAGGGCAAACAGCTGCTCTTGGATAAAGGGAAGCTGTGATACCACTGACAGACGTTTGGAGACTGACTCTTGAATTCTGATCTCATTTTTTTCGAAACTACAAAACTCTGGCTGCCCACCTCAATAATCAACACAAAAATACATCATTCAAATCATCACACTAGCATGCCTTCACTTCATATATATTTTTCATTTAACTTTTAAAAGTAATCTAGGTCAACTATATACTAAAGGTAAACTACTTATTTCACCAATGCAGGTCACAGAATAATCGGTCAACTAGAGGAAAGCAAGCCATAAAAATATAGAAACAAAATACTTGACTCCTTTCTAACTCCAACACTCTATCTACTATGTAAGTGTTGATCTAAGCCTCCATTAGCTTCCCTTCTTCCAAACTGCATTCTTACTTTGTGACCATACTCAAGCCTACAAATCATTTTTAGTATAAAAAGCTGAGACTTACAAAATGGAAGTGTATTTCCTCTTGGTTCTTGCCTCGTGTTATTACTATAATAATCGTGTTCAAAAGACTCAGACGACTTATTTTTAGGTTCAGCCAGAATAGCCCTGTAGCCTGAAAGAAACAACCACACACATAGCAACACCTCAGCATATCTGAATTCTCTGACCAGATCTGCATTCTCCAAGTACCGTATTTAGAAACATATTATTCTAAAAACCCAGAAAGTGCTGGCTTTAGGAAAATAGCTAATTTATAACTCTTGCAGTCTGCCATAATAATTGCCTGAAAATTAACAACTTCCACATAGGACTGCTCCTAGTCACAAGCTAAGCACAACAGAGCCTTCTTGCTGTGAGGGTGACTGAGCACTGGCACAGGTTCTCCAGAGAGGGTGTGGAGTCTCTGTCCTTGGAGATATCCAAAAGCCATCTGGACATGGTCCTGGGCAACCACAGTGCCCAGGTGACCCTGGTTGAGCCAGGCGGGCAGCAAGATGATCTCCAGAGGTCCCTTCCAATTTGACCCATTCTGTGATACTTGGCAGGATTCAGAGACACTCCAGAGGCAATCACCTGAACTTCCACGCTAGAACAGCAGTTTATGCAGGTTTTGCACTGATTTAGGTTTTGCTTTTACAAAAGAAATAGTTATTACTCTCAGGCTATCCAACTAATTTCATTTTAACCTCACAGCAAAAAGGAAATAAAATTTAACTGCTAAGTAATCTCAGACTCATATTCCTATGCAAGAATTGTCACAAATATAATTTTTGTAGAACCACTTACAATAGATATGATGTAGCAATACCATGTATATTACTAGAGAAAAAAGAAAAAACCCACACAAGAACTACAAAAAAACAACCACACTCACACATCAAGTTGTTTCGTATTTGTGATTAAGCAAACATTGAACAGGAGGTTGGACTGGAAGGCTGCTGTTAGGTTTCCCCAAAAGCCTTTCTCCTCCTGGATGAGCTTCAGCCCCTGACCACCTTGGTGGCCTTCCACTGGACTCACTTAAATTCATTCACACCTTTTTGGTACTAGAGCATAAATGACCAATGGTTGGTTATAAAGCATACAAAGTCTTCCATTCTGTAACAGATTATTCATGACATTAAATGAAAACAAAATAAAACCCCACAAAACAAACCAACCTCCAAACTTCAATTAGGATGTATTTGTTCTTAAATGAATGTAATCAAAAGCTTAAATGCTTAAATTAATGAAGAGACACAAGACAAACCCAATATTTATTTAAATAAATGTCATCAAAACAGTATCACTATGGATTATCAAATATATTTTGTATCTAAATGCATTTAATATCAAATGCATATTCCTAGGGATACATTAAAATTTTCCTGTCTATGAAGCCTACATTACAGGCAAATAATAATGCATGAAGGAAAATTCTATAACCATTTCCAAACTCGTTTCACTGGTCTTACTTGCAGTTTGGTCCTGCAAGAATGTAATCAGGTGACTGTTCTCAATGACTGTTAAAGATACTATTTTTTATTTGCATAGAACTTTGTCTCAAGATGTGTTTACATCCTAAATAATTTACCTGCAAACAAAACTAAAAATTAAAAGTACATTAATGATGATACACACTTATTGTGAAAAACTTGAAAGAATTCAGTCAGATTCTTACTTCGATCACACTCTTCAATTGCTCGGGCAGCTTGCGATGGTTTTAAATACCTCACATAGCCCAAACCTTTACTTTCTCCAGTAGTCTTGTTTTTAATAATGCTGCAATATTCAATGTCTCCATACATCTAGAACAATTAAAAAGCATATTAATTTACTATATTTGAAAATGCATTAAAGTTCCATCTGTTAAGCCCTTCTGATAAATTAAGACAAAAGCAATTTAAAATAACGATTAACAAACAGCAAATCCGTACCTTAAACTTCTCTCGCAGATCTTCCTCTGTATAGGATTTTGGTATCATAACAAAGATTCGTGTAAGCTCCTCATCTTCAACATCTCTGTGGCTTCCAGAAGCTCTTGACTGTGCAATAAATACCTAATGAAATAATTACATAGACGTTAATTACTGGAGAAAGGGTCTTAACCACATATCAACAAGCAAGAAAAATAGTTTAACAAGTCTTTGTATTTATCTTTCACATTAACTAGCTTTCCTAACATGGAAAAAAAAGAGAACATCTCTGATCATAGATGCATCTGTGACCAAAGGCCTACAAACACAATCCACCCCAAATGGTTTCCCAAACAGGACAGAGGCCAGCAGAAGTTCTCACTGGGGATAACGAGGAACAGTCAGGACTATCAAAGCCTGATTCATCAGCACTGCCAATGTCACAGGTGGCATGTGAGGTAGCAAAAAATGCATTACTGCAACTGCCCTACTATAGCAGTGGTAGCAACAAATAAGCAAGCAAAAAACCAAGCCTAGCAGCTCATTAAAACCTTCCTACTGCAGTCCATTGCTCCGTTGGGCCGAACTCTGCAGGTCTAGTGCTCCGTGAAAGTTTGTTAACTTCTCACATCTGTGACTGTTAAAATCCTTTTTAATTATTGAAATAAATTTCATCTCAGAAGTGCACCCCAGAAGGCACCCAGAAAAAAAAACAAGTGAACAAACCAAGCCAAAACAACCAAATAAGAAAAACGCAAAGAACCCCCAAAGTAAGCCTCTTATGCAAAAATAGGAACTGATATCACAGAGCTCTTTTACATTATTTTTCTTACAGTCATGCAGGGGTGTAAGGAATACAATTCTCATATTTTGGCTTCTAACTACAACGTCTTCAGAAAATATTTTACTGACTGAATTGCATTTTCAAATGAAACAGGTGCAATCTTCTTCCACTGGTCAAAGTCATTCATGTCTTCATGGTACTTGGGGAACATGAAAACAATTCAAAAGGCCAAAAGCTGCCAGGCAGCCAGCTCCACCGATGAAAAAAAAGTCCCATGCTTGTTTTGAAACAAACCTGTACACAACCTACAAAACCAATATAAAATATGCTCACTTGCAAAGACAGTGCTATCTATTCACATCGATCTTGCTTACAATAAATAAAATATAGTGCTTTAGAATATTTCACAGGTTTAAAAAAAGGTGTAAAAAAAAAAAAAGTTTTTTAAAAAGGTACTGCATTTTCTCCAGGCCTGCTGCAGCTTATGCCAGGCGTGGGAACTTCAGGCACGGGGGGGACCCACCGCGGCTCCTCCTGACGAGCACCGCCAAGCGCGCAAGCCCCGCAGCCCGAGACGGCCCGGGTTTGACCCAAAAGGGTGACAGCACCAGCACCCGCAGTGCGTGCCGACAGAAGGCCACAAGGCGCGGCTCTGACGCTGCCCGTGGCGGCTCGCTGCCTGCCCGCCGAGCGAAGCGGCCAGCTCGCTGCGGGTGTTCCCCGGCTGCTCCCGCCGGGCCTCGGCCACCGGCCGGCCCTGCAGCCNCCCCCCCGCCCCCCCCCCCCCCCCCCCCCCCCCCCGCGCTGAGGGGCTTCCCGTTACCCCCGCGCAGACCAACACGACCTGCAAGCGGCAAGCTCGGGGAGCAGCGGCCGAGGCCTGCTTCCCTCCGCGGCCGCCATGCTGGGGAGGGAGCGGGGGGCAACGCCGCCGGGACTCGCTCGCTTCCTCCGGCCCCGCTCCCCGCCAGGAAGGGGGCGGCGCGGCCCGGCCGGCGGTACCTTGATGGGCTTGGTGTCGGGGACCAGGCTGCGGCCGTGCATCTCTTCCATGGCCCGGCAGGCCTGCGAGCTGCGGGCGAACTTGATGAAGGCGATGCCGCGGGACTCGTTGGTGCGCTTGTCCCGCAGGAGCCAGATGTTCTGGATGTCCCCGAAGGGGGCGAAGCGCTCCCGGATCAGCGCCTCCCCGGTGTCCTTGCCCAGCACCACGAAGACGCGGCTGTTGGGCGGCTCGTCCAGGAACTCGGCCGAGAGGCGGAAGCCGCTGCCCTCCTCCATAGCGGGGCCGCCGGGCTCCCGCGCCGCCGGGGACCGCTGGCTTTTCTCGGGGGCCGGCGGTGAGCGGCCGCAGCGCCCTTTCCGCCGGGGAGACAACATGTCCTTCCCCTTCTCGTCCCCCTCCTCTTCCTCCGCGCCGGCCGCGCCCCTCCCGCCGCGCCGCGCCCAGTTAGGGCCGCGGCCTCGCCTGCGGCGGGCGGGACTCCCCGGCTGCCCCACGCCGGGCTTCAGCACCCGGCCTGCGGACGGGGCAGCGGCGTCGCCTTTGGCCGGCTTGTGCGGCGTTCCCCGGGGAGTGGGGCTGCGCGGCGGCAGCGCTTCCTGGCCCGCCCGGAGCACCGGCGTGCCCACCCGGGAGGAGACAGGCGCCTGCTCCCGGGCAGCGGGTGGGAAGGACTAAGCAGAAACGAATCGAGAGTGGCGCCCGCTCCCCCCTGTCAGCGCCCGGCCAGGGGCCGTGTCACAGAGGCACCGAACGGGAGGAACCCCCGGAGGTCAGCGGGGCCAACCCCCTGCTCGGGCAGGGCCACCTACAGCAGCATCTTTGTGGCCCTTCACTGGACTCCCTCCAGTATGTCCGTGTCTGTCGCACATGGCGGAGCCCAGAGCTGGAGACAGTACTCACCAGCCCTGAGTACAGGGGAAGGGTCATCTCCCTTGTCCGGCTGCTGACGCTCCTCCTAATGTAGCCCAGAACACCGGTAGCCACCTTTGCCACAGGGGCTCATTGCTGGCTCATGTTCACCTTGGTGTCCACCTTGACACCTATGTCCCTTTCTGCAAAGCTGCTTTCAGCTGGTCACCCAGCACGTACTGGTGTATGGGCTGTTCCTCCCCGAGTGCAGGACTCTTCACTTCCCCTTGTTGAACTTCTTGATGCTTCCGTCAGGATTCTCCACCCTGTTGGGTCCATCTGGATGGCAGCATGACCCTCTGGTATATCAACGACAACTCCCAGTTTTGCACCCTGGGTCAATATTTCACTAGCATACTCACTTCTGCTGCAATAATTTATTTTTAAAGGGCCCCCTTCAACCAGAGAATCACTACACTACAATGGTGACCCACCTCCTTTGTAACAGCATGAGTGTCATAAAGACAGAGTTCCTCCCTGAAGAAACCATTTCAGGGCCTTTACTGCTTGTTGTGGTTTAACCTGGCAGGCAGCTAAAACAACCCCACAGCCATTCGCTCACTCCCCACCCAGTGGGATGGGGGAGAGAATTGAAATGAAAAAAAAAAGGTAAAACTTGTGGATTGAGATAAAGACAGTTTAATAGGACAGAAAAGGAAGCCAACAATAACAACGATAATAATGATGATGATGATGATGACGATAATAGTAATAATAGTATAGAAGAATATCCAAAACAAGTGATGCACAGCACAATTGCTCACCACCCAAAGCTGATACTCAGCTAGCTCTCAAGCCGAACTGCCTCCTGGCCAACCCGCCCAGAGAAATTAAAAAGTCTTTGACTGAGTGTAGACACTACAACTACCTGGCAACAACTAAAAACATCAGTGTGTTATCAACATCATTCTCATACTGGATCAAAACCAGAGCACTATATTGGCTACTAGAGAAAAAAAATTAACTATCTCAGCCAAAACCAGGACACTGCTATACACAACAGTGGGGTTTAACATGCATCTTGTGAACTCTCAGGATACTGAGGCCCAGGGAACTTGGTGTATTTCATGAGAAACAAACACCAAAAAATATATTACGTTTCTGTAATGATGTTCAAATTTCCTCTTTTTTTAAAAGATTTTTTACATAGATCAAAATGGGTGATGTGGAAAAAATGCACAATCTTTATTCAGATGTGTTCTCAGTGCCACACGGTTGGAAAAGATGGAAAGTAAAGACAGGACCAAATCTTTGGGGTTTATTTGGCTGCAGAACAGGACAAGCTGCAGGATTTTCTTACTCAGATGCAAACTAGAACAAAGGTAAAACAGGTGACATGGTTGAGGTGCAGTATTGGAGGGGACACGAATAAAGAAACCCTTTTTCTTTAGAGGTACAATAGAAAGCCTTACTCACAAGGAGTTACTCTCACAACTGTCTACTTTGCCTTACTGCAGACGAATCTGAACTATAGTTTCAGAAACAAAAACCCTTGGTCTCTATATTAAAAAGAGATTTTACCAATATTCAGCACACCAGGTCAGAAGGTATATAGCTTTCCCAGAGCTCTGTAGATTCAATGGGCAGATTTTCATTTGTTTAAGAGTGCTTTAAGATTTTGTTTGCTGGTCACTACCCTCTACTGGCATCGTGGTGTGCTGCAGTTGTTTTGCTCAGAACACTTGACTGAATACTGTCACGTACGAGTAAGCTATGACTTTTCTTGGTTTTTATACAGTCTTGAAAAGCAGTGGAACATCCAAAAATTGGAAAGTAATTCTGTGTGGGTTTCATTGGTTTTATTTATATTATTTGAATAGAAATTATACTATTTGAATCAAGCTTTTAATTACAAATGCGGTCCTGGTGTTTTTCTGGTTACTAAGGTACTATAGAATTGGCCAGGTTTTTGATTTTTCTGTGATTTCTGGGAAATGTTTTAGACATTCACTTTCTACTGGGACTTCCTTCATAAAAAACATCATCAGCATATATTAACTATTTTTTTTCATTAAAAATTTATTGAACAAATCATACAGATGTTAGTACAAGTTTTTAAAAGAAAGCCAACACAGTGGTATCTAAATACACTTTAGACAATGGGAAGAGACAACTCTGGAGGACAGAAGAGAAATTTTAATATGTGATTATAGGTATTTCAGTAGTCTTCAGTACAAGAGTAGGCTTCTGTTGACAGAGATGGGTTTTAGCAGGGTGGGAAGGAAACACTAAGAGTCTTTCAACTTCTGTCAAGAGATTCCAGGAACTGGCCATTAACAACCCTTTTTCTAATGCCCTTCAATGAACCACAGCCTTGATGAATATCATGTCCATCTGTAGATGCTCATTTTCAACAACTGTATGAAATTCATGCTGGATCTTCTGGATACTGGAATTACAAAGATATTTGCATAGTTTAAAAGTAGTAAGTAGTTGGCTGTGAAATGGTGCAAAGAACTGCAACTCTCCATGTGGCAAACAGGATTTATATTTGACTTATTAAAGTGACACAAAGACAATGTATACCTTGTGCATTTTATATTATGTATCATTTCTGCTCACATTCCTCTTGGATTCTAGGCACATTATGTTCAGGAGCATCACACCTTTGATTTGAGACCCTTGATATTTTAATAAGCACATGATGTTGGGCCAGCCTTGTATTTTACTGGTTTTTGGTTTTCAGGAGCTGTCTGGAGTGTGAATACACTGACAGAGTATTTGGAAAACCCTAAGAAATACAAATTCCTGGTACAAAGATGATTTTTGCTGGAATTCCAAAGCAGAATGAAAGAGCTGATCATTGCATACTTGAAAAAGCAACTTCATGAAACACTGCTGCAGCAGCTGTAATGTCAGTGAAAATTGTTTTGACTTTTGACTAGCTCCTATGTCAAGTTTTAGTATTTTGATGTTATTTATTCATTAGGGATTGGCCTTAGCAAAACCAAATAAGGATATGTTTTAAGATCCTGTATCCTAATAACATTGGGAGGTGAGCATTATTTAT
The DNA here is from genome assembly GCA_013400195.1 of Aramus guarauna. NCBI lineage: Eukaryota > Metazoa > Chordata > Aves > Gruiformes > Aramidae > Aramus > Aramus guarauna. Next base: position 352,145 of record VXBL01006003.1, on the reverse strand, counting down.
ATTGTGTTATATATTTCATAGACCTTTGTGGAGTGTACTTTAGAAATACTGTTCCATTCTATAAGGAGATCTGAGAGCCCAATTATACAACCAGTTATTCAAACATCCACTGAAACCATTGTGGCTATGGAAATAAGAAAGTGCCCGTAAGTATTAGGACTGACAACTAAATGAAGGTTTGCTTTTGAAAAAAAAAAAAAAACAAAAACAAACCACAACAAACCAAAAAACCCCCCCCAAAAACCCCAAAAAACAACCCTTCAGCATTATCATCTGTGAAGGAAAGCACCATACACAGCAGATAACAAAACATAACTTTACGTTGAAAGAGCACTATATCAGTATAATGGAAGCAGAATATCAGGAATACCAGATATATTCAGGGGACAAGTAATCTTTCAGTAGTGATGTTAACCTAAAAGAATCTTGAGGAGATACCTGAATATCTATGACTTTTTTTGGTTTAAAAATATAACCCCATTCATTGTATTGTTAGTGTTCTTTTGTGTATTAAAAAACCATCATCATTTACCATTCATTTTTCAGAGCTGTGGATTTTTTTCTCCATTTGAGGCTAATATATTAAGGTATCCTTATCCTCTTAACATGTAGAAGGAATGAGGGCTAACTAGCTCAAGCAAATGATAGTAGCAGATATTTTCACTAATGGTAGAGAATTGATGAAGGTGATTAAAGTCCTCCTAAAGCCTCCTCATGAATCTCTGCCACTTGAATTGTGATTTACAATTTAATTCCCTGTTTACACAAATGTAATAGATTAAGACATACTTCTCTCAAGCAAGGTTTCCTTATGTCAGCACAGAAGGGAGCATTCGTACAGAACTAATTTGCTATAGCGTCTATTCCCAGGTACTCATTTTATCGGTATTGTTCCAATGCTTACCCAGTACGGGCTTTAACTGATTGTCCTACGGCTCCGTAGAGCTGAACTGCTGGTTTTAAGTAAGGGAATAAGCGAGAGTTGGGTAAAACGTTCTGTGACACAAGTGGATGAGCATCTGCTTTTTTTTTTCTTTTGTGCTGTAGCTAGAAGATACTTTCCCCTTTCAGTTTAATAGTTGGGACCTGTTCTGTTCACTGTTTAGACAATTAAAGCATCTGCCTGGATGACAAAAAGTTTCTCCAGTGCTTTTCTCAATTGCATTTTGAAGAGCGTTATGCCACTGCCTTTCTGAATAGAGAAACACACCCCGCCTGAGAAATGCATTGATATTTCTCCTCATGGTTCCTTTAGCACATCTCTGTACGTTTGTACCTGAGGAGACCAGGTGAGACTGGCTAAAGCCTGCCTTGCTTCCTGAGTTGGTATTGTGCATCCATACTGATAAAAGCTGCATCATACATAAGATGAATCAGATACAAGCTGCCTGTACCTCACTGCAGCTGACCTGTAGAATTACCAAGGCAGCACAATCCTGTGGAGCTGACAAAATCCACCTGCCTTTTTGGCCCTACCACAAAAGGCTGCAAATAATCTCTCTCAGGTCCACACATGAAGCTGCAGGCCAAGCATGTGGTGCGTTTGGTTTACTCACCCTGCAAACAGAGGCATAGTTTGATGTACACCAGAACACAGACCCAAGTTTTCTCTGATGCATACCAGGCCAGGTTTCTGAGCAGTTTTTACCATGACAGCGTGTCAAAAGGCTGCTCAAGTTACGGAATAGACAAAGCACTGTGATCACCTTTGTCACATTTTATCTTTAAAAAAGAGGATTATAGTTTATACACAGATTTGGGGCTGCAGAGTTCTTCACAATTAAGATGTTACAGTAAATTGTTCACTATGTATTTTATGCAATGGAGACAACTGTTTCTTCCTTCAGTCTTGACTCTGCTATTTGAGTGATTGTCAATATGCAGATTTTTGCTGTAATCAAAGCCCATGCATAAAACCCCCAGCAAATAACCTAAGATGGCACAAGACACTTGAAGAAATGTATAAACAAGGAGAACCTTGTTTATACCTAGCCCTAGGGCAACATTAAATTGCTTTAAGTGTTTACATACAAAATTGCTTCACAGTAACCATTTTGTTGTAAACACTGGTGTGAACACTCAGACCAAACCTCACTACAGTGAGATGGTAAAAATTATTTACATACAATTACTTCACTTGTATGCAGAGGCCCAAGGTCCTTGCTTGAGAGCTCGGGGTACATGCCTGCCAGGCCTTCGGCAGCTTACGAGATTTCTTTGTGTAAGTGGAGTGTCTGCGCCAGTGTTGCAGGAACGCAAATGCCACCGGAAAGGCCAAGCAGCAATTAGTGGCTGCGGGCAAGCGGGCGCCCTTCGAGGGTGATGGTGACGCAAGCGCCGGCAAACGCCAGTGGCTGAGGACGCTTCAGCGGCAGCGCAGACAGCAGCGTACAGATGTGCACCAAGAGCGTGGATGCTGAGGGATCGAGGGGGGCTCCTCGGCTCTGTCCTCCCAAGAGCGGGGCCTCCACCGACCATGTGACAGTCGCTGGCGTAGGCTGACGGGCTGTGCCTGCTGCCACGCGTGAAAGCCCTTTACTTCACAGCCCTGGCAGCGTGCCAGCAGGGCACCGAGAAAAACGACGTATTTCGGTCGCCCTTGCCCTTACCGAGATACGCCTGCAATTTCATGTCCAAGCTACCTGTACGGAAAGAGCTCGGCTTCTTTAGAGGTGCGGGCAGCTCGGGGACGATCCCCTACAGCGTGTCCTCCGACGCCCCCGCTTCCTGCACGCCGCTCCCCCCGCAGCCCACTCGCCGTGGGTGCTGCAGCCGGCCCCCCCCCCCCCCCCCACGCCACCGG
>VXBL01006003.1:228674-347370 GCA_013400195.1 Aramus guarauna | reverse complement strand
GCGGCCCCGGCGGCCCCGGCGGCGGGGGGCTGCAGCGGCGAGCCTCCCAGAAGGAGCTGCGGAAGAGCTTCGCCCGCTCCAAGGCCATCCACGTCAACCTCACCTACGACGAGCATGTGCACGCCAGGGCGCAGGAGCCGCTGAGCAGCGTGCGGCGGCGGGCCCTGCTGCGGAAGGCCAGCTCCTTGCCCCCCACCACCGCCCCCATCCTCAGCGCCCTGCTGGAGGCCCGCGTCAGCCTGCCCCAGTACCCCCCCACCGCCCTGGACTACAAGCGCTACCTCAAAGAGCACAACGAGCGCCAGTTCTTCCTGGAGCTGGTCAAGGACATCTCCAACGACCTGGACCTCACCAGCCTCAGCTACAAGATCCTCATCTTCGTCTGCCTCATGGTGGACGCCGACCGGGGCTCCCTCTTCCTCGTGGAGGGGGCTGCCGGCGGCAAGAAGAGCCTGGTCTCCAAGTTCTTCGACGTGCACGCCGGCACTCCGCTGCTGCCCTGCGGCTCCACTGAGAACAGCAACGAGGTCCAGGTGCCCTGGGGCAAAGGCATCATCGGCTACGTGGCAGAACACGGAGAGACGGTCAACATCCCCGACGCCTACCAGGTAGGAGCCGGGCAGGCTCCCGGCGCTGCGCTTCCCCCCGCTCCCTCCCGGACCGCGGCGGCCGGGGGGTGCCTGACGAGAAGCCCTNACCCCCCGCCGCCCAGCCTCCCCGGGGCTGTCCCTGCCGGGGCGGCGGTGCTGCCGCCGTCGGGGCGCCGGGGGTTGCGCGTAGCGGCCGCGGGTATGCTGGGGGCAACTGTTGGCGGGGTGCGAGGGGACTCCCGTGAAGGCGGGGGGGAAAGCCTGTCCTGGGTAGCCGACGGGGACGAAGCGGCCGTGAAATCAGTACAGCAGTGCTTCTGGGTTTCGCAGGAGCGGTAGGCGGCTTCGTGCGGTTTTGAAACGTATTTTGGAAGCGGCTGAAGAAAAGTTTAAAGAAAATGTTTGTGACAATCCCAATGATAATATTGTTAAATCTCTGTCTCGCTTCATGTTCCCTTCCTGCCCGGTGCTGAAATAATCTCACTGCCTTCAAAAGAGCATGTATTTTCACCTTTGCGTGTGCCCACTCAGCCCACATGGCGTGTGTTTTCAAACCTGTTCCCAGGAGTGATACAGCTAGACCTGTTATTCTCCTACAAGGACTTTCCCCACCTTTTCCGCAGGGTTCAGTGTGAATTGTGAAAATGTAGTTCTGGCTCCACGGCAAAAATTCTCTTTGACTTCAGCAGGGACAGACGAGCCTTCGCCTGCGTGTGTTAATGCAAAGCAGCGCGTTCAGTTAGCTAGCTTGAATTTACCTCCCTCTGTCTCAGTCCTAGGGGCTATTTCTAGTGTTTATTAGCGTGAGGCACTGTCAGCAATTTGAGTTTCTTGAGAAAATTAAGAACCACAGAGCGACAGATTTTCCCCACTAACATCTTGGAAAGCTTTAGAAAGGTGGGATGTGTATGTCTTTAGAATTTTAGTAATAACCATTGCCCAATGTTTAACTTTGCTCTACAATAATAACAAAACTAATAAACATTAAAAAACTGATGATGCTTTATAGCAAACCATACAAGGAAGAAACTTGAAAAATAAGATTGAGTTATTTTTGTTTGAAATACCGAAGAGCCAAGGTAAATGTATTTTGGACTGAATATTTATGTATTTGTCAAGCAGTGAAAAATACCAGGTACTTCACAGATCCAGACTGACAGAGATTCCCGACCAGCAGAGTTCAAAGAGAAAGAACAGAGCATGGTAAAAATGCTGTAATATTAAGATTAAAATGATGGAGTGTTGGATCACCTTTGAAAAGCTCTAAGATTGCTTTCTTCTTTTATTTTTCCCTTTCTCTATTATACACTTTCTCTTATAATCTGATTTTTTTTTTATTACTTCTAAAACTGCACTCTTTCTAAAATATCTGCTGTTGGGGATCAAGCAGAAGATGTTCTCAACAGTCTCAAGTGCCTAAACAGATAAAGGATATCTGAGTTTGGCTGGGAAAGAGCTCGCTATCTCCTTTTAACTCTGGTTAGCTCCAGCCACCTTTTTTTTGGAGGTGAGAAGACCACTGGAAATGCAGAGTGTTTTCTAGTTCTAGGGCACTGTATTGTTTTTTCTCCAGTGTTTGTTCACTTTGTGTTTACTTCCCTGTGGAAAAGCCCAGCTACTTTAAACAGTTTATTGTCTGTTTCATTTGCAGAGAAAAGTGAAAAACGATCCATCCAGTTGACATTCCCAGTACTATTTATATTATACTTTTGTCTGACTCCTATTCAAACTCAATTAAAATATTATAAATAATACAATTCATTGTCTATTTTAGCCATAAGTACATTAGTTGCAGTAGAAGGGAAAGTTCTAAGTAAAGTTCATCCTGTAATTGTATCAATTGCAACTTCCCTACTTTCAGTGGAGTTACTTCTGATTAACTCTAGTGCAAAAGAAACTTTAGAGCTTGCAACTTTAATGAAAGTTTTGCTTGATAATAAAATGGGGGGATCTGCTTTCTGTTATGTTTCTGAGTTAGTATAGTTTATCTTCTCTTACCTGGCATGTATGTATCCATTGTGCATCATTAAAAGGAGACCTTTGTAATTTAATAGCATAAAGAGCCTAGGTACGTGTGTGTAAAGAAGTGACAGCTGTGCCATTTCAGATCATTGTAGTGCTCACAATGCAGCACTTCAAAAATTAATAAATATGATTATATGATTTCTGTCATCATTTCCACTGATGATGGAAGTGTTTAATCAACTGTCAGGTTAAAAAAACAAAAGCACCATCAGGAAATTGTCAGGCTGACAGATGGAGTTGCAGAAAAAGAGGTGACAGCACAGCACTATTTTGTCCATTGAAGAGAGTGTCCACCTTGATGCTACCTATTTGGTAAGAAAAGGCCATATATTAGGTCAGAGGAACACCTCTAGATTAAATTTTTTTTTTTTTTTGCTTGTTCTTTAAATTAACAAACTTGTTTAAAAAGAGGTAAAAATACTTCTGTGTCATCAGTTAGCTAGTTTACAGTATTGGAAAATTTGTTTTATATCATCCAACCATCTTTATTTTCTCAGAGCTTGATCAAATACCAGCTGGAATTCTACCATCAAGTACAAAGTGGGTTGCCTGCTTGTATCGTCAGCTACTACTGTCATTAATGGGACGTCAGTGTGATCAACACTACATTCAAATCCTGTCACGTCCTGTCATGTGCTTCACACGGGTAATCCCCTGTGCCCATACACAGAATGATTGGTTTAGGAAATATTTGTAAATGACTTGCAGTGTCTTTTTCAAAGATAGTGTGAGATTTCAATTATACATTTCTTTTTCTAAAGAGAAAAAATATTAAAAAATGAAATCATCCCATAGGCGGGGGCTGTTCCATGATTCAGGTGATTATTACTGTTGTTGAGTCTGACTGTCAAAACCTGCTCATGTACACTATCTTACTTAATTCAATAAGCATACTTAGATACAAGGTTTGGAATTAATAATATCTACTAAGGACTGTATAACAATTACTTGTCTTAATACTAAACAATAACTATATAACATCTCATGGTAATTTGATTTATGAAATTCAGCAGTGACTGAACAAACTTGTTGGAGGTCCACAGCACCAGAGAATTTGCAAACAGTTGATGGAACACTTAGTTGCACAATTTCATTCATGACATTAAAAGTTTTGTTTATTATTTATTATTTTTTATTATATTGCCAAGTCACATGATAAAAGTGAGTTGTTTGTAAAATACACGATTCAATCTGTAAGACTTAGCTCTCTGAAGAGTGCACAGCTTTGAGAACGGGAAAGGAGATACAGACTTTCTTTGCATTTCAGAGCCAATCTGAAGCTCTTTCTCCTGGAAGCAAACCAGTTGACTTGTAAATTGAACTCCTAGTCAGTTAAAGTTTTAAAATAAGAAGCATTTCTGACTCCTTATTCTTATGTGAATTACGCACTATGTCTTGAGCATACGTGTTGGAAGAATCTGATCATAATGGCAAGGAAATTTTGGATCTAAATATCATTTGAGGCTCCTTTTAACAGAGCATAGATGTAGCTTTTGTAGTCATATATGAAGACTGTTAAGCATGTTGAAAGTGCACAGGCAGAGAGGCCATTAAAGCTTTATCTGCAGTTCTTATGAATTAAGATTTTTTCCTATTTAAAGCTATGTATTTTTTCATGTCATCCCTTCTTCTCACACGCCTTTTATGCTGTTTAGCTGCAATTAGTGATGATTTCAATTTTGTTCCATCTTTTAGAGCAGTATTTAAATAATAAAAATTTTAAATCACAAGTAGTGTTTGGTTATTGTCATATCTTTAGCTCTGCAGCAGTTGGGAGATAATTTAATAGCATACCAAGTTCTTCTAAATAGTGAAAAAAACTTCCTCTTTAGAATAGTAAGTATACATCAGAAAGTGGTGAAAAATGTGCTGCCATTTGCCAGTGTGAACTGAAAAAAGTTTCTGTACACCTCATGTTAAATTTGGAATGTGAAAAGTAGCTTTAAAAGATGGAAAGAGAAATGGCGTACCAGATGCATGTTTTAATAAAGTAGGGAGCAGAGAAAGGAGAAATACCAAACGGATTCATGGTAAGACATGGGGTTTTGTAAGTTGGACAAAGTGTCATAAAAGATGATCAGAAATTATTTTTCTGTACAGTTCAAGTCTTTAAAAAGAAAATTTAACCACGTTACTGGAACTAAAATCAAGCAAAACAAAAGACAAATTGAGCTCTCTCTGTTCTGGACTCTCTGTTATCTCTTTCAAGTTTAGGCCAAGTGTAATAGAGCTAATGCACACACAACCCTTTACAGTCAGTTTTAAACATCCTTGAACACCTAGGTACAGACATCGATTTTTGTCTTTTTCAGGCCCTCTGGGTGAGCTCTGAGCATCGTCTCCTGCTGCACCAGGACAGCATTACAGTTACTGCTCATGGGTGCAAACCTTTAGCCTGGGAGCACCCGTGTGGGACAGGTCACGAACAGAGAGGATCCACATTTCACTACACAGGGTCGCTGTTTGTTATCATCAATATTAACAGTGCATCTCTTTCAATTTTAAATAGCAGTTAAAGCATTAAAATCCTGGGTCCTGGGAGGTTCAGTTCTGCAAAGGGGAAGTGCTTTGGCACCGTTTTATTCAGCAGCACCACCAGCAGCCATATTCATTTCAGTGCTGACTCTTAACAAGGACAGAGGTTGCTCTTCGGAGAGCAGGAAACCTGGCAAGCAGAATAAACAATATTTTTTTTTTATTTCATGTAATACAGAAAAAATTGAGTTAAAATAATTTTTGCTGTGCATTAAATATGACTAGGAAGTACCACAGGGAATGCAGGAGATAATTGCAGGAAGAACTAAACTGCTCTAATGTGCTTTCCACAAAAGGACACTCCAGCCCATCATGCAAAATTTAGGAAAACTTTACACTGTCAGTACGAGCCAGTAAATTGGTGAAGGGATGTTGTAACTATGCCCAAATCTGCAGCCCAGCAGAGGCAAACACGTCCTCCGTGTCGCAGCACCGCTGGCCTGGAAGAGAGCGATGTCCCTGCAGGAGGCAGCACCCTCCTGCGTCTCCACAGCAGAGAGCAGCAGCTGAGGGGGTCTCCTCACCTCCCGTCACCTCCCTCACTCCATAAGTCTTCTCAGGGAACAGTTTCTGACTTGACACGTAAAACATCCTAAGGCCTTCCTGGGTCACACCAGCACCACTCTCGCTTTGGAGATGTCCACCTGGGGCAGCAGCTCCTGGTAGATGCCAGAGCTGAGCAAAGCCACTCGAGGGCTCACATACAGTGCCATGCCTCCATGCTGCTGCTCAGGTCAATCACCAGGACAGAGAGGGCTGCACAACAAAATGTATGCCACTAGTGACAGCCCACAGGTATCATGAGGGAACACACCTTCCTCTCCAAGTTTATGTGGGGCTCACCAACCAGGCAGGCAGTATCCCATCCTCCCGGGTTACTCCATGGATGCACAGCACCTGCTTGCTGCCCCAGGTGTGCCTGTAGTAGCTGCCTCATCAGTCTGAAATGAAGAGCAGGTGAGCGGGTGGTGGCTGGGTGCAGGGTGTCCAGGTGGGGCTTGTTACTGCCAGTCCCCTCACAGGTGGGGTTGCAAAGGCCTGAGGGGGAAGGAGGCTGCCCATACTGACGTGTAATGAGTTTTCTCTGCTTCCCACTGGGGCTGTTGGGTAGCCATTTTATGGGGCTGCACACTTAAAATCTGCACTGAAGGATATTTGGTGCTGCTGTGAGGGGGAGTGCAGGGTGGGTTTAGGCTCTGAGGCAAGCACAAGCATGGAGGACTTCAGAACATTAACAGGTTAGTAATTTTGATGTTTCTTTGGGGGTTTTTTTGTGGTTCTTTTGTTTGGTTGGTTTGGGTTTTTTTGTTTGTTTTGTTTTAATAAAAAAAAAAATCTAGCTGGCTCACTTACTCAGTTGCCTTACAGAGTAAATCCTGAGTACCCTGGTGCCTTTGGCCTCTCAAAGGAGTGGCTGCAAGGTGGTTCCCTGCTCCCCCTCCTGCAGGCCCTGGGACTGTTTGTTGTGCAGAGCTTGAGCAGAAAAAGCCTTTTGGAGAGCTGGGGTGGTTTTACTGTCCCCCAGTAAGACTATCTTTTGCCAAGCTGACAGACTTTGACCAGTCTATTGCTCAGCCAGTCCATCTGTCTGAAGAAGACAGCCTTTCTCAGGGTTTTTCCCCTCAGACTTGTTTGAAACTTCCTTGTGGAATGGGTGTGGAACTGATGCCTCTGTAACTTCCTTGTGAGAAGAAAATACATGTATTTGGTTAGCTAGAGCAGGTTGTCAGTGACTGTAAGAAAGTACTGCAGGATTAGACCCTTCAAATTTTAGTTGAAATGCTGTTACAAGCATGAGACTGAGTAAAGCTGTAGTTTTGCTTGGCAGTGGGTTTTGCTGTTCTGTTTGATGTTCGCATTTTCAAAACAAAAGGATGTTTCATCTTGGTTATTTACAGTTGTATGACTTTGGAGTTTTTCTATAGAATAACAAAATTAAACAGCATACCTCATTATGTAAGTTAATTGGTTTTACTTTTCTAAAACAACTCTGTTGATAAACTATGAAATAGAAACAACTTGAGCTAATGGCTCAGCAGCATTGTGTGTTAACAGGGTAACAGCAACTGTGTGCAGTCTCAGCCTAATGTCTCCACAGCGTGCATTTAAAAATGAGTGTGGCTTAGTCAATAACACTACTTTGTCACAATAAGATATTTTCAATTTATTATTCAAGAATATTATTGTACTGCTTCTGTAATGCTTGAAGCATGTGTTGCTCACCTGAGTAATTACCTGCAGCTGCTAACTCATGCACAGACTTCTATTGAAACACATGGGAGTCTTGTTGGTCTTTTTGCTCAGAGGCGTATCAGGTTTTTTTAAAGCCACCTATATTATTTTTTCACATTAATCTTGTGTCAATCATAAGCAGACAATATGCTGTCTAACTCATAAATGAAAGGGTGGTCAGAAAAGGACTTAAATGATACATATTCTTCTACCAATCAAACTAAACAAAAAGCCCCAAACGGCTGACATCTTTAAAAAAGAGAAAAAAATAAAAAAAAAAAAATGAAAAAACCCCACTCTCAAAATCATGTTCATTTGCAATGATGCAATACTAAATTTTTGCGGTTTTTTTATATTTTCCCTTTTTAAAGTAAGCTGTTTTCTTAGTTCAAACTATATCTTGACTTACTTAGTTTTAACTCTGACCCTCAAAAAATCTTAATTTTCAATGTTCCCTACTTGTTTTAAGAATTGTTTTGAGAGTGCAGGAATAGAATTGAGCGAGCTGTTTTGTGCATTCTTATCTGTTTTATTTATTTTATAAGAAATATTGCTGTCACAATATAACTGGACTGTGGGCTTATTTACTTGGGAGAATTAGGTTTGAGGTGCTGGTAAATGGTACTAGTTTGTTCTCCTGCTGCCTTTGTCTCTGGTGCTTTAGGGACTTTGGGGGGAGATGACAGGAATAGCTGCAGCAATCCTTACATGGAAGTCTCTTCAGAGATTGCTCTATTGGTTTTTGTGTGCAAGTTTCTTCCCTACTAGGTTTTTCCCCATATCTGCTCTAGTGGCTCATCACTTGGTTTCTGTTTCTTGTTTATGTACAATGTAATTTATACCATTGGTGTTTTTTAGAGACTGAATGCCTTATTTTTTTATTTGTATTAGCTTTTTTTAATGTTATACTTTTAGAGAGCAAGTTATCTAGATCCAAAGAGTGCTGCTCTTGTTTTCCATAAACGTTTGTGTAGTATACTCATAGGAAGCATGATTAAGGCATTGAATAAGTCTCTTCCAACTTCAATGTCTTCTGTAAATGTAGAGGCTCCTGCAGGATGGCTTTCTATGAAGTCAATCAAAAGTACATTAAATCAAATTTGTTTATTCCATGCAGTTTGGTAGTACAATAATACTCAGGTTAATGCTGTAAAACACATACTCTTATTATCTGTTTTTGATATGACTTATTTAAATTACTGATTGTGTTAACTACTGATTAATTCAAAGAAATTTTGCTGCAAGTTTCTTGTTTGGTGTTTTTTTTCTGGAACCCTTCACAGGGGGTGTGTGTGTGTGTGTGTGTGTGTGACAACAACAAAACCTATGCAGTGAACTGCAAAAATATAGTAGACCAGGCCTGCTAATTGAGGACCTCTTGTGTTCTTTTTTTCCTGTGCGATTAAAAAGCAGTGTTTTCAAATAATAAATAATCAGAAATGTCTTGTCTTTGTAGCTGTGAGCTTTGGCTGTGTCAGTCCATTTCACTAGATTAAACACTTCCTCCTTAGACTTTGGAGAGGGAAAACAGTGTCCTTGTCATGAAGACTTAATTCCTGGAAATGTATTAATGCAGGTTTCATATACCATGACATTTTGACTCTTAACTAACTTGTTTTAGGATTATTCTTTTTCTGTTCTAAATAATATTTACATAAATTTGTACTAGCTTTGATAAAAATATAAAAGGACACATTCTTCTTTCCAAGCTCAAAGAGCTATCCTATGTTTAAAAAACCCAAACAAAACAACAAAAACTGTACCTTTACTAATATTGTCTGAACTGCCTTCAACTGAAAATGAACACTGAAATGCAGTTGGTTAAACTTTGCTCAGAAGTTAAAACTGTTTTCACTTCTAACAAACTACTCATTTCAAATGTCCTGAAAAGAAATGTAGATTTAAGTAAGATAAAACAAGTATTCTTGCTTTGACTGTTTCATGGGAATTTCAGAGACCCTCTATGGCCTTCTGTGGAATAGCATGTGTCCTTAGAATTTTTGGAGAAGAGATTTTAGTTAGAAATGCGTAGATTATTTTAGTAAATGATAGTGGATTTCTAATGAGGCTTTAACTCTTCTGGTCATCATGGATTATTTTTTGTAGTCTTCCTCTAAGTGTAGTTGTTCAGGTTTAATTATGATTAATGATTGTTGTTTAGTGATCTCAGATCCATGGTCAGTTTGCTATTGGCCTCAGAGAAGAGGATTGGGCCCTAATAGATTTTTCTTCTGTTTTCTACTTCTATCAATAATACAGCTGATTTTATTTTTTTTAGTTCTTGCCCAATATCTGTACAGCTCTAATTCATAAAATTAGTCTGTAAATCTGACTACAGAGAACAAGTGTCTGGAGGACTTGACATATAGAAGATAAACATTATTTGGTTAGGTTCTTATTCAAATTGCCTGAAGCTTCAGATACATCAAGGCAATGAGTATCTTATGGGATCAGAGCTTCTAAATGTGGTCAGTATTTTGAGTTTTCAGCTGATATGATAAAGGTAGGGTATCTAGAAAAGGGAATTTGAATATACCAGCTCACTGATAAGAAGACATGCTGCTTACAACTGCTGTTCCAGGCTCTAGAACTTCTGATCTTTATGTTCATTACCTTCAGATTGCACTTTTGATGTTATCCTCAGTTACAGGAACTAGAAACTTAATTTTTTTTCTAATGGAAGGTGAGATTCTGATCATTCCAGAACCATAGGAAAAAAAAATAATCTGTATCTTAATCTGGTCTTTTATAGAATAAAAGCATGAAAATGTTTGGTCTCATTTATTGACAGTCTTTAAATATGTCCCAAAAGAACTGGGACTGCAGTGTCACTGCACAGGCAGCCGAAATACCAGCACTTAGATTGAGGAATCAATCCTACTGTCCTGTGTCTTACTTGATTGAATATCACATTTTACAGGGTAATATTTCCTCAAAGTAGAATTTAAAATAAATCAATAACTTGAGACAAGGATAAGGTTTATCCTGCAGAATAACTGTTCCTTGTTGGCAATTCTGAAATACTAGTTAAAAGTGCTTCAGTCTTCACATTTTGATTGTCTCTAGCATCTAAAGATCTCATTATATAGAACCAAAGCAGTAAAACTAATTATGTTTGGGTTTAGTAATGTTTTAAACAGTTGGTGGAAGACTTTACTTGTAGTTCTTGAATGTTCTTGCATGAAAATACTGCCAGTACAATTATGGTGAAGTCTGTCTCTCTCTAAGTGATCTGGTCTGTCCCTAACTTCTGAATGTACGTCTTGATTGTAAGAGGAACTTAAAAGCAAGTGCTGCATTGGGATCATCAATGTTGAGACTCTTTTCTTCCCAGGAGCATGGTGCAGATGAGGACGTTGTTGTGCTGCAGTCTGTTCTAACATGTAGGATAATACAGTTGGTATCTCAATGTTTGCAGTCTGATTTAGTGGCTTTGTTATTAGTTGCTAAACAGGCCTCCTTGCTCAAGGTTACTACCCTGTGAGGAGAGGTAGATGTAAATTTTGTACAAGCTTCTTAATCATCAGAGTTCACACTTGGGTATTGTGGTTTTTATTGATGCTGTTAAACCCAGTAAAATCTTTCTGCTAGATCCTGCCATGTACATCCCATTATGACTATAAATGATGGAAGGGGTGTGTGGAGATAAGAGATTTGGGACATAATGCAGGTAATCCAGTTGTTAAGCTTTCTTATGTGTATATTGCATGATTCAACAATGTTAATGTTGCCAGAAATAGTATTTTATTTTGTTCACATATGTATCTTTCCTTATAACTTTCCAGAGTGTTGCCAAAATAAAATCCTTGCCTAATCATCCACAAAAGGTTAAGGATAGAGTTTCACTTGACATCTGATGGTTTTCAATTTTCACGAAGTTCTTGTTGATGTTGAGGCTTTCCTCAAAAATGTCTCTTTTTCCAGTTAATGGCCTTAACTTCCCTATACTGTGCTTACTGTACCTTTAGTCTCTGCTCTAGAGATGTAATAACCTTCTGCAAAAGATAGTCCAGTTCTCTAGCATAAGTGGCTAATCTGATATCAGATGGCAAGACCAAAACACACTGTTGCACCTCTGTCAAATGGCATGCTTCTGGGACTAAGGCTTTTGGATTGCTCCAGGATCCCTGTGCTTCCTTTCTCCTAGTGTAGAAGTCCAGAGGGATACAAACACGGAAGTTTCAAAATACACTTGAATGGAAAAGCAATATAGCAGGAATGAGTTGTACTTTAAGAGTGCTTTCCAGGATGCTAATTCCCCTGTGTCTATGGTTCTCCATAGCATCTGTTAAAGAACACAGGATTGGTAGCTCATCATTAAATCTGTTCCGAACACTGGCAGCTGTACTATATACATCCAATTCAGACAGGTTCACAAGCCCCTGTCCCGTGTGCCAGCATCAACTGCATTTCAAACAGTATGTATTAACCTTGAGGCCTATTGAAAAGGCAATGACTACATATGCCATGGGATTGTAAATTACAGTTGGATTCAAGTACCCACTACGGTGAACCTTGTTACCTAAACAAAAGAAACTTTCAAATAAACATGGATGCTTCTTCCTAATCTAGGTTTACTTCTTTAAGGCCCACAAGATGTAAATCAATATTACTAGTCAAGGCAGCTGTCATTTCAGTGTTTCCCCATGTACTCTGTTTTGCTTTGAACAAAAATAGTAGAGCAGGGACTGTGTTGTCAGTAACACAAACCCTACTATCAATATTTCAGTAACAATTGCTAGTTCTAAATTGTAGTTCAGACACTACCAAAAACTGGTTGAAGAAATAATGTTTAATTTATTGGTGAAGCCTACTGTGTGATAATTGTACTGCATTTCACTTTCTTCTACAGTGCAGAACAGTTCAGATTTTACTGAAGTTGATATAAAAGTGTTTGGAAGCATGTG
This sequence comes from Aramus guarauna, assembly GCA_013400195.1. Taxonomy (NCBI): domain Eukaryota; kingdom Metazoa; phylum Chordata; class Aves; order Gruiformes; family Aramidae; genus Aramus; species Aramus guarauna. Next base: position 335,081 of record VXBL01006003.1, on the reverse strand, counting down.
GAAAGATCACAAGATCAGGCAGATCTGGACCCTTGATGCCTTTATTAAAAAACATTTGTCATGGGGGGTTCTGATTCTCCTAAGGAAGTTGTTAGGCACAAATAATTCAAGGGAATCTCATCAAAGCCTTATCAAAGACCGCATATTAGTAATCTAGTCTTTATGTAGGCAAAGACTGTTTAATATACTCTAGAGGCAGAAGGAGGTCTAAGGAAGAACTGCTATCAATGTTGAAGAATTAGAACAAAATAAAATAGTATAATAAAAAAGAACCAAGAGCTTGATATTCTGTGGCAGAAGAACACTATAAACTGTATATGAATACCATAGTTGATACTAATTTCTTGTGGTTGAAAGGTATGTAAACTTGCAACAAGTAATAAAATAGCCAAATATATATGTTAATCTTTATGATGAATGAGTGTGGAGCATTTCTAAATCATGTCTTTTTAGGTGACTGTTGTGGCTTAACCCAGCAGGCAGTTAAGACAACTGCACAGCTGTTTGCTCATTCCCCTCTATCTTCCCCCCTGTAGGATGGGGGAAAGAATTAGAGAGAAAAAAGGTGAAACTCATGGGTTGAGGTAAAGACAGTTTAATAGGACAGAAAAGGAAGAGAACAATAATAATGATAAAAATATATAAAACAAGTGATACATAGCAGAATTGCTCACCACCTGCTAACTGATGCCCAGCTAGATCCTGAGCTGCAGTCACACCCCTGGCCAGCTTCCCCCAAATTATATATGGACCATGATGCCGTATGGAATACCCCTTTGCCCGATTTGGGTCAACTGTCCTGGCCATGTCCCCTCACAGCTTCTTGTGCATCCCCAGCCTCCTTGCTAGTGGGGCAGTATGAGAAGCTGAAAAGCCCTTGACTTTGTGTAAACATTGCCTAGCAACAACCACAATATGTGTTATCAACTTTATTCTCATCCTAAATCCAAAACACAGCACTGCATCGGCTACTAGGAAGAAAATTAACTCTATCCCAGCTGAAACCAGGACAATGACTAAACCAGTCTGTTTCTAAAACAGTCTATTTCTATAGCATCTGCAATTTATAACAGGTAAATAAAAATAGAAATCTAATTGCCAGAAAAAAAACCTTTCAGTTTTTAGCATCAGTAAAGATTTAATTAATTATCTCTTCCTCATCACAATCAAATCTTATCTTAGATTAAGGACTATATGGATTTTTTCATCACCTGAGACAAATATGGACATTATTTTACAGTCAATATTGTCTAAACTTTTGAAAACAGAACTTGTGCTTATTTTTGTAGAGAAAATCAGTTCCCTTATGTTAGGGAAGTTGGAACTGGCTGTAACTATTGTCTGCAGCATAAATGCTAACTTCACCCTGGAGGAACAGAGTTGCTGCCAGTAAATAGCCGTAATTCCCTCCTTGGCTGATAGAAGAGCTGTTGAAGACTATTCTCTACCAAGATGAACAGAGATGATGTGAGCATTACCTCTTCTGAACTTTGTAGCCTCCTTTGAGTCACTTTGTGATCTGCAGTTTGAGTTGTACTGTTCCAGAGACTGGATTTCTGCATGCTATCATGTAAACAAATGACCCATACTTACTTCAGTTCCCTTTAGTTTGTGTCAGTCTATATTGAAAGGTATTTTCTGTTAAGATTTGATTTTTGCTCTCAGCTGTTTGCTTACTACAAATGTTAATGAAGTTAAGAAAAACTTCAGACTGTTTAATGATTAAAAGTACTATAAGGCCCTCTTGCTATTCTGGCAAACATAAAGTTGTTTGAAATTTAATGCATCTTTTCAACACTTCTATGTGTATATACAATAATGTTTCTCTAGAAGTAACTAGCTACATCTATCCTGCAAAGGAAGGTTAAACAAACTGCAAATCCAAACAATATACTCCTTGAGTCATGTCTTCAGCTAAGCTATATGCTGAGGGACATAGGGGCGTTCCTGTACTTAGTCTTCCAGAAAAAGCTGAGTTTTTTTGTATTTCTTTGAAAAAGCATTTGTAAACCATTGAAATACTAGCCCACATAAATCTTATTTGATTCGCTAAATTTAAAGTGCAACAGACAGAAGTGGGGCTGAAAAGAATCTCCATCTACTTGACAGAAATTGTGAGCGTCTACAGAATATATATCTACAGATGTGAAGTTGGCAGCATGGCTTAACATAATTGTGCACGTGTGCTCATGTTACTAACACTAGATATCAGTGAGTGTCATTCAGTAGAAGTCTTCTATAAAGTGGTGGCATTATTTTGAAAACAGTGATCAAATTTGATTTGCCAAGATATGATATTGCCATCCTATGCATATAATAATTATTATGGTTTTGAAGATGGTAGCTTATAATCTCTTACAATGTATTACATCCTGGAATTCCCACAAGTATTAAAGCACCTGGGTTTTCACTAAGACATGAGACACAACTTCTAGTGCTTTAGGGTAAAATGTGTTGTGTCAGTTGCCCCTAAACTGTGTTTCAAATCTGATGTAAGAACTCTCTAAATGCAACTTAAGTAATTTTCTTATGCATTGGGATTACCAGTAGTAAGACTTACACAGCTTTGGGGATAGAAATATACTCTTTACAGCATTGTGACCCCATATAGAATAGGAATGACAACAAGAAAGGAAGGAATTCTACTATTAATAGAAGATTTGGAGTTCGTGTGAACAGTGAAGTCCTCTTTGAACATGATGCATTCATGTTCAAATAAATACATTTATTTCATATGTACATCCCTCAATAAATGTGTAACAGGCACATTCATTGCCTTAGAAAAACTTTAAAATAATAAAATGCTGCTGTTACTTCAAAGATACTAATAACAAGATGCTCTTTGCTCTTCAGCATGATTCAGTAAACACATTATTATTGTGAGAGATTGATTTCTGCCATTTTTATTGTTATGGGGTCTTATGCTCACAGTATGTGTTCTGTATTTTTTTTAAAGTGCATGCCTTATGATCATAGAGTTACACTGCATACTGAATCATGATTTAGAGATTTTATATATGCATTAATTAAAATAGATAAAAATCTTCAGAGTTGATTATGTATTAATGTTGTTCAGAAAAACTAAATGCAAGTGGATGCAAAAGCATATGAAGTAGTAGCTTCTGTATCTGGGTGGAAACCTGTGAAAGCTATGGGCAAGGTGGGTCTGACCATCTATGGACAGTATCAAGGCCTGTGCTGCTGTCATGGAGGTGTGGAGGACCCTCTGCTTACAGATGGCCCCAGAGCCATCAAAGAAGGCACAGTCATGGTGCTGAGCTGTAGGTGTAAGGAGCTGGTGCTTTGACAAGGCCCAAAGCGTGTTATGCAGACTCTCAATCACATTTTTTTCTCATATTTATTTTCCTTATGTTTAATTTGTCTTCATTTTCCATGCTCTCCTGGTAGCTACTTTGGTAGTGATCCTTTAGATAGGTCATTCTTCTAATTGAGGCATAAATGTGGGACTTTAGTGGGTACAATTATGTAATGGTAAACCTGGTACTGATCCTCTGAGAGAACTATTTTTCTTAGCTGGTTTTCCTTAGTTAAGATGCTATTAAATGGGGTAATAACAGAGAAGCAACAACATAACACTACTGCAAATACTATATAAGACATTGAGAAAATAAAGTACTTTGCCTGAAGAGAACTTAGATGTATGACATGCGTGTTCATGCTTCCTTATTTTCTTTTGAAGGATCGCCGCTTCAATGATGAGATTGACAAACTGACTGGATACAAGACAAAATCGCTCTTGTGCATGCCCATAAGAAACAGTGATGGAGAGATTATTGGTGTTGCCCAAGCCATAAATAAGATTCCTGGAGGCACCCCTTTTTCTGATGATGATGAAAAAGTAAGATTGCCTTTACTTCTGTATTTTTTTTTAAATTTCTTTTGTAACTCAGTAGACTTTTTTCTAAAGATACTTCATTGAAATAAGTAAATGGCATAGCTCTTGCATTAATGATGGTTTTTAGAAGTGCTTAACATAAAATGTACATTTTTGTTTTGAACATAAAACATGTATCTGTTCTGTAAATGTCGGAGATCTTATGGCTGAAACTGAACTTAATGGTCTCCAAATCTTATGCAGAGTTTCTCATGTAGCAGATCTTAATAGGAAGACTTTTATTTTTGAAAACTTACCTGTAAGAATAAGTTAATGGGGGAAAAACTATCAGAGACACTCCTAAACTTTTTGACTTTAAAAAGCACCACCTTCTCTTAATGCACTCCATGGGATAAATGCATGTAGCATATACAAAAGAAACTTATTTTACAGGAGATTATGCATACAAGTTTATGCTATTCTAAAATACTGGAGACTTGCAAATGCCTGTGGAAAGGACAAAGAGGGTGGGAAGGGGACACTAGGTGTGTATATGAAGCAAAACTTGGAGAGTAAAGTGAGCTCAGAAGGCAGGAGACTAGAGGGAGCCATAATGAGGGAACTTGAATTATAGAAAAGTGGGGAAAATAGGAAATAGTGCTCTTGAAGGCAGATGAATACAGCTGAGTGTGGAAGGAAAAATGTGTGTGAAGCCAAAAGATGACTGGGGAAGAGAGTAGTAGAGGGCAGGCAAGCCAGAGAGGAAGAAAACAGCAACTATCTCTGCCCAGGAGAGAGAAATGGAGTCTCCTTCAAGCATATAATAGGGAAATACACTTTTGTGTGTTAAAGTATTGAATCTCATTTTTGTGGAAGTGTAGTTAGAAGCAGATTTTGCCCCTGGAAGCTCTTTATTTTTATTCAAAAGCAGTTAATATTTGATGCGGACTTATGGTTGGTGTATTACCTACATGTTGACATGTCTGTGTTATGACCAAAGGAGATGTTAAGTAATGCCTGTTGGAAGGGGGAAATCCTGTCACCTTGGATCATCTAAATAAATAGAGATGATTTTTAAAGTCAAAATATCTTGACATGAACAAAATGAGTTATAAAGCTAAACAGTGGTTCATAAAGGCTGTAAAATATTGCATAAATCAAATTAGTCTTCCTTAGAAACCATAGTTGTTGTATTTTTGAGTACTGCTTGAAGTTGCTATTACATTATTATTTTTACTTGTTATATACTTACAACAATACATTTAGAGTGTTTTGTGTAACAATTTCATAGTCTGAAACAATTGTTTGGTGAGAATAAGAATATGAATCTTTATATGAATGTCTGTTAATAGCATCATACTCTGATTTGCTGTGCAGTTCAAGTAATTAAAAATTGATTGCCTTTTTGAAATTTCAGTATTTCAAAAGGAACCTTTTGCAGTCCAGGTAGGAAAGTCATTGTGGAATATTAATACGTGGGCGCAGTATAGTTGAAAGAGAGTAAAAAGGAGTACTGATTACTTTTATACCTTGTATCAGTTATCAGATGTCTTCCAGCAGAAACAGTTATGAGCAAATATTTCTTTATTAGATTATTTAGCATAGCACAACTTTGCTATCAAGTGTGAAGGTCTTCAAGCAGTTACTCTTAGTAATACCTACCTACACATGAAGAGCTGGCTTGCTTGCTGTGTACCACTGTCTGCTTTTGGCGCTCTTCCTAAATCTGTTTCAACATTATATTCTGTTCTGATGTGCTCTTGAGCTGCTTGTTCACTTCTTAAGCTTCAAGGTTCAGGTTCCTATTAAGACCTAGCCAGTTGGATCCTAGTTGAAGATTAGACATGTTTGGATTAAATCTTCTTTAAAATACGTTCAATAAATGAGTGGAGGATAAATTAGGTGAATCATAAGAAAGCTTATGGTTTGACAGACTAACAATATAGACAGCTCAGCTCCCCAGTTATACATAGTACAATAAAGTGAGCTTTTAAAAAAACTTCTGTGAATGCCAACTGTGGTTACTCTTCACACCAAAGCTATTAGTAACTTTATAAAACAGAAAAAATAGCTACAAGAACAATACTCATTGCAGTGTGTATGTATATCTGGCATCATGTTTTGGTTTGTTTTCTTCTAAACGTGTGTTGAGTAACAAGGAAGAAATTATGGTATATCACCTATTCTAGCACCATGTTAAAGACTACTTTTCTCTTCTGTGAAAAGCTTAGAAAAACTTTTTTCCATAAAAATAGTTAGCTTTTCTTTCTGCAGGTTTTCTGTGTAACTGATTCTGCATAGTGATTTAGCTTGGATTAAATAACTTCAAAAATAACTCTCAATTGTCAGACATTTGAAGTGACCCAGTACTACTTAAATTGTTTCTTTGTAAATTATCTAAAGTTGTATAACCATTAGTTTGCTTTTGAATTACTTTTGAGTCTTGAAAATCTTGAATGCTGAATATTGATTTATTAGCATGCAACACAAATCTGGCAGCATATGTTACAACGGGTAGCCAAATGCAAATTAAACAAAATGAGATCACCTCTGACTAGGCTTTTCTGTACTTTCTTAGACACTCTATCTGTGTAAAGGGAATTTTGTTTAAAATGTAGCCTTTATCATGGATACTGCATTTGATTATCATATATTCAACTAGCAAGGCAACTATGTGTTTATGTGAATTGTGTATTACATAAGCAATTAACATAAATATTTGATGCCAGTACTGAGGCTGTAGCATTTGCTTCCATTTAGTGACTGCTAAATATTATCTAAAGTCAGCAAGTTGCCCTTACTTTGCTATCTTTATTTTTACTAGTCATTTATATCACTGCTATAATTACAAGCCTGTATGTTAGAACTCTTCAAGAATATATATTAAATGGGTTCTCACATGTAGTGTTTATGGAAAAATAAATGAGAACATAACCATTATAATGCCCTCTAATAGATCTTAGATTTAATGAGGCCTAGCAGTCTGTGTGCTGTTATTTCAAAATCTGTGCTTTTTAAGTTTCTTCACTCATTGATAACCTGGAAAGCATGATATACCTCTGGGAGGCAAGAGAGCATGCACATCCAGGAGAATGTCTTGCAGGATTAGCAACCAGGTTTTTATTGTAATATCAGCAAAAGTGGTTGTGAGGAAAGGAGGCAAATGAAAACTGGGAAATTCTTTTCAAAATAAAAAAAATCCACCCGGTTATTGAGGTGGTTTGTGCAGAAAAGCCTGATGAGTAGCTGGCAAAAGATGTAAATTCAGCTTTATGTTGATGTTACGATTTCCAACAACTAGCAGCTTCAGAATGGTTAGAAAATGAAAATGTAAATTACTTATCTTCTTCCCTGCAAGCACTCACAAAGAAATGTTAGTGTCATTTAAGTCTGACTCTTGTTTGCAAGTGTCTATCCTCTCTTAGTAGGGTATGAAGCAATTAAAATAATTGGTTCAGGTTTTTTTACAAAGCTACAAAACTATATTGTATAATGAAATGTCACTTGGGGGCACTACTGTCTTAAGTCAATAGCAAACAAAGAATTATGTTTTCAATTAGAATTAAGTAGATGCTAGCATCGTTTTTATGTACTCTTAGTTATTTTCAGGAAGCTAAGAGCAAATAAAATATTTAAGGTTTGAAGAGTTTTTAATGCTCCCAAGCTGTAACCAAGTTTATATTTTCAATATGTAAAATGGAGTACACTTCAAAGTTTTTCTAGTTTTGCTTTTCATGGCAAATTTTAAGTTTTTTCTTTTAAATCTCTGACCACGATAATAACACAGCACTAATAATGAGTCTAAGTGAATTTTCCACATGTAATGATTGCTTCTCACTGCCAAATTTCTTTTCTGCTTTTGGTGTAAGTGATGCTTCAGCCAATTAATTAAGTGCAGAACTAGACTTGACAGCCACTGGCACGAAAGAAAATGTTCTGTAATCACAATGTGTTTTGTCTTCCCAACATCACTGGCTTGGTTGAACAGACTGATTTCAGAGATTTCCAGTTTGATATAAATGGTAGTTGAATACCTTATTACTTTTGTATAGCAGCTATTACTATTACATTGTTGTGTAATTGGTGACTTTTTGGAACAACAGGCTGCTGATATACTTCTACAGGTATTTTGCAAATGAAGACACCAGTTCATCTGCACAGACATAGAGTAGGAAGAATAAAAAAAAGCCCTTGAAAAGAACTGTGCACCCTGCATGAATTCCCAGTACTGTCCTGAAGATTCATTTAAGTATTTGTGCTGTTTGCTGGTGAGTCATACTTGTTCCAGGACTGGTGAGAAACTAAGCCTAAAAAGAGCTTGACAGTCTGTAGTTTAGATTATTGTATGTCCTTTAGAGTCTTCCGAGATGCAGTGCCAAAACAGATCTAATCCTCAATCAGAGGGGCTTAACAAACAGCAGCAGCAGCTCCACTGTCACTTAGACTGGTGTCCTGGTTCTTTCTGGCTCTGACTTCCTCATAGCCCAAAAGAAGTTAATTGACTGTGGGGAAACCACCCAGGACAGCAAGCTTGAATTAAATCTTGCTTGAGTTACTGAAAAGCAGTAGTTTGAATGCAGTGAGATTCCTCCTGAGAGGAGGAAGGATGAACTAGATTTGGTTGTCTGTGCTCTGAATAGTTTTATTAAGAAATACATGTATATCCAGATTCCAGGATTCAACTGGTTATGTTTGGTTTGTGGGGGCTTGGAAGATATGGCGTTCTCATACTCCAGCATTTCTATTTCTTACACTCCTAATGGCTGCCCTGTGATTCTAAATTGCCCAATTTAATGTACTCTCCTTGGTCCATATTACTGAAGGCTTAAATATATTCTGTACCAGGTCTACCATAGTGATGAATGATTTCCAGGGATTTTGCTATACCTGCTGACTTGTTTTCTGTGAGGCTTTTTCATGATGGGCTTAGAGCCATGCTGACAGGTAGTAATTTCAAAGTCAGTTAGGACAGTTTCTTATCTGAGAAAGTAATTAACTGTAAATAAAACTACTGGGGAAGAGAGTAATCCAGAACAGGCAAGCATCTCTGTTGTGAAAATGATGGCCCCAGCTCTGTGAATGTGTGGAATTTACCAAAAAAGTCACCTGAAAATTATTTTGATGGCTCCACCAGAAAGGAACATAGCAAACCAAGATCAAGAATTTTTTGTTTCATATATTGCAGTATGTGGTGACCTGTTAACATTTACCTTGGTTCTCTGAAAATCTGCATAGCAGTGAGACTCCAAAAGCTACTATTTAAAATTGGCGTAATTCTCAAAGGCATCATGTGGCCTGTATGTATGTCACTTACATCCCAATGCAAGAGACAAATTTACTGAAAGAAGGCAGAAAATAACAAAGACATTTGAAGGATGAAGGTGCTGAAGCTCTACAGCTATCTGGGAAAACTCTAATGGTCTATTAGGCACAGTTCTTGAAAAGTAATTGCTACACATCTAAATTAAAATAAATCACAGGAACCAACTTATCTTGCTGGAGGATTTTAAAACAATTTGTCACTAAAATACTGACTTTATCAGGCAGTTTCACACCACTGGTTTGCAACAAACAGCACCAAAGGACTGCAGTGACAAATATTTGAATGGACTTTTCAGTGTTGCATACGTTTGGTCATGCTTCATGTTAAGCTAAAAGTCTAGATTTCTTTTTAATTACAGAACTCTAATACAGATGTTTGTTAAGTTTCAAGTACATGTATAATCTTATACAAACATATCAGTCTGCTTTGAGACTGGCAGTTGATATTTGAATTGAACATTTTCATCTCAGATGTACAGAAACATGTCTAAGATGTGTCTTATAGTGATATTTTAGTGAACTATCTGTTTTTTCAAATATGTATGTGTTTTCCTATGCTCAGGGGCTACTTTATTGCTATGTGTTTATGGTACATATTACACTAAATCCTTGATATCTGAGATCTCTGGGTGCACTCATAAAAAAAGTCAGATTTGACATCAGGAAAGGTTTCCCTATAGAATAGGTCAGTGAAGATTTTTGTGGGTTTTTTGTGGGAACTGGGGTTTTAGCCTTGTCCCGCGCAATGGTGAGAGTGGGGAAGGTATCTGGATTCTTCCTGTAATTGTCAGCAGGAATCCGAACCTGTTGGCTCTTCCCATAATTCCTGTGCTTCTGTTGTCTTAATACAGAGAGACTTGAACAAATAAGGGCTCTTGTCTGTAAACCTAGACTGTCATTTGGCTAATGTTTGTAGTATTTGACTCAAAGATCGATAAACTAAATGGAAGAATATCTGCTGACTTCATGGGCTCTTAAACATCAAACCTCTGTCCATTGCTAGCATAAGAGCATTTCATTAAATGCAGACTCCCAAGTCTATTTTATGAAGCTTAAGTTCATCTGGGTCAGGACACTGTCAAGAAACTGGTTAAGGGATCAGTTTGGGATGCTGTATCCTTCCACTGGATGCAGATGGGCTCAAATAGGCTGAACAGAGTCTGTGGTAGACTGTGCTGTTGATCAAACATCTCAGAGATGCCTCAGTTCACTACACACGAAGATGACTGCTTAATTTCTTTTTGTGAACGTTTATTGAAAAGTCAGAAAACTGCAGAAGTTGTTACACCAATACCCTACCCCTCAACAAAGGTCAGTCTCCTTCAAGTTAACTGTTTTCTAAGAGATAGTTTGTCAGCTGCCTAGAGTCTGAAGTTGCCTCTGAGCTTGAAAGAGGTAATAAAATTTAGAAATGGTAGTCAGTCATGGAAACTGAGCCATACAAAGAGCTGTGAGACAGAATAAAACTTCCATAATATTTGCTGGATGCTTGTGGTCAAAACAATCTGGCTGGCACACAGAAGAACCCTGTATGTGTTCCTTCCCATGCTGCGCCTCATCTCTATTCAGCTCTTCAAGATCTGTCTTGAATCTAATCACAGTTTGGGAGCTGCTGGCTTTATGTACCTAAAGCTATGCGCAGGTTATGTTAAATCCATCCAGTAAATACATTAGATGATATTTGTGTCTCCTGGAGAATCATCAAGATAGCATTGTAGTGGTTATTGTAAGGTGGCCTCTGCAACTGTGTAAGGACTTCAGATGTTTTCATTGTCTAAAATAGACACACACAGAGCTCTGAGCCTTCAGCAGACTGATGGTAATACAGTGCTTTACAGCCTGTTAGTAAGGTTTTTTACTGTTGTGTTTGGCAATTTGTGGAAGCAGCCTGAGTAATTTCCTAGGAAATTTGAACCCTTTTCTTTGGATATGATGGCATTAAGTATTTGTGTCTATCACAGCATTTGAGAACACATTGCTGTTTTTAATCATGCATAGTTCATAGAATCATAGAATGGTTTGAGTTGGAAGGGACCTTAAAGATCATCTAGTTCCAAACCCCCCTGCATTGGCAGGGACACCTTCCACTAGACCAGGTTGCCCAAAGCCCCTCCCAACCTGTCGTTGAACATTTCCAGGGAGGGGGCATCCATAACTTCTCTGGGCAACCTGTTCCAGTTCCTCACCACCCTCATAGAGAAGAATTTCTTCCAAATGTCCAAACTAAATCTACCCTTTTTTCAGTTTAAGGACATTACCCCTTGTCATCTCATACGTGCCCTTGTAAACAGTCCTTCTCCAGCTTTCTTGTAGGCCCCTTTATGTACTAGAAGGCTGCACTAAGGTCTCCCTGGAGCCTTCTCTTTTCCAGGCTGAACAATCCCAACTATCTCAGCCTGTCTTCATCGTAGAGGTGCTCCAGTCCTCTGATCATCTTTGTGACCTCTTCTGGACTCACTCTAACAGCTCCATGTCTTTCTTGTACTGGGGACCCCAGAGCTGGATGCAGTACTCCAGGTGAGGTCTCATGAGAGCATAGTAGGGCAGAACCACCTCCCTCAACCTGCTGGTACTGCTTCTTTTGATGCAGCTCAGGATACAGTTAGCTTTCTGAGCTGCAAGCACACATTGCTGGGTCATGTTGAGCTTTTCATCAGTTAACACTCCCAAGTCCTGCTCAGGGCTGCTCTCAATCCATTCTCCACCCAGGCTGTAGTTGTGTTTGGGATTGCCCTGGCCCATGTGCAGGACCTTGCACTTGGCCTTGCTGAACTTCATGAGGTTCACACAAGCCTACCTCTCAAGCCTGTCAAGTTCCCTCTGGATGGCATTCCTTCCCTTCAGTGTGTTGACCGCATAGCTTGGTGTTGTCGGTAAACTTGCTGAGGGTGTGCTCAGTCCTGCTGTCCATCTTGCTGACAAAGATGTTACACAGCACTGGTCCCAGTGCTGATCCCTGAGGAACACAACTTGACACTGGTCTCTCTTTGGACATCGAGCTGTTGACTACAACTCTGAGTCTATCCAGCCAATTCTGTATCCATCAAGTGGTACATCTGTAAAATCTATGACTCTCCAATTTAGAGACAAGGATGTCGTGCAGGACAGTGTCAAATGCTCTGCATGAGTCCAGGTAGATGACATTAGTTGCTATTCCCTTATCTACCAATGCTGTAACACCATCATAGAAGGCCACCAAATTTTTCAGGCACGATTTGCCCTGAGTGAAGCTGTGTTGGCTGTGACCAGTCACCTCCTTGTTTTCCATGTGCCTTAACATAGTTTCCAGGAGGATCTGCTCCATGTATTCAGTAATGGTATCGAAAATTATACTTGCAATGATTTTTATTAATTATGTCCCTGTTTCACAAAACTCCAGAGGACTTAAAAGGATAAGTGATCCATTGGAGACATTAATTATGAAGCATTCAGTAGTACCTTGAGTCTAAGTTTTAATAAGAGACCTTTGGGTCTTCCTGTAAATTCTGAAGCATAAAAAGAGCCCTGGAGCTTTTGCTTTGTTTTTACCTTTCATTGGTATTCACAAGGGCTTGCAGCAGGCCTGGAGAGAGGAGTCCAGGTCTCCACTAGTCAAACACATGAACAGACTTCACAGGAAGACTGGTAATGCGACAAAACACGGTGATCATGGGACTCCTCTGCCTTGCCTTTGTGCAGCCATACTAAGTTCTTCAATGAGAAGCAGAATAATGTAAAGTCTTCCACAGAAAGCGCAGAAGCCAAGAACTCTGCACTTCTGATAGTGATTTTCAGACATTTCAGTAACTAGAAACTGAAGCTAATATGTTAATATTACTTTAATCTTTTTATTTATATTAATATAATTTTTATTTAACTCCTTTGAATACCAAAACAATAATACTACAAGGGCTCAGGAGGATTAGAATTGTTTGGTTCATGTGTCAGCAGAAAGAATGCCTATCACAAAATTGTCTGAGGGTTATGATGTGTATTTGTGTTACAGTATAACTCTTAGTTACTGTCTATATAAGGAATTGACTAGAAAAGCTTTTTTTTCCTGGAGAAAACCATGTTATTACATTACCTAAGGAATAAAGTTTTTACCTTCAGCTGTCTTCCTTTTCTTGGCAAAATGCCCTTAAACCAACTAAATTATTTTGATCAAATGGCTCATTACAAAAATCTTGTTTGCTTCAAGTCAAACCTGCACTGGGGCCTCGTTACGAAAGCATGCAAAAGGAAACAGCTCTGGTCAGCAGCTGGTGAAGCCTTCATTTCTGACAATTACTGGAGATGTGCCCTGTGGGCTGGATGGGAGGACTTTGTCCCTAGTGAAGTGTTTTCTGAACTTCTGTCAGTCTGTTCAGTTCTCTATAGCTGTTCTTCATAATAACTTCAAGGCTTGATATACTTTTAGAAAATAGCATTTCACATCTCCTGCGAATTGCTTATCTTTCCTGAAGCAGAATGAAATGTTCATACAGCAGTTCCTGCCATCAAAAGTATTTCCCCCTGGAATAGTGATGCTGAGCCTGTCTGTAGCTGTAGGTTACATGATGAGATATTGAAAACTGCTTAGCAAATAATTTTGGTAAAAATTAAGTCAACCTCTGACCTTCAACATGTTGTTACAGGCTTCATGAGACACTGTAATTAAAACAGTATTCTGTTGTTCTAGCACTGACTCACAGTATGCCCTTGGGTAAATCACTTTACAGTGGTCTCTCTTCTGAAATGTAATTCTAAAAATGGCATTAGGTGGTTCCATATGGAACCATCAGACTTTCTATTTTAACTATTCTTACTGTATAATAAGGAAATTATTTTTCCTCTTGTTGGAAAGCTCAGCCTGAGCTGTTGAAGCCTTTTTGAATTCTTTCTTTGCATGCAGCAGCTGTAACTTGGACAGATCTGGTTAGAAAACACCAAAGCAATTTCACAAAAAGTTTCAGCTGTTTGTTTAATAGTCCTAACTCTACATACAATATTTCTCATCTCCATGAAAATTGTGCCAGCCTGCTGTTCTTGATTGGTTTGCAGAAGTAAACTGGTATATAATTGGTGAACTCCTGGTTGTACATTAGGAGGAACTAGGTCCTTCTCCATGCTGCCTTTGCAATTGCCTGCCTGAGAGAGTCATATCTGTACCCCAGCAGTTAGAGCACGTAAGCAGCAATGTAGCTGTAATGCCTGCTAGGAGTGTATAGGAATGCATTTCCCCTATAGCTGGGAAAATGGCTGTTTAATTCTGTGCCCACAAATAAATAAAAGTCTTGTCATCTTTTTTCATAGTAACATAAGAAAAGATTGGTCACCTCAGATGAAAGGTCTGTCTAATCCAGTGACTTTTCTCTCAGCTGCTGAAAGCAAATGCCTGTGATGAGGCAAGCATGGGATGGTATTTCTCTCATGTGCTCCACCAGTTTCCTGTGACTTGCAGCTCAGGGGCAGACATGGTATCTTTGTATTTAATACCACCCCAGGGATTTTCTACTTATGAATTTATTCAGGCATCTTTTTGAAGCAAGATAAGCTTCTAGCTTTCACAACCTCCTGCACAGTGTGTGAAGAAATGCCACCTGACTTCCATTAATTTCATGTTATTTCTGTTTTGTTTTTAGTGAACACAGTGAAGAGTCATTCTCTGTTCATTTTCACACCAATTGTTTTACCCTAAAAATCTTTAGCCTTTAAAAGCTGTGAAGCTCCCACCTGGAGCAACAATCCTCCCTGCAGTCAACTGTTTGCTTAGGCAGAAGGGGTGCGTATTCCCCAGAGCCCTCAGCAGTGCCTCTGGTCTGCTGTGATGGTACTTTCTGTGTCTGGAGAAGTAGAAGTCACTTGAACCATTTTTATGTACACTTTAGCCTGAAAAAAGCTAGGAATGGCACTTTTCTGACAGTTGGTTTTACACCACCAAGGTATGCCCAGAACTGTTTTTGAAAGTCAGGGCAGGCCTTCATTGCTTGTTGGCATCTTGATGCACTGTGTTACCAGAATATTTAAAAAAAAAAAAAAATTCATCATCTAACCTAGCTAGTCTAACAATTGTGAACTTCACTGTTCTTTATGAAAGATTCCAGAGATTCACGAATCATTGTGGATGTCGGGAAGTGTCATGTTTTTAATAAAAAAAAAAAAACCTTACGACAAGGCATAAAAACCATGTCAGGTTACCAGTGAAAGTTAGCCAACAAGATTAACAATTACTGTGCAGTAAGATTACATGATCAGAGTGGAGCTGACTAGAATTATGAAAGCTAAAGTAGTTTAACCAACTAATGATAACGATTTTGTACCTCTCGTCTGGCTGGCAAACATTACCTTAGAGTTAAAACAATCAATATTATGATGACACTTTTTTCAGTCGAAAAATTGTTGGAGCTGTCAAATAATTGAGCAGATTTTTTCATAATCATGAATGGTGGTCAGAGATTTCAGCAAGGAAATTATGCAGTACACTTCAGGTGACTCTTAACAGGGTAAGCAAACTGTGTTTAGAAAAATATTTCCTATGAACAGCATAGTGATACAGGCAGGGCCACCAGGAAGAACACTTCATTTAACAGTACTTTGTGAAAGCTGTGAGTAAGCACCTTAATTGTCAATTCAGCCTGTGGGGAACCCTTGTACTTAGAATATTTATCCTCATATGTTTTTAGTGGAAAAAAAATATTTATACTGATAGCTATCAAGGCTATAGTTTTTGGACTGAACTTGACATGAATTTAACCTTAGCATTAATTTGCTGGCAATTTATCTATGTGGTAGAATGGATTAAAAACAAATCTTGTTTTCTTTCCTGTTTAAAAAAAAAAAGCTTTTGCTATATAAAAACAGACTAGAATTTTGTGATGCTGCTGTCATGGTTACAAGGCAAATTCAATGATAATAGTTCTCTGGCATGATAATAACTCTTCAGAGTTGTGACATGCTTTTAAACTGGGAGGTGAATGGAAATGCCATGAAGCTGTACTGGACAGGCCCCAGTGTGTAGGGCTGTGTTGTGAGGTCCCAAGTATGGGGAGGCAAGTGCTGAGTGGTGATGGACTCATGGAGATGCAAGAGCTAAGGACATCCTAGCTGCTGTGTGGTGAGGTGTCAGCAGGATGTCTTATAGGACAGTGAGCCTGTGTGTTGTGGTCTGAGCTGAAGCAGCTCTGCAGGCTTGTCCTACAGAGCTGAGTAACTATGTGGTACTTTTTCCTATTAAGGAGAGGAGGCTTTGAAAGAAGGAAGCTTGCTAAGACATGTTACCATAAACACAACCTGAATTACCCTTTTCTGTTGCACATGGGGAAAACAGGTTTAATGTGGTTAGTGGGGGCTACATACTCGCTTTTGTGCTTGAATCACAAAGGCTTATAATCTGCTCTAGCCTAGGGTTTCAGGGCTTCTCCTTGAACTCAAGGTGGAAAGTCATGAGCTTTTAGTCCTGCATGTCCAGAAGTTTCAGTTCTCAGTGGTGGCAAAGATTGTTGCTACCCTACTGGATGTGCACAGCAGCTGAAATGTGGCCTCAATAATACCACTGTCACAAGGGTAAACTCTGATTTCTAGTCTCTTAAAGAATATAAAATAATTCCGAACTTCAAGAAGTTGGCAAAATTTGACAGAGCAGTAGGGATGTGGATGACTTGTAAAAGCTGAAGTCTGCCTGCAGAAGTGTTAAACTAGGTTGGTAAGAAGCTTCTCGCTTACAAATTAGAGCAGCAAAATACTGCATCTAATTGAAGTTTTAGGAAATCACCGTACATGGGAAGCAGAGACCATTCCAGTGAGATGTAAAAAGGTGTAAGCACTATAAGAGCCTGTAGGAATGAGCTTGAGCATTTCATGTTCTCAGCTACAAGTCTTGTGAGGTTTGAAGTTGCTGTATTGATGTTTACATTTGGAAGAACAGACAGGTGGGTTTTTTCCTTTTTTTTCCCCATCAACCTATTACAGCTTTTCACATATTCTCTAAAAATTACCTTCTATTTTCAGAGTAGAAATAGTGGAAAAGAATGGTGAGAAACTTATCTTATAAGCCTGTGGGTTCTATGTATCAGGAGAATTTAATAATGTTAATCAATAAAATTAATTCTTCCACTAGCTACTCAGTGATCATCTTCCTCACTGATGTAATACTAAACTAGTATGTCCTGAACATTAAACAAAATCCTTCAATTATTCATCAGGTACTTAAGACTTTTAATGAAAACTGAACTAGAGATTAATAATTTGGATTGATTCTAATTTAACTTATTCTAACTTGCATGGCCTTCTGTTTTGCTTCTGCTGTCAGGTTTTGTGGATTTTATGAGAATAGATATGTCAAATCAGATACTAAGATCTATTTTTGCTTATAAAAAAGATTAATTTAGATGTTAAATGCTTGTAGTAGAATGTGATGTTGAAGCTGGAAATATCTGTTAAAAATATCCCTGAGATACTGTTTTAAACAACCTGCTTTTCTGGGATAGTTGCTGTAATTCTGATGTGAAGTTAATCAGGCAGTATGATTTTATGTGCATATAATTATGAAAGCTATGAAAGTGAGTATCAGGAATAATAACCAGAACGCTGTGTATCTGGATGAATCTTCTACAATGACAGAGTTATAACAGCAGAACTGTGTTGGTTTTCTTTGTTTAATTGAATTATTTTGTATTTACTTTTCTCTCAATTTTTTGATTTTTTTTTTTTTGAGTCAATCCTGCTCTGCTTCTCCTAGAGGACAGAGATCTCTGCCTGACTGGCAGTAGCTGCTGCCGCTGGGAATATCTGCTGCCTTGTCTAATGGTATGGTTATCATATTACTCTTAGTCTGGCATTGGAAGTACTGAATTAATGCTCAAAATAAATGATAATAATTGATAAAAGAAATTGAGAAAATGTATTTATATAATATAAACATTAATAATTAAATAAATCTAAATAATAAATAATAATAATAAAAATTGTGGTCTTGTGATTGGTACTGTTGCACTAACCAGAGCTGCATACTGATACCTTATCGCTTTCATTTGCAGTTACTGTCACACAAAAAGCCCCAAGAATGGCCTGACTGTAAAACAGCATTCAGAAGCACATGCAGGAATGCAGAAACTGTTGTCTTTAAGACAGGTTTTTGCAGCAGGGAGAGAAGAGGTAGAGGCAGGAAAGGACAGGGCTGGATGAGTGAAAAGCTGAGGGCGACCTAGGCTGAGGGCACAGCAACAAGTGATGGAGAAAGCATCCTGCACTCCTGTGTTTGAGTCTAGCATTCACGTGCCACTAGAAAAGGGTCTCACCCCCTCTAGTGGCTTGCATTACTGCTTGGTTGTGATGATAATATAAAGTGAAATGAGTATGTATAACTAGAGTAGTGCCTCCCAAAGATAAGTTGTGACTCTCCTTTACCTTAGCGTTTCTGGTATTTTTAGTACTTCTTTAGCACTGAAAGATGGCAGCATTTTTTATAAGTGTTAATCAAATATAAATCTAGTTAGCTATCTTCATGCTTCTTCCATGGTTTCTGATAGTCATTTACTCCACATTAGTGCAGCCCAATTTTAGGCTAAGAACGCTACAAATGTTTGCAGCTCTCCATGTCAAACCAGCAGTTTACATTTCTAGGTGAGGATTGAAACCGTGCAGTGCTCACAGTCCCATTATGTAAGTAGAAGTAGCCTGTTCACACTGCCATCAAGTGGATGCAAGGCATTACGGCACCAGCGTTTTTGAAGTTTCTCAACACCTTTTGTATTACATGTGAAAATCTTAAGAAACCTAACTTTACTTACATATCTGATTCTGACAACACCTGCAGAGGTCTCTTCTTACTGCCTGCAATACTAAGTTAGTTCTCTAAAACCATGTGCGTACATGGGAAGATAAATCAAGTATTTTTTTTTCTCCATAGTTTGTCTGCAACTGATGTACCATACAAGGTTGATTTTGATATAGATATGCTTATATGTCAATAACTGAGACTTCACCTAATGTAGACTGAAGTACTCAAATATTAGTAACTGCCAGAACTGGTCACGTTCACAACTGTTTTCAGAGTGTTCCATGGGTCATGTTTGCTTTATAAGCAATATTTTGCTATTTCTTCTCCTATGACTTTGTTGCGTAGCCTCAGAACTTACTTGCCTCCCACTTTTCAATGTTGTTCTGAAGATAAGATGAGGAGATGATCAGATCCAAAAATGGACTCAGACAGTTAAAGCAAGACTGTAAGTGTAATTCAGGCATCTTCACTCAAAAATAGTCTTATGGCTATCTGATCCAAGAAATGCCTTGCACTCAGTAGCTACCTCCCTGTTCATCCACGAAGTTATCCACTGTGTCTGCATATATTGCTGCTTCAGTCTAGCAGCATCATCAATTATTAAAAATTGAACAACCTTTTCTTTTGTTAGATGCTAAAAGTAGCTGAACACTTTGTGAAATTAACTTTTTGATTATTTATAGTTTTATCACACTTTAGATGTTTTAGGGGAATGTGTCCATGCTGACTTTTTTCTCAGGCAGAAACTCCTTTGAGTTTTGCCTTTTTCCTTTAATGCCTTTTCTGTATTTTTTGTGTTGTAAAGATTAGAAAACCTCCTGCCTTAGGTTAAATTGGGGATGTGGAGGGAAGTATATCAGAGGGAGGGAGATTAAATAGTCAAAAAGAGGCAATCCATAAACCAGAGAGATAGATTGGTCTACCTAACTGGGTTGTCCAAGTGCTTTGGGATATTACATCTGCTTAAAAGAGCAAAATAAAAGCTAATCATTCTAATATGGAAACTAATGTGGTTTTAAGACCCTTAAGTCTTTTTTTGTTTAAAATATTTAGCAAATACTACTGGTGCTGTACTTGTTTTTCAGGTAGAAATGGAAATCATGCTATTTATTTCTTGGGTAGAGTCTGTACTTTATCCTGTGTTGTTTCTTAGCTCTCTGAACTACTGTTGTTAGCCACCATCTCCTCTCCTGCAGAGGACTGCTGCAAGGAAATCCTGAAGTTAGCTCTGTGCTTAGGTGTAATCACTACGTCCATGTGGGATTCTTAGCCAGCTCCTGAATGCCAGAAAGTACTCCAGGTAAAATGTATCCTAGATAAAATTCGCCAGTCAACTAAAAACATGGAATGCAGGGTTCAAGCCTTGGTGATGGTTTAACCATGGCAGCACACAGATTGGAGTCGGGCATGGAGTGGCAAGGCTTATTTCTGGGCAACGCAGCTCCTTCTTGGGTGCTCACTGTGTGCAAGTTCCAAGCCAAACCCATAAGTAAAGATACTGCCTGTTTTGCATCATCGTTTATACGTGCTGCTCTTGAGCAATCCTAAACTAAGTTCTATTATATGTTGTGATTTCTCTTTAGGAAATAGTATGTAATACATTGAATGACTTAGATCATTATTTACATTCTCTCAAAAGAGTAACAGGAGTAGTAAGTCTTATGAGAAGATTTTCAATACGAGTGTTATGGAGATGATGAATCTTTGGCTTTTTTAGGTACATCATAGGCTTATGTTTTTTGAAAGTGTGTCTTTATTTCATGTGTCCATGCATTTTCTTTTTTTTTTTTTTAACCTAGAAGCCCCACTCATGGGCCCAAGACCCCAATACAGTAGGTGCGGTACAGGCAGTGAGCAGGAGGCAGCTTCTCCAAAGAGATGGTAGGAAGTATTACAAAAATGACAGATGGGATGTTGTAAATACACGTCTGATGACCTTTGAGTAGGGTTCCACAGACCTCTTGGACACTGAGGGAATGTAACTTTTGTGCTTTATAAACTTTTCAGCTGAAAGTAGGCCACAAAAAGGAACATCAAGGGAAGAAGAAAAATCACATAATAGTAGTTATAGTTGAGAAAATGTAGAAGTGGCATACTCTTCACCTTTAAGAACTAGACTAGGGTTGCAGATCAGGCTGACTCAGGTAATCACAGGATGCTAGCGTTAGGCCAAAAGTTGGATCTAGTCTTTCCAGGGACAGAATGGTAAATAGATACCTCTGCCACATTTGTATTAACACAGTTGTCTGTCAGTCATTACAATGCAGTAGAAGGGTCCTGATACAGTGTTCAAGATTCCTTTCTAGCAAAAAAAAATACTAAATGTTTCCTTTATGTGTTATGGTTTAATAATTAAAAAATAAACAGAAAACCCCACCAAAACAAACAAAAAAAATTCCCAACACACAACCATGTTGATGATTTTGCTGTATTAACATGGTTAGTGTTTTCAGAAAGTAATCTTAAAGCCAGCTCTTTGGAATACTTTGCTTTTTTCTGGAACAGTTCCATAAATTCTGTTCATATTTTTCAGTTCATATTTTTTGGATCAGCATACCTCAATATACCTTCCTTTCTTGTACTTTTTGACATACTATATTATTCATCATAGGGACTTTGTATCCCAGAGCAGAGACAGATTCAAGCTAAGAAATTTTTTCATTCCTTTTGCGGAGGCATGTGGGTTCTTTTGGGCAGGAAATTTTCCTTGACTCTGGAAAAATACAAATGTATTATTTTGTAAAAGTAAAAAAAAAAAAGTGGTATTGATTAATTATGCCCTATTAGCAGTATTATTAAAGTGTAGTAACAAAACATTACTCAGTGCTGCATAGGCATAGCAATACAAACCCTACTGATGATAATAGGAATCCCATGTTAAATATACATTTTTACAAGAATCATATAATGGTTTGAGTTGGAAGGGACATTAAAGATCATCTAGTTCCAAACCCCCCTGCATTGGCAGGGACACCCTCCACTAGACCAGGTTGCCCAAAGCCCCTTCCAACCTGTCCTTGAACACTTCCAGGGAGGGGGCATCCACAACTTCTCTGGACACCCTGTTCCAGTGCCTCACCACCCTCACAGTAAAGAATTTCTTCCTCATATCTAATCTATATTTAGCCTCTTTTAGTTTAAAGCCATTACCCTTTGTCCTATCACTGCATGCCCTTGTAAACAGTCCCTCTCAAGCTTTCTTGTTAGGCCCCTTTAGGTACTGGAAGGCTGCTATAAAGAAGCTTTCACAATTATCTTCCACTGTCATTTGTTTTCCCTTACTGTTTGTTTTTGAAACAGGTTTTTACAATTTTTGAGTTAGTGAAGGGAATAGGTATAGCTCTATCAGATTGTTAATAAAGCCATAACAAATAAGATTAAAATTACATATCATGCAACTGAGAGTTATACAACACACCAGACTTGTGGGGAACAAGGTTTTATAGGTGGCTGTAAGATTTGATTATGAATGGCCTGTTTACTTGTAACTTCTACTGACTTGAGAGCATACCAAGCAGAGCTGGGGTCAAATCTGTAGTCCTTAGCTGAGAATCTGTTGCACCTGGCAGAAGCACCATAAGGAGAGCTCAGCCTGGAGGTAGATGAATGAGAGGTTGTCTTAAATTTTCAAAATTACTTGGTACTCTGGAGGTCACTGCAATATTTAGTAGACATTAGAACAATCAAACTCAGCAAGTTGTAATTTATTGTAGCTTCTCTGGGCTGTCTCTGCAGTCTGTAAGAACTCCAAATGCCACCTTGTACTCTGTGCTACTGTTCTATCCGCTTATGCGTACAATTCTCACCTGTATGTCTGCTTTCCACCTATACATGTCTTCTGTGCCTTACAGAGAAGAGGACGTGCCAGTAGTCTCCTGAGTTGGGACTGGGGGTGTAAAGGTCAGAACTTGTCCTCTTCAACTAAAAAAAAATCCATCTTTTAATTTGCAGGGAGCACTACGTTACTCTCTGTGAGGAATACAATTAGTTTTCCACATGAGGTTTTAATTCTTTGTGTCTTTTAATGCTATTGAATTAGGACCCCAATTGTGTATTGTATTATACAGGATAACACAAATAATTGGGTTCAATACCATTAGCCAGTTGTATTAGCAACTGTATGAAGGGGCAGCAGCTCACATCCAAAGAGCTCTCAAATACTCAGATTGTAGACTTCCACGCAGCTGGAAGTAAATGAATGTAGTGTTCTGCAGTATAGTTGAAATCAAGGGACACTTTATGCAAGATGACTCACACCATAAAACACAGGGAGACAATCACAGCACTCTTTTTCATATCTAAAACAAGGAGAGTGCTTTTCCTTTCATTGGTTAATGGAATAGTAAGTGCATTATAAATGTGCATGTATTGTCAAGTGTTGGGCTGAACCTTAAAGTTGGTAGCTTTAATCACTGGGCTCTTCATTTGTTGATAGCTATGCGAAGCGATTAGGCTTCTTTATGGAACATGAGGCTTAAGTCAAGAAATGTCCCCAAACTGATGTGCACTTGTCACAGCCTGAAACAGAGATGCTTACATGGTACGTGTCTACGTAAGCAGAAATAACGGAGAAGTTTGTGTGCACATACTAGCGAGAAGTAGCAGAGCCCTGAGTAAGATGGGAAGAAAGTTTTTGTTTGAAGGCTAATTAAAAAAGGATTAGCACTTAAGTCTTCTACTTATTTTCTACTTGGTTCAGCATAATGAGACTTATAGCACTCCTTACAAAAATAACACTTAATTTCATGAATTCTTTGATTCTAGGAAGCTGAATGAGAATAACAGCATTTGGAAAATTTAGTTAGCACCTGATATGTTTGAGTTTGTTTTGGTTTAGAAGTCTTTTAGAATTTCACAAAATAAAGTTGTGGCACAGCAATACATAACTTCATTTCAGAGAGCCAGAACGCACATGAGACAGCATAACTCCTTTAATACAGAACTCATTTTTCTTAGCAAGCTTTTTCAATCTCTGTTTGCAATGAGACCTTGCTTCTGACAATAATTGGGTCTGACTTTGGGGAGCCAAGGAGTCAAGTTTGTCCTGAGCTTGGTAGTGATACTGTATTCCAACACGAATCAGGAAATGTGAAAAACACTAATTCATTTTCTGTATTTTCTTCCTCCATCTCTCGTATTTCTATTTTATATGTGTGATGTACATATGGATGCCTGACTTACTGTGATAAAATTATCTTCTGTATCAATTTGTGAAATACCATCTAAAGTTAGGCTTGTCTTTATAAATAATTCTAACCATAATGTGTAGCGCTCAATATATTGCTCACTTACGGAAGGAATAAGTCTGAGCTTCTGTTCCTGTCTGGAGCCAAATAATTTGGACTACTTTACACCAGAGTTAATAGTTTTATTTACATGTCTTCTGGCAATAACCATACAGCCAGGATAATAAATATTTTTGACCATAGTGTATGCAATGCTTTCTGCTGTTTAAGCACAGATGCTAAAGGATTTAGGAAGATCCAACAGTTCTGTGGGTTTCTTGATTTAATTTTCTGTTTGTGCATAGTATAATATTTTATTTATACTGTTGCCAATCTTTACATTTTATTCTTCTATCTTTCAGATAATCATTGTAAAATTAGGGTGACAACAGCTTATCCGCATCTGAAACAGCACATGCCTAAACACAGCAGCTAGGCATTCCTTCCTACTCTATTGATAATTTTCTGGTAAATATAGAGGTGTGCATGAAATGATGCACTTCTACTTTGTCCTCCTTGAGAAGCTACAAAATCTCATTCTTGGTCTGACCAGCCTATTTTTCTGAAATGCAACATTGCCACATGTTAGGGTTGAGAAATTTCTCTCCTATCAGGTGTTCATTAAATTGATTTGGCACAAGCCACTAGAAAGTACAACGCCTTGTAAAATTACACAGACCTCAAGAACAATGTAGAGGAAAGATTCCACAACACCAAAGGAAGGGAAGTGGGACTGAGTCTGGAGTCACATGTAACAGCAAATGTTATGTCTGTTGTTCTCATCCATGAACTTCATAGGAAATGTATAGATACACCAATATTGATGGCTGTATAAATTGCAAATTTTTATTTTTGTCGTCCCCCCTCCCCTTTTTTTACTGTTGATGTAAAACTACTAAAATAATCATTCTGACATACTTTTGCTATATGAAGTAATGGTGAGTAACATAGTATCAGCATGGAAAAAATGTATTTTGAGTTTAAACATGCTGCGCACTGTGTGTTGGTTGAACATGCCGCTTGTCTCTGACACAACCGTACCACTACAGGTTTTGCAGAGAGCTGTTTGTGACATGGTTTAGTCCAGCAACTGTGTGAATTTATTGCAAAGTCTATTATTACCCATTAGTCAAAGTAGCATCTCAAGACCCAAAATTCATCCTGAGATGAATTGGTGAGATAAAACACTGATTGAAATTTTGCGTAAAACTTCAACTGGGGGTCCATTTTGAGAGGTTTTTTTAATGTAGAACTCAGTGTAATTGAACTTGCTTATTGGAGAACTATCACAGTTGCAATTATTTTGATGATTAGTACTTGTGTACAGTGAGGAGATTATTATGTAGTACATAGCTATCATCTATATTATTACAATGCATAATTATAATGCAGTCCACAACATTTTATATGAATATGAAACTGTGAAATATAGTTTTCTTTTGATGTTATTATTTATATTCTTAAAGTACACAGTCTGGCTTACCAGGGAGGCAGCTGAGTTAGCTTTGTTAGTATCAGCTTAATACACAGCTTGAAATAAGATCCTGTTTTGAATTATTTCAAAACAAAATGTAACATCCGTATATCCATGAATGCACTCAGCTAAGGTGCTCATTTATAGCACTTTTGCTAGCAAGGTGAGAGTAGGAGGGTTTAAAAGGTTATTTGAGTTCTTATAAGTGCTTTTGACTTAAAGGGAGTAGGGGGAACATATAAAGGTGAACCATAAAAATGAAAGCATGAATGCAGACTTTGGCAAAAGGACAAAATTTTGTATGCTTCATCCGTGCAAGTGATACCAGTGACTTTAAGGAGTTGCAGGAATAAAATGAACAAATTTTAGGAGAGAGAGTTTTAAATAAATAATTACAAAGATGACCCAGTACTAAGGACTATATTGTAATTGTTTTGCTTTTCCTGGAGAAGTTAAACTGTTCTTATACTCACATGGTCTCAGTGCTCAGAGTCTGTTTTTTTTCAGTATTTTTTGTTCTAAGAAAAGGTAAGGCAGGAATAGAAAAGGACAGATTGCTCTAGTTTTGCACCTCTGTTCAGTAGACAGCTGAGTATTTGGAGATAAGTAAAACTACGTTACGCAGGTGACTAAAAACGGTCCCTTAGAGCAGTGAGGGATTGTGACCTACCAGGTCAGTCTGGAGGGGTATAAAGGCATCCCCACGTGCCCTCTCAAGGTGGATTTGTTCCCAGTGCATGTTGCAGGCCAGCAGGAATATGCCCTGTAGTGTATGTGGGACCCTGTGTCACTGGTCTGCCACCAGTGAAACCATGTGAAACTGCTGGTGGTGCAGAGATTGCCTGCTGCCCACATGGATGAAAGCAGATAAAGTCAGAAATACCCCTATGCTCTGGAGCCTCCTTTCTCCTATCAGTACGGATATAGTCTTTGACTTTCCAAGAATCTGCACAGGAGTAAAGATGGATAGATGGGAAGGAAGGAGCGGCAATGCCAATGCAAAAAAATTGGTAACTTTTTTCCATGTTAGGCCAGCAGCTGTGAGAAATAGAAGACTGAAAAAGTGTGGAGTTTTATTTTGTGGTTTGTTGGGGTTTTTTTTTCCTGGTGGGTCTTTTTCCAGCATCTGAAATCAGATTTACAATTGCTAATTAAAAATGAAGTGTTTTCAGAATCAAGAATCTCTTTGCACAGAGAAAGGAGCAGCAAACTCTTTATTTAAATGCCTCAGGCAATTTGTTTAAGCATATAGAGCTCCTGTGCTTTGGATTTGATAGTACTGGCACCATCTATTGGTCTTTTTCAGTGAAATCAAGTTATGCTTTGAGTTCAGTTTCTCAGAAACATCATAAAATCCATTGTCACATAGGTACTCATAAAAATCTTGTCATGAAAAAAGTACCAAGAGTAAATCCTGTTTACCTGCTTATATAATATTTCAGGACAATTGACAGGCTAGCATGCAGAACTCATCCATTCTTTCTTGGGCTATTCCAGTTCTGTGAATAGAAGGCTTTCTTTATGGAGGTAGTGATTTTCTTACTATTAAAAAATTTCACAAAATCAAATTAATTAAAACAAAGTAAGATAGACTTTTTTGGAGAAGTAATAGCTAAATTAAAATTGGTTGTTCTGTAAACAGGAATGGAGTTGGAAATAAGAATTTTGGGAAGAGATTAAACTAATATTAGCAAAAGAAAGAAAAGATGGAAAAATGAGTGTAAGGACTGCAACAAGACTGCCTATCAAAAGATAATCTAAGCTAAGACTGATAGTTTCTTAAGCAGATAAAGTTAAGATAAAATTACTGGGCATCGGGAAAATGTTTAAACCCATGTGGAAGAGGAAGAAAAGCAGAAGGAGAAGAAATGTAGGCAGATGTAGAGTGAGCTGAATTTGAACTTCTCTTTGCATCTCTGTTGTAGCTCTGCTCAGCTGTAAGGAGCAAGGATGTGTGACCCAGGGTACTTCCCTAATCATTCAACCTTGCCTTGGTTGGTATTCATTGCTTGATTAATGACAACTTTTACCATACAAAATTATGGAGACAAAAAAGAGCAAGCCTACTCAAATCCTAATAAAATCAAAGAACACTGTTCTTTTCCTTCATTTTTTAAATAAAATATCTGTGAGGGGTACGATGACAGTCCCATTATTTCTGTAGCTTAATGACCAGATATCCTTACTCAGTTTGTAAAGTATTTTATTCCTTGGTACTACAGAATCAAGCTACGGCTGATTGAACTATGATGATACTAAAAAGGTTGCAACTGGAATTGAAGCCATGTTTTGCTGGGTGCTCTGTAAATGTTTAAAGTAATTTGGCCCTAGATTGAAGTGTTAGGCAGAAGTAAGCCCTTAACATCAGTAAATTTGCACCAAAGAAGACAGTAGCATATTGGTTTCTGAACACAATTCAGCTACCTGAAATTAAATGCCCTCCAGTCTGCTGTTAAACAGCCATATTAATACCTTACTGTTTTTCTGAGGCACACAATGAAGTATACATAAGTATATATTGGGAAGAACCTTGTGTTGCTGGAAGCAAAATGCTTGTCTGTATAAATAACTGTTACAGGCTTGCTTATATACCTGACTTTCTATAAAAAGGCTTTTGCCATTTAAACAGAGCTTTGTTTATATCCACAGTCACTTTAATCCAAGATTCAAAACACTGTATGATTTTCAACATTAAGGGGCAGGATGCTGTGTGCTTACTTAGGTGTAAGATTAACATCTTTGAAAATTTACACTGCTGCAGATCACTTTTATATCTTTGAGGGTGTAACTCATTATATGGTTCATAATGCTGCCTGTCTCAGAGGTCATTTAGGCAGTTGTTCTGAACTGTTTTTTCTGTGCCCTTCACCAAATTACCCCAAAGAAAGAAAGGAAGACAAATGGCCTCATCTGAAGCTGTAGTAAAAACACTTCATGGCCAGTGGCAGAGGAAGGAGAAAAAGATATGTAATTGCTACCAAATGCTGATGCTTCTGCAATCTTCACTAGCAAAAACTCTGAGCACTGTGGAAGTGTGTCTGAAAGCAGAGCCTATAATGTGAAGGTTTGGCTATGTCTCTGGACCAGTGAGTGAGACACTTCAGGCAAAATTGTAATCATAAGCTTGGAGCAACAGTATTTTTGCTTCAATAAAATATCTTTTTTTTTTTTTTGTCTGCAGCACATCAGTCTCCAGATATAAACAGTCTATATGGCAAATAATTCCTGCTCTTGCTGTGAGAGAAGATAGGATGTTTTTCTGTGTCCAGGGAACCTCAGAGGTCTGTGATTGTGTTTATCTCACAGCCAGGTGAAAAGTAGTGCTTTACCACATCAGATCCGTAGCAGTCTACAAGATAAAATTGCAGTGTGGGTTTTATCAGGGGAGAAGCTGTGTCCAGTTTTCATGGCACCTGAAAGGAGGGTGAATTCAGTGTCCCCATATTGTCTGTGCTTCACGGACATATGCTTTAGGTAAATCATGATCTGTATAGTTATACCACCAGGATTTGGCCCTGCAGTTCCAGTTTATAAATAACTTTGCCTAGAAATCAGATAGCAGCATGTGCAGGTGTGAGTCATTAGTGCAGGAGACACAATGATGTGTGGAAAAAGCATGGCTCAAATCCAAACCAGCCCACACACTTTCATCAGCCCCTTGAAGTCTGCAGCACAGAAAAAAAATAAAATTTTTCAAGTCAGACTGCTGTAGCCCACCCAGTCGTAAAACTCAGAGGTGCAGTAATATGGAGCGCAGTGCTTCTCTTGGTGCTTTGTTGATCAGTCATGCTCAAAATGCAGTTCTGGAAGACACCAATTTACTGTCTGAGTTAATTACCACCATTTCAACTGAATAGATTAACATCCCCCACGTACACACACAAAAAATGTGTGTTAAAGCTGCATTCTGTAAATCATTGTTTTAGAACATATAAGTTCTAAGGAACTGGAGAAATATCCAAATTATTACTTGATTTTATTTTTAAAATGTCATAAGCTGAAACTGGAAGCAGTTAATGATATTGACCTCCCTGATTGCAGAGTTAATGGCAGCTGTAAGGAAGAAATCAACAAGTACTGAAATAGCATTTATGATAAGGTGCTGGGTTTGGAGAGAATTCCGGGGGGTGGACGAGGAGCTTTTAGTTCAGGAATATGCCTGACTGACTTCTAACTAGTTGGGCAAAGTTTATCTTTTCAAGGCTTAACTTAAGCTGAAAGGGGATACCTGGCTCCTGAAGCTCATGGCTCTCATCCATGCTCTGATTCTTACTGATGTCTAGTGAAGGTTCTGGGCAAAACAATTGAATTCAGAAAGACTTCAGGTTATTTTTTAAGCAAAGATTAAAGACAGAAGTGAATTCTTTTTCATATAAAAACACATTTGCATTCTAGAACTGGTTTATTTTCAATATTGCAGATTGAATCATTGTTTATCTTCATAAATTGCACATTTTACTATTTGCTGGACAATCTTTTTTCCCCATATGTGCTCTTTTCCTTTTTTGCAGTGGAGTAAAGCTAGAAAATTGAAGTACAAATTCAGATCACTTGCCCTAAAATTGTGATTTTTAGATCTTATCAAAAGATACCATATGTTTTTCTTACTTGCTGTCATTGAAATTATGGGTAGGATTCAAAGTTCTGTGCAGAGGTGGTCACTTCCTGTTTCTATTGGCACATTCCTGTGCATGGATTAAACAGTAAAATGTGAGATTGGACATCCTGGTAGACATAGAATAGAGACATAGAGAAAGCAGGGAATGTCCAACCAATCAGGCTGTATTACAAATTACGTGGATCCACAGAAATTCTCTAAATATTTATGTTGAGCTGCTTCTGACTGGCATCTGCCTGGAAAGGGTGAGATAAACTTCAAGGTCAGTCTGCCTTCTGTGGAATTGATACAGCCAATTCTGATGAAAATATCCTTGAGGCATCAACCACCTTTCTAGATTTTTAAAGATGACAAAAATCTGTAAATTTACAACCACGTAAATCCAAATTAAGATGTCTGAGGTGTTACTGCAGACTCACAGTGATGTAGATGAGAGCAATATTTGGCTCAGCTAATTTTCTGCTATTGTTCCTTTAAACTGTGCTCACAATGAAGAGGAGGAGATGTAATATAATTGCTCAACACACTTTTCTGTAAATAGTTTTATTAAGGAAACAGCTAAGGAATTTTTCTGTACTTTGTGATGGTCTTTCAAAAGCTCCTTTCATTTGAAGCTAACAAGAATTAGCATTTTTATTCTTTCTTGTAGTATAAGAAATTATTCTATTGCCTTGGTATTACATTAGTTTTCATCTGTCCCTAATTTAGTAGTTAGTAACTTCAGACAACTAAGAATGATACTGTCTAGATTTACAGATAAGTTTCCCTCCAGCAAATACTCTGTTACTTTGCATGGAAACTGTTCTAAAGATTATATTATTACTATATACTGCTTTTCTTTATATAGATATATATGAGCTCAACATGAGGGTTTGTGAGCTATGTTCTTAAAGGTAAAAGTTTGTAGGGTTTATTCCCCTAGTTCGTGTGAAATGTTAACACTCACAGTGTTATAGGTAGAAATTACAATACATGTTGTGTTAGAAGTACTTTTAATCAGGTCTGAAAATGCTATAATAGAAACTGATTAAGATTACCTAATTGGTATAATCAGATTCAAATAACAGTATTGTCACGTGTACCAGTTGTATAATCAATTCTGCTAGAATAAGATTCTGCACTTTTGCAGAACCATTGTGTTTCTAAGAAAAATACATGGGTAAAAATGATACGAGAATATACTGTATTTCTTACAATTATTTTTTTTATCTTAAAAACTGGAAAGGAAAATAAGAACAGCTTTCTCAGGAGAAATATGTGAAGAGTAGGCAAGTGTCACCAGGATAAAGTGCCATGACATTCAGTGATATTAGTCACTAAATATACATAAACTCAAAATAGGCAAATACAGAACACCACTGGCAAATTTCCCAATGTTGAGGAGAAACTCAACAAAATAACATAAGGATGTATGTCAAAAATATGATGTGTAGCGATGCTTCTATGTGTTATGGAAGAAAGAGTCAAGGTACAGGTGCATCCCAGATGAAAAAGAGGCATAAAATAACGTGGAAGGGTCAGTTATGCTGTATGTTGTCCTTTGTAGGATATTTCCACTCTGTTGAAGATTTTCTGTTTGGGACTAAAGTTTCTGTAGCCTAAGAAACATCAGAAATGCTTTGCTTGAGAAGCAGTAATGTAAGGGAATACAGTTGGTGTCCTGAGTCGCTGGCTTTCTTTTAAGCTGTCATCCAAATTCTGGATCTCACTTGCATAAGAAAACTTGCTTCCCTTTTTTTTGTGTTCCATCCCCTTTGGACTAATGCTGCAAACAGTGGGCAGTCAGGGGAGCTAAACTTACTCATACCAGGCACGATTTAACCCAGGAAATCTAGTTGGTTTATGTGTTAGTTTCAGGCTTTTTGTATTACAGCTGGGGTTGAGTTAGAAGGAAGCACTTTTACTGGCATTGGCTCTAGTCAGGCAAGAACACAGACCTCACTGAAAGAGGAGCTCAGTATGGCAAAGGAATCAGGCCTCTGCAGTAAGCTCTTCCAGAAACATTCTCTCTGTTTAACAGAGTCCAACATGAAAAAAGGTTACTGTGCAAGTAATATTTTCTCTTCAAAAATCACAAAACACCTTTTGAAGTATATGAGAGAAGAACCTAAATAGAAACTTAGTTATATCACTGTGATCTCAGTGCAGACTGTTATATATAGATGAGTTAAATTCTTTTTTTCATGCATGATTCATAGCAACATGTCCACTTCTGGGCTTCCCAGTACAAGAGAGACATGGGTGTACTGGACAGAGTCCAACAAAGGTACACAAAGGTCATTAAGGGACTGGAGTATCTCTCCTATGAAGGAAGGCTGAGGGCACTGGGACTGTTTAGCAGAGAAGAGAAATGCTCATGGGGGATCTCATCAGTGTGTATAAATAGGTGATGGGCAGTTGCAAAAAGGACGTAGCCAGGCTCTTTTCAGCAGTGCCCAGTGACGGGACAAGAGGCAATGTGCATAAACTTAACCACAGGAAACTCTGTCTGAATATCAGAACACATTTTTTTACTGCGAGAGTGACCAAGCACTGTAACAGGTTGCATGGAGAGGTTGTGAAGTCTTCATCCTTGGAGATTTCAAAAGCTGTCTAGACACGGTCCTGGGCAACTGGCTATAGGTGGTCCTGCTTGAGCAGAGGATTGGACTAGATGATCTCCAGAGGTCCCTGCCAACCTCAGCCAGTTTGTGATTCTGGTTCTGTGTTTGCACTCTGACTTTAAAGACAAAACTTAATTTGCACAGAAAGTGAAAGAAGACATTCAGCTATGGCTAAGCCAAGAATTAGTAGAACTAATTTTCAGACTGCAGCAAGTTGTATATAAATAAGTCTAGTTCTCATAAATGACAAGATTTGGGAGTTGGTAACTGAGTTGTAAGTAGAATTGTGACTTGAAGATGATATTCTCAATGTATGGATGCATGTGGAATTTATTCTTGGTTTCAATACCATTCAATTAGCATGGTGAGTTATTATGGGTAATAACTGCCAGAGATCAGACATGTGGTGCAATTTGAAATGGTAAAACTGAAGTCTGCAATTGTGTTGTAGGAAAAAAACAACTTTGAAGTGATACTTATTAATTCTTCTCTGCCAGTTGAAAGTCCAGATCTGCAACTCTTTTTTTTTTTTACCTTTGGTAGTATCAGTCTTCACTGCTCTCATTTTGCATTGTTAAAACTGAGATCTTCCCATCTCATGCAGTGATATTTATAAAGCTTTTACAACACTATCTTTGGGCAGGCTGGGTCTACTGATTCAGGCATAGTGGGAATCGGGACCTTTTCCAAAATGTTGACAAAATCTTCGTGACCTTCTTCCTCCCCTCAGATAAATCAGTTAATCTTTCTATGGCTGAGTTTTGCTGTCTCTAGAAAAAAATTATGATATGATATTGCTGCTCTAAAAGTTCGCTCATGGTCTGCCAAAGTGCTTTGATATACTGAGATTTAGGGCACTGCAGAAGTGCTTGCCTTACACAATGCCTGTGGACTCCCGTGCCTGGGGACTGGCCTCTAGTGGCTCATCTTCAAACAGGAGAGCAGCCCGTCAGTAACAGCCCCTCTTGGTCTCTCTGGAAAACATTACACAGGTAAAATGTCCTCTGTGAACCCTCTCAGCTTGACTTTTATTAAGGCGATGATATAATTTGGATGTGTCAAAGATGACAGATGTTCAGCCTTTGAAGGAGAGAAAGTTAATTGGTGTGGGTAGGAGTTGTGGTTTTGAGAATATTCATGACCTTTCGTGGTGCTGCTCATTCATGTTATTTCAGACAAACTAATAAAAGCTGCCTAGCACCTCTCTGTAAGACTTTGCTACAAAGGATGGTGCCCTACCAACTTTCAAAACCAATGAGTGGAAACACTAGACTTGATAATGAAACACCATTTATAATTGTTGAGTTGATTCAATGCCCTTCTAACTGCTGGGGGGTCACACAGACATGGTGCATACCTCCACCATCCACATTTGAGAGTCCTCAGTAGCCCTTGTAGTGAGGAGTCTCCCTGGCTTTCAACTCATAGTATAGAAGCATATTGGTTTACTAGTTTAATCATATTACTTTAACCTTGCAGCCTCACTCAGGCTGCCTGCAAGGTGATT
The DNA here is from genome assembly GCA_013400195.1 of Aramus guarauna. Lineage (NCBI taxonomy): Eukaryota > Metazoa > Chordata > Aves > Gruiformes > Aramidae > Aramus > Aramus guarauna. The sequence goes on along the minus strand of VXBL01006003.1, from coordinate 300,758 downwards.
TTTCCTTGCTTTCAAGCTTGATGTGCATTGGCTGAACCCCCAGGACTAAGTGCTGAATGCCAGGCATTGGGCTTACAGGTGCTTAGGCTAGCATGGTGATGCTCCTTGTGTCACTGCTTTTTTGTCTTTGACTGCTACCCGTACTCTTCCTCTGTTTATACACTTCTCATTTTAATAGAACCACTATTATTCCTTGTGTAACTTTTCTGCTCCTCTCATCCTTATTTTTCCTGCTTGAAATCTTGGCTTAGTATCACATGTTGAATAACTGAGTGGCACTTGGAAGTGTTTGCTTGGACAGGGCTTATTACTAATTCAGGTGTGTGTAAAATAAGGAGAAATTTCCAGTGAATATAGGCAGATTTTTGCATGTAGGAGATCTGAAGATTGGATCCTAGAATAGTAGCCATTTTGCATATATTTAAATTATTTTTGGCTTTCTAGTCTTTAGCAGAAATGTTTTCGTATTTCAGATTTATTTGGAGAAACAGCATTGAAAATGAGGTGCCCTGTGGAAATTTACAGTACAATTTATTGTCCTTCCCATATTATACCGAGTGCTAAATTCAATGCAATGTTAAAATGTTTAAATATGTCTTACAGAATATTGCTAAAAATAGGTTTAATAGCCACTGCCAATGTTTTTGTGTGTATGACAGAATAATTCATTGTGGCTTGTTTAGATTTTTTTGGACCTACACCTCCTGCTAGTGGTGGCAGATATGAATAATGTTTAGCTGTAAAGTGACTGGGGCAAGAAACCTCCAAAGATCTGCCAGAAAAATGAAATAGGATTAGTAGATGCATACAGTTCTGACTGTATAAACAGTTTTACAAGTGTATTATTGTAAATTAAATTCAATGTGTTCATTTGTTTGCCCAGTTTAAAGATCTTAGGTGCATAGCAGAAAAGAGAGGATAGGTTTTGTGCTGTAGCAACTGGAGGGCAGTGATGGGGCCCAGAAAAAGGTCAGAGACAGAGGCTGAACCCATTTAAGCTGCACTCCTGCCCGTTCCTGCCTCTTGGTCCTGCATGCAATAGTCTCCCAGCATCATGGCTTGTGAGGACAGTGACCTACATGAGAGTCAGGTTTTAAAACTGTAATAAGCCTGCTGCTGCTGGAGATGTGTGTTGTAATCTGTCTGGTGACGCAGTTATCTAGTTTGAATGTGTGCCAGTAATTACCTCAGGCAGCCAAGCACAGAGTCAGTGCTGAAGAAATGCTCCTGTGGTCCTTTTCAGGCTGTTTATAGCCACCAAAAGCTTCCATAGTTAGATAGCTTTATAGAACAGCGATGCTGCCCTATGTTTACGAGCGTTAGGGCATTTTTATGGTACTGCTTAAATAATAACCGCATGTAAATAGAAACTAAAAAAAAAAAGTCAAAGGCAGCAGAAAATTGGCCCAGGAGCCTCTGCAGGTTCACTGATATAAGCAGGAGCGATGCGCCGTACTTGTATGCCCAGAATTCACAGGGTGTCTCTACCAAGCAGTTGTTTTGTCCATGCTTGGAGTGGAAAAATAATTTTGGAAACTATTTGAGAATTGCAAACCTAGGTGATGATCAGCATTTATCAGAGGTCTGGATAATCAGACAGTGCACAGCTGGCAGAAGGTAATGGAGCTAGGATGAATGCTTGTGCTTAACCATTTTGCAATTGATTTTGGTTTATCATTTTCAGAATTCAGTAGAATATCTCATTCTCTGAACTTATTTTTAACACTTTAGGAAGTGTTTCACAGGGCAGCTGGCTTCCCTTAGTTTTAAGTATGTCCACAAAACATTTATAATTTTAAACTATAGCAAAAACATTTACTTTAAAGAACTCTTTCTTTTTGTAGGAAGCTTGTACTAGCTGCCTTCCCCCACAGGCTTACCAAGCAAGCTGTGTAAAGAGAAGTGGCTCCTATGGCTGGTAAAGAAAACAGTTGAACCAGACAAGCGTTTGCTGAGAGCTTAACCTGGAGTTTGTGCCAGATTGGGTACACAAACCTTACTGAGAGGCTTCTTGCTTCCATCAGACATCAAAATTGTTTCCTTTTGTGACCACAGGCAGGGGGATGCTTGGAGTATGTCACAAGCCATGAGTTAGACTGTATCTGTCAGATAGTTATGGCAGCGGTTGCTCTCCAAGGATGCTTAGTGCAGGCAAAAACCGCATGCGGGGGAGGCAGGGTAAATGTCATTGCATTTAGCTGAAGCTGAACTCAGGGCTGCTTTTCAGCCAGCAAGCGTGAAGCTAGCATTTTACTTCTGCAGTGTGCTGCCATTGCAGCACTGGCTGTTTTTCACGATTAGCTAATAACTTTCTGCATTGCAGGTCTGCGTGCATGAGGTTTCTTTGTCTATATCATTACCTGTCATTAAAAAAAAAAAGTAAGCAAAAGACATGTCTGCAGATATGATCACCTATGTTCCTGAATAGGGCAAGAAAGGTAATATTTTGTACTATTTTCTGGTTGGTGTGGAGTTTGTGCTATTTATGAGGGTAAAACAACACTGATGCTAGGATACTAAAGGCTTTTATACCACCTCCTCACAAAGAGGAAGTGGCATGGAACAAAGAGTGGATGCTATCCTGGTTTCGGCTGAGATAGAGTTAATTTTCTTTCTAGTAGGCAGTATAGCACTGTGTTTTGGTTTAGTGTGAGTAATGTTGATAACACACTCATGGGGGTTTTTTGATGATAATTTTTAATATTATTAGTCTCTTTCTTTGTTATCCTATTAAACTGTCTTTATCTCAACCCATGAGATTATTTTTTTTTCCATTCTGCTCCCTATCCTCCTGGGGGATAGGAGTGAGTGAGCAGCTGTGTGGCACTGAGTTACCTGCTGGGGTTAAACCACAACAGCTGTTTATGAGGGTAAAACAACACTGAGGCTAGGAAGCTAAAGGCTTTTATACCTTCTTTGTGTGAAGAGAAAATGTCAAAACTTATTTCCCATGAGACACACAATTCTAGGAAATAGAATTTCTTTTTAACTTTTGAAGTAGGAGCCAGCAGGCACTTTTCTTGGGCAACAAGGGAAGGGTTTGCAGGTTCCATAAGGACCGTTGTCCCTAGGCTGTGCAATGAAGGCAAAGGTGGTATCTCTTGAGCACATTGTCAGAAAGAGCTTGGCCAGAGGTCTTCTGCCTGTTTCTGATGGTAAAAAAATTTATATCATGTATGCAGTTATTGTGAAACCAAAGCTCAGATCATGAGAGAAACCCTTATTTCTTAGCAGTTCAGCGGAATGCTGCTAAGCACCTCATTAACTTATGTATTCTATGTCTCAGCATCTATGAAAAGCCAGATGAAAGAAAAATGAGTGTCACATCTTGAGACATTGTGATGCTGTAGTATAGGTGTCCAGAAGCTGATGTGCCCAGACAACTATGCAACTAGGTATAGAACTTTTGGCCTATAAAATCGTGGTTATGAAGAGGAAATACATGGAAGACTGTTCTCTGAAATTCTGAGGGAGAACTGGTGTGCTTCATCTGGATTTCAGGACTGATGCCATAAAAAAAAAGAAAGAAAGAATCACAGGTTGCAGCTTTCTTGTCCTAGCAGTTAATATTGCAGAATTTGGGAATGCTTTGCACTTTCAAGTATCAAGCTTCTGCTTTAGTTTTTATTGTGGATTTAAAGGTCTAACTTTGGGTATACAAGTTTGGAGATGTGTGGAGATACTAAAGCAATGGGAATACCCTTCTGTGGGAAGGAAGAATTAACTGTGCCTGGAGCAGTTATTTGATCTTACTGATGTAGTTTTGTGGAAGAGATACGTCATCTTCAAGACCTAGCTGCAAATGTAAATGGTTGCATAATTGAACATTAAAGCTTCTAGTACTTATCTTGTTCATTCCCTTGGTAGCAGTGTTTTAATACTCCTAACATAAAATAACCACATACTGAAATAATAGAATTTAGAAATTAATAGGATGAGATATTGAACTGGTGCCTGTTACTTCATCTTCTTTTTACAGAAGATTTCCTGCCCTTATAAAATACTGAAGAGTTTGTGAGCACAGCTTTTTAGCTTTTGTATGCCACTGTGAATTTGTGAGGTGAGTGTAGTTGCTACCCAAGGATGTGGTACTTGTTGAAGGTTAGGTATGAGAAACCAGATCAGGTTACCTGAGCACTGACTGCTCAAGTAATTCACAATATAATCTTGTTAACCTGCAGTTATTGTATCTGAATTGCTTTATAGTTGGCACAAAAAAATAGTAGTCTCTTCAAACATCTCAGCAGGTTCATTAGATTAGCTTATTATTCAGACTGAACATTTTTATAAAATATACTGTTACACATTTACTGATTTGTTAATATGCCACAAAGTACTGTGATGAATCATTACAACTAATCTTATTTGCCAAAATAAATTAATGAGGTATATCTGTTAAAGCTATATTTTTGATGTTTTTATATTCTATTTGTTTTCTTAGGAAATTGCTTTGTTTAATAAATCTGTAGGCTCTTTCCCTGTCATTAGTTCAAAATAGATATGAAAGGAAATTTTCTTTCAGATATACTCCATTTTGCTTCAAAATTATTTTTTTTTTAATGGCCTTCAGTATAACAAAGGGAAATTATTTTATGTCCTTCAGGTAGTGTATGTTAGGTGTTTTTCCATGAGTTTCACACCAGTATGTTCTGCACAGATGTAATAGAAACATGTTGCATGCTCACCCTTTGGATCAGGTGTCAGTGGTTCCTTTACAAGTTCCAGCATCAGGTTGGCTTCGCTGTGTAATAAAACTGTTTGGTAAAGCCTGTACAGACATTGGGTGGTAGAGACAAGCTGTCCTGGCCTGCTCAAGGCTACGGGAAAAACAGCAGATAGGGAGAAATAAAACAGCTCCTTCTTAACAAGATCTTGTCTTACCAAGGCAAATTAAAGTAACCACGTCATTTATCAGTGTCACTTCCTGTCATGTGCTGCTTAAAAGTGTGTCTGTGACCAACCTTTCAATTCACTGTCCTTTCAATACAATTTAGTCTTCTGCCCAATTTACTTGCTGTTACCAAAAGTCAGTATTTTACTGAAGCATGTCCATGCTGAAGAACGAAGATAGTAAAATATGGGCTGTGCTTTATGCTCATTATAAATTGCATCCTTCTCTTTCAGGAAAAATAGCAGTAATCAACAGGAATGGAAATAGAATTACAGTGCATTATGGTTCAGTGATGCAATATGTTTTTACCTTGGAGCACTAGACGATTAGTAATTATATACCTATGATTTAAAAGGAGGAAAAAAGGATACATCCAGCTTATGGGGGTATATGCCATTTCCTCAACTGTTTCCTCTCTTTGGAGGGAAAATTCCTGAAGTGAATCTGGCATAACAATACTAGCTCCTTACCGTATGTGGCTCAGACAGATAAGAATTGAATATTATGTTACTCCATATTTGTATGCAGTGTCAACAGCCATGGCATCAACATGTTGGAAGTGCTTATAAAGCAGTCTTGAGTACTGCAGATTTAAATTTGTAATGTGAAATCAGAATGCGATAACTGCTTTCTACTCTGTTCTGCAATTTTTGTCAACAAAATCTTATTTAAAATTCAGTTACCATTAGCAATGTCTTTATTGTTTATTTAGTACTGTATTAGAATTTGCCAAAAACAGTTTAGGCAGCAGTCACCCTTACCATTCAGAAAGTACAAAAGGGGAAGGGTAGTAGGGGTTTTTTTGTCAATTAATCTCAAGTAAACAGGATAATTGATTTATCTGTTATCACAGGTGGCTTCTCTCTACCTGATAGTTGGTTTTTGCTTTTTTTCTTCATAACTGTGCACATTTATTGATTTCTTCTACTGATTACCTTAAACAGCTTGGTGTCTCTTTCTTAGCTGCACAGCACCTTACACAATTAGTTTGAGTGGTGAAGGGAATGATGTAAGTCATCAGCTTTCCAGACTCTTGACACTTCATAAACCAGTGTTTTATGGATGCTAATTTCTATATAGAGTCAGTGCCTTGGACTTTGGGTTCCAGAGAGCAGTGTTTTTTCAATATTGCAAAATAGCATTTTCTTCTTGCTAAAAAAGACATCTTTGCTAGCTGTTTTGGGGATGGCTGAAGGCTTATAAACTTCTTGTGTGTTTTCCATTGCCACAGGGTCACATTACTTTTGGTAGAAGAGGTTCCAATATGAGGGCAATAAATACTGGTATTTACTTATTTTTATTAAGTAAAAATGTATCCGCTGTGACTATGATATTCATAATTGCACTAACGATCAGATTTTTCTCAGGTTAAAGCTTTTCTACTCTGCATCTCTACTTGGCTCTGATATTTAGTACTATTACAGAAAAAATAGATTTTTTTTTTGTTTGTTTCATTTTGGAAATAAAATCTAAACCGAAATATGCAAAATTCAGAAAGGTTCTTATAAAAAAAAAAAGAACCTCTCAGTGATTTGTTACAGTCTTATTTTTCATTTTGTGTACTGTTTCCTGCTGATCTGGTGTGATAGTTGGCTAATTTAATTACTGCGTCTCTGAAAAGATGAGTGTTTGTAGAGTCTAAAGTATGTAATTTTTCTTTAGAGTGAACCATGATAGGAGGAGGACAAAATTATTTGTAAATTAGCAGTATAGTGTATTTGTGTACATCCTTAGAATGTGCAGCTACTCTGACAGAATGGCAAAATTCAGAGGACCTGAAGATCCTCTTCGAAATCTCATCACTACACAAAGTATACGTCTAACCAATGGAGTGTTTAAGGAAGATAAAGTAGAACAGCAGTTGCTGCTCTTTTGATTCTTCTGGATGCTTACTATTCATGGGTTTTTTTCCTCAGATAGTCTCAATAGCCCACTTCCCTGGGTTAGCAGTAATTTTTAATTAAATGGAATTTCAAAGACAAATACCACTTTCTTGATGCCAAAACTTGTCACAGAAAGGATTGCTTACAGTGTATCTCCCAGTTGACAGCCTAGAGAGAAGAAAGGTTAGCTGCTATAGCATTCTTGTGGCTCTGTAAACAGCAGAGTGCCCCAACTGTTACTGGCTCTGCAAACATTAAGGCTCTTCAGCACCTACAAAATTTACTTAATGTCTCAGACCTTAGCTTGGGACCACTCAGCAGTGGCAGTATGTTACAGACTTACTACCAATGTGTGGCTTAAAAATACTAACATTATTGTACTTCAATCCATTGTCATACTTGTGAAAGTGCCAGCCCTACAGCTATTCAAATATTTGACTAGCCTAGTTGATTCATGTCACAGCCAGCCTAAAGTCATAGCCAGCCTAAAGTAATTTTGTGCACCTCAAAATATTTTCCCAGTTCCTCTTTGATCTTTCTTAATGTCTGGTGATGCATTAAGGCCTAGTATCTAAAGCATGTTCTTTAACCCCCTCCCTTTTTTTTTTTTTCTTCATTGAGAAGACAATCAGCTTTCTGACTAATAGTTTTGGATCAGTGTGCTGTGTTCCACTATGCTGGTATTCTCCAAAATCTACATCATCTTGAAATCAGCAGGAATGTGACTCAAGCTTGCTTCTTGAGCTTAGAACAAAAAAGCAGTCCAGAAAAATAAAGAATACTTTTTCTAGGGAAGCTGTAGTATCTACAGTAATTTAATGTAATCTTCAGCAGACATTTTATAGACTTGAGCATCTACAGTTTTCCAGACAAGTTATAGAGGACCTTCACTGCTCCAACCTGTGAACTGAAATGCATTTGTTCTTTCCTATGCATTTGATTTGTTCCATTTATTTTATGTGCCTTGCCTGTTATGATTTTGTTTTGTGTTTAGTGTTCTGCTGAAGAATGAGCGAGCTGACACCCTCTTGGGATATGTCACCTAGGGTTAGGTCTCTTTGCTAGTAACATGAGTGTCTAATTGCAGTTGGTTTTAATGACTGGGAGTTTCTTTTAACACTAGGTGATGCAGATGTATCTCCCATTCTGTGGGATTGCCATATCCAATGCCCAGCTATTTGCAGCTTCAAGGAAAGAATATGACAGAAGCAGGGTAAGTAAAAAACGTATATTGGCCCAATATCAAACCTTCATCTCCTGTTCCTTCAGATTCCAGCTATGTATACGTTTGCTAAGCAGACACTTTTAACCATGTTTTATTTAAAAAAAAACGTTTTTCAACAGATCACTATCTTGACTGAGGCAGCAAGCAGAGAGCGTGGGAGGGAAATACATTTGTGGTGGTGGCTGTTGTTTCCTGATGTCAGTTCCATGTTTCGTAGTGCTGAAACAATTGCATTTGTGACACAGCGCAGGAGAGAGTGTTACTTTGGCAGAGATTCAAACTCTCATAAAATTCTAGTAATATCAAGCCTTTGCCATCCTGAATTTTTCATATTCAATTCATGTGCAAATAATGTGGATATATCTTTAGAAAAGTAAGCAAGAAAAACACCTGTTTGTGAAGGGTTTTGACAGCATGTGTCTGCATAGATACATTACTCATGATTGCTGATGCCATGCATGAGTTGGGACAGGAGGCTATAAAGAAGTGAAAATAATGCTGACCTCACGTGTCATTTACTTCTCAGGGAAGTCTTTATTTTTTTAAGAAATAAAATGGTAATTTTTATTTTGTTTTTTTAATAGTTGTTGGGGTTTTGTTGTTGGTTTGTTTTTTTTTTTAAATCACCTTTCCTGCAATGATGGGAAGTGATACTTTTGTTGTTATGGATCTCACCTCCAGAGTTTCAGGAGAAATACCACTGGTGGTGGTGAACCTACTCTTGCTTCACAAAGCAGGGGAGTGACAGCGGGGTAGGTCTGTGTATTCAGCACTAACATTTTTATATTTAGGATTTGGTTCTTTCAATGTATGGAAACTAATGCTTTCCACTACCTTGAAAACTAATAGCCCTTTCTAATAGTGTATATATTTAAGGGTGATGAAGGATCTAAGCTTGTCTTCTGTCCAGGTCTGAGTACGGACCACTATATTTTGGGGTGGAGATGTGGAGGAGACTTGGAGGGGAAAAAAAAAAAAATTTCTGCCAAAACTTTTTTCTTTGATGTTCAAACAAGATAATTGTTTGCCTAAAGAGAGACTTAAAATTTGCTGCAGCTTCCAAGCCTGCAGAGAACAATGACAGACTTTCGAGGAGTCAGCGTTCAATCTGAGGGAAGCATTCAGCAGAAAAGTATTAGGGACATTCTTATTCTTCATTAGAAAATCCAAAATCAGGAAATTGGATTAGAGATACAGATTCTTTGTTGCTTGTTGCCACTTCAACCATGTGAGACATAAAAAATATCATTGCTATTGGACAGCTACATGGTGACCTGTACTTAATTGCATTTCTGACCCCTTGGTAGTCTTTAGCTTTGCCTAGTCCATAGTTGAAATTACTTGGCAAGTAACACATGATGGACGTGCCCATACTCTGCCTTCCCTATCAAAGTGGACACCAATGGTGGCAACTTCCAGTGACTGTGACCAACGTTTTGCTGATGACCACTGTGTTAGGAGAGCTAAGACCACTAACATTTGTATGCTTACCTATATGGATGTTCTTTAATGTTGGTGCCCTAAAACAGAATAAAGAAAAAAGCACACTTCTTTGGACCCATGGTAAGAAAGAACATGGGCTACTATTTTTAAAGTTGATAAAATGAGAGGGGAAGCCCTTCATTTTAAAGCATTGTATTTTACAGACACATTAGTGGTAAAGACTAGATCAGAGTGATATTGGAATTATGGAAGTATTGATGTGTTTTTTTCTTTCCAGCTTTGAACATGCAAAATGGGTAATAAATGAATAAAATGGAGTTTAAATTCACCAGCAAATTCAATATAGCAAATCAAGTAACTCAATCCATACTGTGTACTTGGAGAGTTGCATTACAGCCATTGTTTCATTTTTGGACCACAGTGAAATAGTTTGAAAGATTTCCATTGTTTTCTAGGAGTTGGATTGTGTTCATTTGTGAGCTAAGAAATACTTAACTTCATTCTTTCTTCAGATACCCCCACCACAATTCTGTTGCCATAATCGTTAAGAACTTTATTTGAATGAATATTTCGATGGATCACTCATCTCCGGGAGTGATTTTAGTATTATGCCTTCTTTGCAATGCTCTATGTTTTAATTCTACAACCAATACAAGAGTGTTCCATCCTTCTATGCAGGCTTTACTGGAAGTAGTGAATGACCTCTTTGAGGAACAGACTGACTTAGAGAAAATTGTCAAGAAAATTATGCATCGGGCCCAGACTCTGCTAAAGTGTGAACGGTGCTCAGTATTGCTTCTGGAAGATATTGAATCACCAGTAAGTATGGCTGCACATTCTGTAGAAAGGCTAATATTTGAGTGGTGGAGCAGCTGCCTTTATTGTGGTAAAGCTATTTCACATCATATGTAAGTAAGGGTCAGCAAGTATTCCTCCAGCATGTCATACTTGAATGTAAGTTAGGTACAGGTTGAATCTTTATCAACATCACTGTCATGGTTTAACCCCAGTAGGCAGCTAAGCCCCACACAGCCTCTCACTCATTTCTCCACCCCAGTGGGATGAGGAAGGGAATTGGAAGAGTAAAGAGTTAAAACTCCTGAGTTGAGATGAAGACAGTTCAGTATGTAAAGCAAAAGCTGTATGCACAAGCAAAGCAAAATAAGGAATTCATATGCTATTACCCATCAACAGGCAGGTGTTCTGTCATCTCCAGGAAAGCAGGGCTCCATCACGTGTAGCAGTTACTTGGGAAGACAAATGCCATAACTCTGAAAGTGCCCCCCTTCCTCCTCCTTCCTGCAGCTTTTATTGCTGACCATGATGTCATATGGTATGGGATATCCCTTTGGTCAGTTGGGGTCAGCTGTCCTGGCCGTGTCCCCTTCTCAATCTATTCACTGAGGCAGCAGAATGAGAAACAGAGGCCTTGACACTGTATAAGTACTGTTCAGCAGTAATGAAAACATCCCTGTGTTATCAAGGCTGTTTTCATAACAAATCTAAAACATGTCACCGTACAAGCTACTATGAAGAAAATTAACTGTATCCCAGCCAAAACCAGTATAGTCAGTTTTTCAAATGGAAACTGAAAGGTACATTTATGATTTCTTCTGGTCATTTGAAGGCATTTCATAGAATGTCTGTAAGTTGCTGATGGATCTGTCAGTGGTGTGATCCAGCTGATATGCTGTGATTCTCAGTTTTCTGTGTGATGGAATTAGTGCTTACTACAGAGCAGCTAGGATAGCTTAACTGAGAAGCAAGGTGCTCCTGTGGTCAGCTTAAAAAAGAAAAATTACCTGATTTGTTATTGAATATTTATTTGCTCAGTTCCCTTCTTCCATGGTATAGCCACTAGAAGGAAAGAAAAAAACCTGTCTGTAGCTTCATTTACATTTACCTGGAATTTATGACCTCGCTAATATTTTCAGGCTAATGACTTATCAAATGGGTGGTGCTTGCAAGCAGTTTCAGAACCAGAATCAGTTGTATCATCAACCAAATCTTTAATGCTCATTTTTAGAACTAACCTTTTCTGCAAACATTCCAATCAATAATTATCAGACATCTTTGTTGATATTTGTACAGTGTTCATAATCTTGCATCTGTTTAATTGTAGCAAACTGAAATACTTGTGTAGTTTCTATTCTAGTATGTAACATGTTACATCTTTAATCAGACTACTGGTCCTTCAGAAATGACAGATAAAAATAATCTCATCAAGACTTTGTTAGCTGACCATCCTGTGTATTCAGCAACTCAGTGGGCTTTACAGCAATCTAATCAGTGTCTCCACAGTAGTCAGCTTCTGAACTTGTCTCATGAATGGTTTTTTGGTGAAATCCAGTATTTTAATGTGGAAGAACAGCAAGACAGTAAGGGCTGAACCTCCAACACAAGGAGATTTCTCAGCTACTTTTGTTGGCCACTACTCCCTGGGATTTGTTCCTTCCTGAAAGTTTTCCACTCGCTGTAGCTGTTGGCAGGGGTATGTTTGGGAGCAGCTACGTTTGCGCATTTAAACATGTTTCCTTAATGCTTTGCAAAATAAATAATGAGAACCAGTCTCAGTTCCTAAATAATGAAAATGCTGTGAAAAGGTAAGTCCTCTTGTTATTTTGACCTAGTAATTTTTCCCTGAGGTAACAGAAAATCCATTGGAAAAGAGGCATTTGCATGCAAATGTCTAAATAGTCACATACTTGTTCTTGTGATAAGAAGAAACTTTTGCATTAAGCAGGTGAAGTGCAAAAGGACTTTTATTGTTACTGAAGTATGTTTTGGTTTAGCAATTGCTCTGTCCACTTGACCAAGGAATAATTATTTTATTGCAGAGCTCGGTTAAGTTGAACAGATGGATGTAAGCTATATGAAAGTGTTTGTCAAGAGTTGGATGTCATGCATAGGTTTGGCAGGGGCTTTCACTGTGACTTTGTAGTATTGCCATTCGTAGGGTATGAGAGCCTCTTTAAAAATGTTTAACTTTTTATGACTATTGTTAGTAGTAGTAAAATAAGTGACTGCCTTTATATTGGTAGCTCCCTTCAGTGTTTTCAGGCTATTCAACACAAACTATCCTCCTTTCTACTGATTTGAGAAGTAGTCAAAGGATAAAAATGTTGCTTGTAATATAATTCTTTTTTCCATCCAAGTATCTTTGGATTCACTGACTCTGTAACTGATTATTTGTTGCTGGGCTGTGACAAGTCTAAATGATTGTCAGAGACAGAATCACAAGTTTGTGTGTATGGAAGAAAAAACCCAATTATTCTCTTTCCTGGAGGAAAGATATGATTCTCATTTCAGTTAAACTAATAGAAATTAAGTACTTTCAGTGGAGTTTGCCCTAAATTACACTGGCTTTCATAAAAGCAAGATCGAGGTTTGTATTTTGCTTATATATTCTCTGTTATAGAATTTTAATGTTTCTAGTTTATTTTCTGTTTCTAGACCCCCCGTACTGATTTTATAATTACAAGATATAGTTTTACTACATTCTTACGAAACGCCACTGTGTTTGCAAGTATAATACGAATTTTATTTTTCACAAAACAGTACATTGTGTTAGTAGCAGGCTGTTGGTGGCATTGTTCACTTCATTTTTCTACTCTTGGTAATATTTCTACCTTTGAGCACGGAGCGGGTTTTTTCCAAACCACAGACAGTGGGTTCTCATTCCTCTAGACCAACTTCTGAAATGTGGACAGCCAAGGTGTTTAAGCCTAAACTTTTTCTAAACATTCAAAGACCTCAGGTTAATTTGAAATAGGAGAATAGCATCTTGCCACCCACTTGGTCATTTTTACAAGTGGTAAAACAGTTATTTTCCTGATTTGCCCCTGTTTTGGAGGATTAACCTATATATCAAAATAGATCGCCATAGAGTAACTCTATGTTAAGCCATGTCTAAAATATCGTCACTTGTGCATCGCGTGAAAAACTTTTACCATACAGAACCAAAGTAGAAGGTTACTCATACTAGCATCCAAAAACATTACCTGTGTTCTCTGTCACATTAGCCACTCTTAAAGTTTCACTTATGTGCTGTTGGCACATATGTTCAAGGAAAATTGGTTGCAATTAGTAGTGCAAATGGGTCTGTTTATTTTTCTATATTTAAAAAAATGCAAAGTTTTGCATAAAGCTCCATAATTCATGTTCCAAAGGCCTTTGAAAGGAAGCATATATTGTCGCAGAAAATAGTTTCATGAAGGAATCTAAAGATATCGCTTGATTTTTATATTGTTTGCTAGTGAACTGTGTACAGTGCGTATTTTGAACATTGGGGGAATACAGATTGAATTTTTAGTCTAAGACCATTGTATAAAAATATGGTTTAAACATAGGAACCTTATATTACTATTTTGTCATGTATTTATTCGTGTTAGTAACAATTTTAAGTTACTTTTTTTTGTGACAGGTGGTGAAATTTACAAAGTCCTTTGAGTTGTTATCTCCAAAATGCAGTGCTGATACTGACAACAGGTTAGTGCTCATGACTTCTGTGGTAATGGATTACTTTATTTTTCACATAGTTTTAAATTTGCTTGATCACAGTTTTATTTTCTTATGGAACTTTGGGTAGATTTGATTGAAGTGTGTGAGCCTACAGTTTTTACTCAGACAAGAATCCTGCTTGCTTCAAATGGAGACTTGCTTGAAAAAATATAACATGCCTGTATTTTTATATATATATGTGTGTGTGTATATGTGCTAACATTGTATCAGTGTCTCAGAGAAGAAACCAGGAAATCACTAACTTTTTATTGTTGAACTTCTGGAGAACATGCAAATGTTGTTTTGCATAGGTAATACTGAAGTAAAAATTGCAAAATTATTTTAGATTGTTGATCTCTTACAAAATGCCTCCTTACAGTTGTGTTGAAAGGTTTCCAGTAAAATTTTATTCCTGCTCTTGTTGTCAAGCTGGAAAACCTAAAAACCTCAGAGAAGGTGTATTTCCTAAAAATTGTGTTCCTGTGACTAAATCTTGTTTGGGAGCCCAGTCACAATAAAAGGATATATTTTGCTTAGTAAGATCTGTATTTAAACATTGATAAAGGGCTAATTCTAAGTAGCAATAGAAAGCTTTTTGTCCATGTTGGATTACTGTATTAATTCCTACAAGATAATACAACTAATAACAGTTCACATAAAATGTCCTACATACCAAACAAATGGATGAAGATTCAGGGCTATTGTGAGAATGTTTCTCCCATCCTTCAGGGCCCAAACTCAGTGATTATTCTGCATATTTTATGCAAATCAATACATATAGACTCTGAATTAGAATTTTCCATGGCAAATAGCTGCCATAATGATAAACCTAGCCTTCTGTCCAACTTGCTGTTTGTAGCTTAGCCAACTTGAAGATTACTTTGTGCTTTGCCATATTTAAGCCCTTTAAGCAGCTTTTAAAAATATTTTTTGGGTAATTTGCTTTCTTTCATGCTTTATTTCTTCACCTCCAGTGTGGGTAAGAAGCTACCACTTCATTAAGGTGAATGTGAACATTGTACTCCACATTACGACAGGTCGTAATTCTTTATGCTTTTCATGGACTGATCTCACAGCGTTACAAAAATGGGTAGTGTCATTTTTAAGATGTACAAGCTGGCAGCAGAGTCCAGGGCCACAGAGAAAGATGGGTGGAAACAAGATCTCTTTCATGCTCTGCCCACTAGTTGAGAGATGGGAATGGTGAGACAAATGGAAAAAGAAAACAAGTAATAAAAAATAGGAAGGTTTAAATATGAATAAATAATCTGCTGATTCATCTGGGAATCACAAGTTACTGCTTTGGACAAAGAGCTTCACAGTAGCAGTTGGTCTTTCCTGGGTCAATTAAATTAATGAAAATACATTCCTTTTGTTCAGGGACAGGAGTATGAATCAAGGGATGTGGTTGTTATTCCTGTTTTTCTCAAACTTGATCTGTAGCCAGATAAGTCAAAACAATGTAGAGTGGTGTCAAGATAACCAAGCTGGCTCATTTCTTGTTACCATAGTTATATTAGCATGTTACCAAAAAGCAATTTGTAGTAGCCTGCTCTGCATGTAGTCAAGTCAAGATTATTTTAACTTTAGTCTGAGACAATGTGAATAAACACATGCAACCTCCTAGCTAGTCTTTATAAGATTTATAAAGGTATATTTCTGTGCATCTGAATATAAAGATTTATTGCTTTTTCTTTCATTTTTCATCCAGTGGAGAGTGAAGTTGGTTTTACAAAGACTGAGGTTAGACTGGCAGATATGTCACGTTTGGATCTAGCACAGGCACAGCTTGAGTTATTGGCACTATAGAAGGAAAATAAAGGTTATTTAGGATACAGAACAATGCCGCGAGCCCTTGACATTTGAGCATTTTTCTAGTGAGTTTTGCCCTTTTCATTCTACATTCTGCAGCCCTAGCTGATGTAAAGTCATGAGATGTTTCATGTGGAGAAAAAAAAAGGCATGATGAGTTTCTTCATCATCACACCAGTGAAAATAAATATTATTTCTTTGAAATTTTAATGGAAATCCAAAGAGATGATAGGCTGAGAACAGTTCTAGTTGTAAGTTTTATCTGAAAGAGAGAGAAGCTCCAAGGACAATATAACTTTTCATGTCCTAACATACTTTTTTAGAAGAAATTGGCTTTTCTTTTGCCCTTCTTACATCTGGCAGTTCACCTGTTCAGTCCCTAAATACTATAATGAATACTCAATTTTCTTTGCTGTTGATTGTAAAGAAATACCTTGCAAGAGCACACTTGCCTTTATCTGTTCAGTTTGCAAATTTCCAGCACACACCATGATCAAGTTTGTTTATTATCCATAATGGCACACTGATGTTCTCCTTTTTATCAGTCATTTTGTTCTTGAAGTACAGGTTTGCCAAGTCTCCTAAATTTTCTCTCCCTTTGAATAATGATTACATAAATCTTAGAAGCCTTGAGGGTTTCGTTCTGATGTATTCTGGATGAAAATGAGCCCAAGGGAAGGTGCTGTGGGCTCTTTCCTGCACAGAGGAAGTTATCTTGGCAGATGATGTAACTGAGATTACACCTCAAACCTTAGAACCAGTGGTAGTGGAAAGGTCAGCTACCTGAGTCAGAATGTGGGTTGCATGGGAGAAAATATCTGTGCTCCCTCCCAGTTGGGCTGGTAGAGAGAAAGTGCTGAAATCCCTGCTGCCGCTGTTTCATCACCACTGTCCCTGGCCTTATGATGTGCACTTGGGTATCATCTCATTCCTTACAGTATTTTTGTGCTTCTTAAGGCATATTACTGCTCTTCTAGTCCTAGGAGCTAGAAGGGTTCATGTCACTGTTTAGAGAGGATTGAAGGTACCCATGATTTTGGCTGTACTACTTCCCTACTGTACCTTCTGCCATCCCTGTCAGGAAGGCTTTGAAAAAGATAGCAAGGCAAGCAGCGGCATAAGGGGAGCCTGCAGCACTGCTCCATGATCTTGAGCTGGGTTTACTCTCCTACCTGGCCTGCAGCGCTGCTGCCAGTGCATGGGCAAGACAGGGAGATGGTGGCGTGCAGCTGCCTGCATCAGTCCAGCAGGAATCACTCACGGCTTTCCACGGTTTGGAGAAAATTGTTGCTTGTGATTTTGAGAGTAGCTTCTGAGTGTTTTGAGCTGCTGAGGATGGAGAGAGAACCAGCTGGCTGTGATTTACATCTATTTAAGCACTGATATTTCCTCCTAGTGAAAGTTGAGTGCCTCTCTTCCAGGGTGTGGATTGTAAAGCACTTGCTGGAAATGGAGACAACATAGTAGAACATACTTTTAAAACTTCTTCCTGAATCATATCTTGCTTCTTTTACTTGAATTCATTTGCTGCTTAATGCTTGACACCTATAATCCAGTCCTGATTTAAAGTGTCTTACATTATAATAATAATGTCATCCAGATTTTTAACGTATGAACTGGGAGCTATGCGTTTGAAATTAGATTCTTATCCTTAAAGATTTTTTTGCTTCTCAGGTATTGATGTCCTGAAACACATTTTAAATTATAAATGTGAATTTTCTACTTATCTCAGAAAACATTACATTTCCATAAAGGTTCCTGTCAAAGTATATGCATAACATTTATTACAGTCACTCAAAATTCTTATCCCAAATGGAAGTCGATACACTTTGATTTATTTGTGTAAATCATTATTATTATCTTTATTTACAGTCTTTTAAGAATATTGAGTTTTCTTTCAAGTGAGTGACTTAGTTGAATTAGTCTCCAGAAAATCAGTGCATTCACTTTGAGTCTTCCAAGCATTTTACTGTGCATTCTTCTTTCTGAGAACAGTTCTGCTGTTCCTGTGAATATTCCTGTAAGACATGTTGGACTTTCAAGCAATGTTAACTATATTCTTTTCTTCCCTTGTTATGCCTTTTGATAGTTTCAAAGAAAGTGTGGAGAAATCATCATCTTATTCTGACTGGCTAATAAATAATAGCATTGCTGAACTCGTAGCTTCCACGGGTCTCCCAGTGAACATCACTGATGCCTATCAGGATCCTCGCTTTGATGCTGAAGTAAGAGATTTTTAGAAATGTAAATACACATCGCGCTTTTGGCATTGCAACTAATATAATATAGTTTTATCATTTTATCGTGGCTGTAAAAGGTGAACATATATTTTGAATTAGATTTTCTATCCACTATGTCCTTCTCCTGATCTGCTGGCATTGACATGGTTTTATACAGTAAACATAAGTCACTGAATTAGTGTATGACTGTAGGCAGTTGCCTTGTCTGTCCATGATTCTTTTTTTTTTCTATTTATAAGTGATACCTTCCTCTATCAAGTGCTTTGATATTTATGCAAGCTGATATTTATTGCTGAAAATTCTGCTGTTGATGTTCAGTGTTAGCAGCACCTTCGTTGTTAGCTGTTGGAGTGACTGGGACTGTACATACACAGAGTGTAAACAGAACCAGTGTCTAGAGAGACAAATGTTGTTTGTGATCTAACTTAGCCAACTAACCTTTTAATTTGCACAAATAAAATATACACACTGGATTAGTTATTTCTCCAAGATACATATCACTTCTAATAGAAGTCGTTTATGTATCTTAAGGTATTAATTCCAGCATCAGTCAGGAAGGTGTAGATGCAGATAAAAATGTATACTTAACACCTAAATAAATATGAGAGGCGTACGGAAGGACAAAATCTTCACTCAATTCTATCCAGTGAAACAGTATTACTACGGGGGGACTTGGCCAGCAGATGGGCGGCACATTAATCAGTGGACAGCTTTGGTCAGCAAGCTTGCCAAACAATATTACCACAGTAAGTGTGCTTGGAAGTGTTTCATGTTGAGAGTTTGCTTGGTTCCAGTTTTATTCGATGTGTCCTAAAAGGGATTATTTCTCAAACCAGCAGAATTTTTCAAAACAAGAAAAACAAAAGGAGACTGCTGTAAAAGCGTGCAAGAAAACGGTGTTGATGTTAATTTGTTCAGAATTTCAAAAAGTACTATTAATGCCTGCGGTCTATTTCTGGTCTAATGCCTGGGGCCAAAGAGATATGCTAAAATAAAGCATACCAATCCTTCATGTGTTTGCATTTGTACTTTTAATGTGTTGTGTCCTGAATAATTCAGCTGTCTCTTACTTGTTTCAGTTAGTCCTTTCCAAGGTAAAGCCATTGATCAATTTATATAGAGAAGAAGAAAACACTTAATGTAAAGGGAAGTCATTATTTTCTGTTGGTAGGTTCCTATGAAAATTTAATTCTTAAATTCAGTTGTTACAATCAATTATTTCTACAGTCAGTCAAGTATAGTAAGAACATTTTACCCCTTGTGACTTAGAATCAAGCATACATTTGTAGTTACAAACAGATATTCTGTTCTCTGCTTCTATTTAAAACGGTCTCTGTTTTCTCCCAGCACACTGTCATTTTCAAATGTTGATGCTAAATTATCAACTCATTCACTGACAATGGAATGCCAAAGCATTTTCACAGAGTTCATTTTAAGTTTTACATCTGGGGCAATTGTTCTGCCACTTCCATGGGTCTTAGGTGGCACTCCACACTGATTTCAGAGATGAGTTCTGAGTATGTACAAATAAGTAATACTCTAGTAAAACCTGAATTATATCTTTTGCTACCTAGGAGGTCGCAGTGATCCCATGCTACCTCCAGTATACGAATTATTGCTGGTTTTTTGTGTTTCTGCTATTGCAGTTTGCCTGTAGCACTGGCAGTTTTAGTAAGAGAACATCTGATCTCCTCTGGGTAGGATTATCCCACTCTTACTCTAATCTCTTTTCAAAAAATATTTTCTTCAGATTTTGCAGCAATGACTGTAAAGAATAAATCTTATTAACCATAGAAAAGAGAGAATCAGAGACACATATAATAAATTGCAAAGTTTTATACTATATTAGAAAACAATAAATGAGGCAGAAAATTATCTTCAGAACCACAGGACCAGTTAAACCTACATAGAAAAATCTCAAATCTTGGTTTTGACCTCATCCTTCCATTTCTTCCTATCTTGCACTTCTGCACAATTCCCTACGTACTCTTGTCTGTCTTCTGAAAATGTATATATCCTGTAAGCCCCCTTTTATAGCTTCTTTGCTAAATCAAATTTCAGTTTGACAATTGGGAAGAGTATTTCTAAGACACACTTATTCAATGGAGGTTGTCTCTACTAATTCATCAATGTAAGTAATCCAGGAATTGTCTGGACATTGCCTCAGTTGCAGTTTGTCTTTAATTCCAAATCAAATTCAAATAGTGTAAGCTTTCTGTGGCAAAGATGGTGATGTTTGGGAGGGGGGGAGGGGCAGTGGTTGGCAATTTTTAGAATAATCCTTGTGACTTTGGGTAATCTTACTGTGAGAATGAGCTTTCAGCAGAATTTTTTTCTGAGTGAGAGCTGATCCATGTGGAACGATATTTGTAAATGTAAGCTTACTCCTTGACATTTCTGTTCCTAGCATGTAGAAGGCTATGAATGGTACCTACTGCTAATGGAAGCTCTCATTTCTACATTTTAGGCTGACCAGATTTCTGGCTTTCACATAAGGTCTGTTCTGTGTGTCCCTATATGGAATAGCAACCACCAAATAATTGGTAAGACCTTCCTCATAGCTGCATCATTTTTGTGCTAATATAAATTTAATTCTGTCTTTTTAATTCTATGTTCCTTTTCTTCTTTTTCCCAGCTGAATATTGTTAAGAAGTTACGGTACCTAGGATGCATGCTAAGTATCCAAGAAGGGATGTTTTGACTTGGATACTGTATGGACTTTTTCAGCTTTCCCATTGTATCATTGTTAAGTTATATATTGTATTGAAACTTGAAGACTAATGAGATGAAAACAGAAATTCTAATGATATTAGTGAAAAATGTGTGATATGCTTGGATACTTTTCTTGGGTCTCCTTTTTTAGTACACAACTCAGGCAACTTTCTGCAGTCCACCAAACTGGTCATTTCCCTCTTTAATGATAAACTCCACAGCCAGGGAAGAGTCAGCAGAGAGGCTGTGCAGCTGTCAGATTTGCCTGTGGCAGTGGTGTGTGCTGGATCAGGATGTGACAGAGTTTTATTGCTTGTTTGATAGGATGCTTCTCAGCTATGATACACCTGCAATTGGCCCTGCGTTATTACCTGCTTTTGGCACATAAAGGAGCACCATTTGTAAATAAGTGCCAGATTCCTCTGGTAACTTTCCACAGAAGAATTCAAGTCAAAGCAATAGCAATTTAAACCAGCAGGGCAAGACTTAATGTGCCTGTGTGTTGTGGCTGTCAGTGAGAGCTGAGATCAGTAGTGCACTGCTGTAGGCACTTGGTGCTATGCAGGATCAGGATCTTTGAGCTTATTCAGCAGAGATGATGTGGGAATTGAGTCTTTTAAAAATATAGCTCATTGTTTGTTGTGAAGTGTGTATTACCTTAAAGGAGTAGAAATAAACTGAACCATTGGCTGCTGATAGCTCTTACAGTATTTTTCTAAGGGCATATTGTAGCTAAATGAAATAGAAATGGTTTGTTGCAGTAGAACTCAGTATTAGTTCAGCTAGAGCCAAGAACTTTGAATGTTTTTTCTTTTTCAAGTGGTTTAAGGAAATTACATTTTTTCATTAGTTTAATACATTTATGGACCAGTGATGAGAAAATAAGGACTTATATACCCAGGTGATGCTAAACCAACTAAGATTTTAGGAATGAAGGTGTTGGTCAAACAAATATTAGTAACTCCAAATTGATAGGACAACTTACATGATTGCTTTTAGCGCAGTGCTCGAATTCTTTCCCAAAGAGGTCTTTAACCTTTTGTGAAAAAATTTGTGAGTAACTTTTAGGTTTGCAATATTATACTTGGAGAGTACAGAGTAAGAGTTGAAAGTGATAAACTGAGTCATGGTATCAAAACAAATAGACTTTGACATGTTTATGTCTGTTTAATGATTTTCAGAATAAATATTTGCAGGTTTGCTTTTCAGTTTGAAAGATATATTTTAAATGTTACCAATGAATAAAATATTCTGCATTGTGAATTAATGAATAAAGATTATAATTCATATTAACTCTTTCTAAAGGGGTAGCTCAAGTGTTGAACAGGCTTGATGGAAAACCCTTTGATGATGCTGACCAGCGACTGTTTGAAGTAAGAGGCATTCAATTTTGTAGAAATAACATACTTATTCAGCAGCACTTGATATTTCTGGGTAATGGTGCTTCAGCTACTCTAGGGAGGGGAGGAAGAGTATGTTCTGTATTTGTGGTTTGACACTAGTTCTCAGAACTCCTCACTTAATAAGGTTGCATCCTAATTAAAACAAGTTTCTTGCATGTGATTTTCCTCATCTTGCTGAGGCCACTGACCTACTTGCATTCGCAAGATAACCTCTCTAAGCATGATTATTCCTAATACTTTCATGAAATTCCTTTTCATAATTAAGCCAGCATTCATCTTTGTATTATAATTGAATTATAATTGACTTTCTTTTCTTTTTTCTCTTTAATTTTAGGCTTTTGTTATTTTTTGTGGCCTGGGCATCAACAACACAATTATGTACAACCAAGTGAAGAAATCCTGGGCAAAACAGTCTGTGGCCCTTGATGTACGTGTACATCTTAATGCAACCTTTTCTTGCTCATAAGTGTCGTGTGTAAAGAAACATACTGCTTTTGAATTTATTGTAGTTAGCATTATTTTCTACATCTACCTCTCTGCACCTTAGAGTGTTGTCTTATTAAGGTAATGCTGAAGGGAAGCTTTCTCAGGGTACCCTTAGTTGTGGAGCTCATGAAGAGCTAAGTAATTTTGAACCTGGATATCTCATTTGATGCCTACATTGTTTACATTAGAAGGGAGAACAGTGCTGATGGAGAATCTAGTTTCTTAGATGTGTAAGTTTAGGAATTAATCTAGGTGTTACATGTATTTTCTTGTCCATCAGTAATTTAAAATTCCTTAGAATTAAATTTCCTTAGACAAGGTAGCTTGTTGTTGTTTTTCTAGTGTTGTAAAGTTTAAGTGAAACATACTGTGAATAGGACAAATTTGAAAATGGTTATCATAATAGGGAGTTTTAGTATCAAAAGCAACATCTGCTGAACCCTTATCAGATATATGTCTTGCAAGAATAAAGTCAAAGCAGAATGGCTGGCAGCTCAGGAAGAGCTCTGCTGTGGGTCAAGGCCAATACATAATGCAAGGTCCTGGCATTCCAACACATCATGTCTTTATAAAATACATATAGAGTAGCTAAATGGATAAGTTTTCTCTTGTTGCCCATTGCCTTTGTAGGAATTTCTCTTCCTTTTTCTGCACATGCACACACACCCCCTCCTCCCATTCATGAAGAATGAAATCTACCAGCTCCTGTAAAACAAACTCTAAACCAGAACATTTTAAAAAATTATTATTATTATTATTAATATTATTTAAACTTCTATAAGCTGATTCAACAATAAAGCACTATTCTTTATTATATTGTGGAGATTTTAAACATCACATTAAAAATAATCTTAGTGAAAGCAAAACTTGGAGTTTTGAGGATAGCTTTGCAAATTTACATTATTCCTACTAAAACAATAATTAAGAATGGTTTGAATGAAATTTAAGATCTTTTTTAAAAGCATTATGCAAAACTCATAATCTTAAAACATTCCTCCAATGAAAGGGTAATGTCGCTAAGATTTCAGTATTGTTCTATATTTCACATCTGGTAAGAGAAGAAAATGATCTAGCTGTACGTGATGCGCACTCCCTTTAACTGAGTGACTCCTTTGAGTTTATGCAGTACCCACCATTACAATAAGAACCACAAAAAAAGTATTGACCTGACTGAGATATGAATTTCTCTCTAGTAAAACAAAAATCAAACCAAACTGAACTGCTATGAAGATGGCAATTTTTTTTTCTTCCCTTTAGAGTTGTAGATCTGTGTATTGGGGATCTATCCTGTAAAGCACGTAGGCGTGCTAAGGCTTTTTGAAGTCAGTAGGACTGCTCATGTTAGAAAACATTCTAAGCATAAGTTGCTTTTTTATTATTTCTGTATATGTATTCACTTAGGAGGAAAAGTTAAAAACTTGCCTTTTCAGGCTGCCTGCAAGCTTCCTTATTCTTAACATATGATAGTCATGAATTACTGTAAGCCCACATATGCCCCAGATATTTGTGCAATATTACAGCTTAGACTGAATACTCCTCTTGGCAAGAAAAACAAGCAGCGCCAGATACTGCACGCAGATACGTAGGTATGAAAGTTTACATAGAAGTTTGTTAGTTACTACTGAAATCAAGGAAATTTGAATTTCTTGGTTTAAAATAACATCTGCTTTTTTTGATCTAAAAAAGACAAATAGCCATATAGCTTGAATGTAGATTATAGGTTTGATAAATGGCCACTATGCTTCAGTGAAGAGTAATTCTTTCTATAAATGAGCTACAACGCATGATAATATTTGTGTAAAGTGATTGAAGATGCAGCAGAATAGTACTGAACAAAAGAATGGTATCTACTGAGGGACTATGAATCCATTTTTCAGTGATAGAATACTTTATTAGTATTTCTGTATTTAGCTAGAATGGCAATGAGTGGCATTTTCAAATGACATTGATATCAGATGTAAAATAAATCAATTTGATATATGACATAATAAAATTCTTATCCTGATATACAGATACTTTTTAATATAGAATTCTCATAAGATTGACTAATAAACAGAAGACCAAAATGTAAATAAATGATGAAGAAAGGTTGACAGTAGGACACTATATGGTTCAAAACCAGGCTAAATGCTATTTTGTATATTGAGGATGCAAAATTTGCAAATGATTACAACATTAGAATAATCAATATTAAGGAAGACTATAAAAATCTAGAGGGATATAATGAATGCACATACAGAAGAAGCTTGATGAGAATTTTGGTATTAAGTGTAATCTGTCATAGCAGAAGACATAATTTTACTAATCTTACAGATTTGAGAGAAGCTACAACATGTTTGGACAGAAAAATAGATACAATTTGAGGAAGGACATGATGTATAGTTGTAAAAATTAACACATGGAATAGAAAAAGTAAATTAGTGTTTGTTATTTATTCTTTTATAGTGCAGGAATGACTTCCTGTTACTGTAAAAGATGACATCTCTAAAATTGATATGAGTAAAAACATCTTGAGACTTATTGCCACAAGGTATTGAAAGCCAAGGGCATTTGAGATAGAGTTTAGGTATTTGTACAAGTAACAGACATTCATAGATTAAAACAATTTCAAAATGAGAAATATATATCAGAACTTTAGCACATAAGCAGATGGGGTGTTCCTGTGTGGTGAGGAGGACCTGTTCTTGCTAGGAGTGCTCTGGCTTGTGAGCTCCCTCATGGACCAGCACCTTGTCCCACACAGCCAGACCTCGGTGGGTACAGTACACAGGATGGCTCTTGCACCTTCTGGAGTGCTTCTTCAATGTTAGTATGGTCACATAAGGATATAATGTATTCCATGTAAATGTATGCATACTTACAGGTAATAGGAGGAGGTGTGCAGTACTTTGTGCATTATATTTGATGCTTTCATCTGCAGAATGGTATTGAAGAGAATGTCAGGCGTAGCATAGAGGTGATAATTTGCATACAGTGATGTGCCACTAGCAAAGGCATTAAAGCTTTACAGTATAGCAAAAGGCATTATTTAAAGTCTATAAATCTACTGTTATTTTTACATTAAATTCTTTGTCTTTTAATTGCAGAACTCCAGGAGAACAATGTAGGAATGCTTATAATATTAAATTACTTACTGTCCATGATTCCCTATAAAATTCCCTGCAACATAAATGCCAAATGTATACCTGATAACCAGCAATTAGTTATTATATGCTGACATTCAGAACTGAATTACCATGCATAAATATTAATTAAATTTGTTTTAAACATCATTGATTAGACTGCAGTACAGAGCCCTATTATTTCTACTTGTCAAGTCTACAAAAATGTTTTTTTATCTTTTTTTCTGGGGCAGGTGTTATCTTATCACGCAACATGTTCGAAGGCAGAAGTTGATAAATTTAAGGTAAGGATTTAAGTTTTTAGTTATTTCTGAAAATATAACAGTACATTAAAATAGATGTAGATTATCTGAGATAAAAGCCTTACATCAAAAGCACAAAATCATAATTAACATTGATCTACAAAGGATGTATTACATGTTAGGCTGTTAGGCAGGTAAAGTGGAAAAAAAATCTTTCAAAGGATAAAGAGCTGCAGCGATGGGTCCACAGTGGCACAATACCATTGTCCCAGCACTAGCTGCTGGAACTGCACATCAGCGTGGGTTGGGTGGCCTCCTCAGCAAGAACCACCATAGGGAAGTCCTACCACCATGGGAGGTGAGGAAGAGACAAGTGAAAATGAGAGCAACTGAAGACTTTACATGCTTATAGTGTGGAAGCTGTCCTGTGTGTTTAAAAAAAAAAGCAGTGCATTCACTATCAAGACTTTGCATAGGCTCAGAAGGCTGGACACGAAGGTGGGAAATCCTCTTCTAACTTCTGTAAGCACCCTGGGCAGAACTGGAAAGTGATGTGTGCTGAACATAGTATTGCTAGGGACCGAGAGTTTTGTGTTCTCACTGAAACCTGCCTTGCCAAGGGGTAGAGAGTATGGGGAACAGTGATCTTGCTCCTTCATCACTGCCAGCAGTCCAGAGCTACTTTTGTGATAGGGTTTGTTTGCTCTTTTCTGCTAGAGGAAACACGATGGAAATTTGGTGGCACTTTTCTTGGCTATTGAGTCGTCAGTGTTGTAAAGGGCTCCCCAAAGCTGTTTGGGAGGCTCTTGTGGGTGGGTATCAGTGTTGGTCACGTGTATGCAAAGTGCATTGGAGACTGTGGCGAGGTCTGGGAAGGAGATCTGGACTGTTGTGATATTGCACTGCTGGCATTCCCTGCTGTGGCTCCCTGGCACCTGTCTGGTTGAAAAATGGCAGTTTGGTTGTTTTGACACTTGGCTGGCTGGCTGCAGCCTGATCTCTGCATCATGGGGATGGTTGTGGTAGAAGGCAGGAGCAGTGGGTGACTTAGCAGAGCTGATACTAATGAGTTACCTGGGTTGAGGAAGGGCAGCTATTGTTAGTTAATCAGTCTGTAGACTATTGCCCAAATGATGGCTGTGCCTTAAAATTCTGTGTCAATACCTGGTGATAAGGGTGTAATATTCTCCCTCCATTGTAGTTATTGGTGCAGTTACCCACCCTTTTGTAAGATGATTAGATCGCTGAATTATTGCTGGAGTCAAACATGCTTGAAGATCATTCTGACACTGCAGCCAGCATGAAATACTTTTGTGGCTTAATAAGTTGTATCTTATGTTTGGCAAAAAGAACAGTGAACACTGTGTGAGTGGGGGGGAAAAAGGGATAAAGGACCCATAATTTTTTTGTGCGTGTGTGTATTTTGGTTTACCTGAGAATAAGCACCTGTAATATAGCTTCTGTGACTGTCAGGATTCAACCAATATCTTTCTACATACAAGAAGGCCATACTTTTTGATTGCTGTCAGCCACTGAAAGGCAATTCTCCATCATGGTCTGTGTAGTTGAAATAAAAGCCTGCTATGTTACTCTTTGGACTTATATACTAGTGTGATGAGGAGCTATTCTACTTGTTTTCCCAGGTGTCTTCATTAATAGATTTGCCAGTCTCCAAGTAAGGAATGTCTTGTCATTATCCATTTACCTTGAAGTCATATAACTATCCATTTAATGGTTAATGATAAGGTAAAGGGAAATTAAAAACATTTATTCATTAATAATTCTGATAGATAAATTTTTGTAAAGAACATAGATGAGAAAATGAGGAATATAACCAAGCCATGCTTAAACTAAGCTGAGATACTTTTTCAGAAAAATCTTTCCTATATCCAGTTGTTTCACTTTCAATTCCTAACAAAATGAGTGCCAGGTAATCTTTGTTAATGCTTTACACCGCTGGTTGTAAACAAAACAAACCAACCAAAACCCAGAGAGGACCAGCATGGCTTGTGAGCATTAGACAGAGAGCTCATCCCCAGAGAGGGCCATCCATCTGTGGGATGAAATTGCTCCCATCTCCCCCCTTGCAGAGCTCTGGCAGCCATTCTGCCTGCTGAGGTCTCCTGGGGCATCCTACCCTGAAATCACTGCTCTTTTCTCTGTTCATTATACTGTTATATTTTGTATAAGCCCTGTGTTATATTAGGGTCATCTTCTAGACTTGACTGGCTAATAAACAACTCCTCCCTCTGGGGGTGTTTGGGGCTAAAACTGTCCCCTCTCCCCTTGGTGATTTATTGGTAGATGGCAGAGGAAATGTGTGTTACGATTTACCCAATGTTCTGGTTCAGTCAGAAAAGGAACAAACACACATGATAGAAACATCTAAATGAGAGTAATGCCAGTAGTTCATTGCTGGCTCTTGACTGACACGGGACCTAACGGTAATTAATGACTTTGAACTGGCAATGCATTTGAGTTGACAACTTTTCAACATATTACCCCAAACATACTGTAACTGGACCCCAGCAGCTTGGAAGGAATTTCATATTCTTCCTCCTAGCTCAAGTTGTTTATTTCCATCTTTGTTATGTTATTGCTTTATAGTCTTAATAAAATGCTTTTCCATTAATTTTTATTCGCCTAAGATATCAAGAATATTCTGATACAAAGTGAAAAATTGCAAATGTACTTGAAACTTATTTTTACTGTGGCTTTTACCAGTGAATTAATTTTATTGCATTACTGAAAGCCTAGCAAGACTAGTTAAAGTTGATTTTTTTTGTACTTGAAATTTTGTCAATAATTTCCTACTGTTATTGGATGAATTCACAAATGTACAAATTCACAAATATACCTGGTATCTTTTTAAGAATTAAACATAATCACTGTGAGCAGGTTCTGTAAAATAAATAGCATTTATTTCTGTTGCTACTAATCCTGTCTAAGAGTTAATGAAACAACAAAAATCCCAGCTTAATAAGAAAGTCTTAAGAAATGAATTACCTTTCTCCAGATGCTAGGATGGGGGAAAAGTGCAGAACACCATTGGTTGTGGAGCTGGAAAATACAGAGGGAAGTTCACAGTCTGGAACAATGAAACATGAGCGTATGATAATGGACTGTGTCATGCAATTGGCCTATTCCGTATCTGATTTCTGCAATTGTCTAAAACCAAAGCATCCATGTAGGTTCACATTTTTGAAGAGATTCCACATCTGGTGTTACTAAAATATAGCTTTCACGAATAAAAACCTGAAAGCCAGGTTTTAAAATGTTTACATGATTAGAAAATGTTCTATTAATGAATGGATGTGGGCTTTTTTCAGAAGAGAATCTAATTATGTGAATCAGTACTGTAAAAATTCATGTCACCAGTCCTTTTCATTATTTGCATTAAAGCTTTTGGGATTCATTAGCACTTACACTGGCAGGCAGACATTTCTCAGGAGGCCAGCGCGAGCAGGACCAGTGTGAGGCTCAGACACAGCGTAGGCAAGTGCAGCTCTGAGTGGCCGGATGGAGCCACCCGCCACCCGCTCGCTCTGCTGCCCGTGCCCAGGGGGAGTGGGAGTGGAAAATTCATGCCCTTAACCCAGTGAGCTTGTTTAGTGATGAGAGGGGGCTTAGCCCTCCAGGTAGACGTGTGTGGAACTACAGAGGTCTGGGATTCAGAGCCTGAGCAAATCCCTTAGTCTTCGTAGGTGATAATCTGTCCCCAGGGAAGGTAATGGGAGGTTTGCCATTGATTGCAGCAGGACGTTGCCATCTTCGGCTTTGTTTGGCATTTTAAAATTGCATAGTAACATTTCCTCTGTCATCTGCCATCTATTTATTCACAACAGTTAGTCTTTTCTATTGTGTTTTCTGATAGAACAAGATCTCTGAAAAAAGTTAAAATTTAAAATCCAGTCCTCTTTTTATGCCAGTTTAAAATGTATGGTAAGTGAAAACTTGAGTTGGCATGCAGTGTAAAATGAGTCCTCCTTCCTGAAAACA
The DNA here is from genome assembly GCA_013400195.1 of Aramus guarauna. Lineage (NCBI taxonomy): Eukaryota > Metazoa > Chordata > Aves > Gruiformes > Aramidae > Aramus > Aramus guarauna. The sequence goes on along the minus strand of VXBL01006003.1, from coordinate 270,800 downwards.
GATAGGGAAGCTTAATTGGTAGAATTCCAGTAACAGGAAATTGAATCAGAATTAATCATGGAGTATCCACAATTATTCCTGTATTTGGAATATGCACTGTACTTCCAGGTTGTAAGAAAGAGGATGTGGGGTTTGTAAATTATTTATAGGATTAAAAAAAGAGCAATGAAAATATAGACTTAATAGTGCATATTGTAAATAGACTCTCCGTTGCCAGGTTATTTTACATTTATTTGCTACTCAATATTTTTCAAGTTTGATTTTTTTTTATTTAGATTTGATGGCTTTAGAAAAAATCATTTACATCTGGTATACTGTTAAGTTCATATAAGTTGCATTTTTTTTTTTAGATTTTCTGATATGTGCTGTGCTACTGTGATAGTTGGATTTCTGATACCATTGCTTTAGATATGGGGAGAAAAATTAAACTTTACTTTTCATGGGTGTTTGCCAGTAAAACAAAAAAGTCCATGTTGAGTGCAAACATTTCTTCCAAATCTGAGAATGTATGTCTGATATCTTGAGACTGATTTATCACAATGCTTCTCCTCACTTGCATCTTCATAACTACACTAAATCCAAACTGAATTTTCGCAGGATAAGCGAAAGTAATGCACCAATGAATCATACCCATATCAATATTCATTTTATTTTTTTAAGAAGTTAGAATAGGTATCATTTTAAAAACTGTGACAACTCAGTTCTCTCTTGTATTTTCGACTTAAGAGAAATCCGTTACTTCCATCATGTGCTAGTGTTTAGCTATAAACATTTGTATTATTGGAACAGAAAAATGTAAGACTAGTGAAGCCTGATTAATCTAAGATTGATGCTATCCTATAGCATTTCCTGTAGTGCCAGGTTTCTTCTCATTGAAATGCAGGCTCTCCAAGCCTAAAAATAGTTGTCTTTTAGATAAATATAGAAAGCCAAGATACATTAGCAAAGAATTGCAGAATTGTGTCCAGGACGGGATATTTATAGCAAGAGTTACTGACTTCTGAGACAGTAATGAACAAGTCCTATGATTTAGCAAGCAGTCCCACAAACACGTATCACCTTTAAATTTAGCTAATATAGTTTCCAAAGAGAATATGTAAACACTGTCCTATTATGGGTAATATACAAGAAGCTATTTTTAAAAAGCTAACCTAATTGTGCAGCTGTGAATGGTATAAGCCAGATCAATATTTAATGACTATGATGTATTATTTATAGCCCTGTGAGAGACTCCCTTTTTTAGGTCAAACAGCACACAGGAGAGCTACACAACGGAAAATAATGTATCACCTGCTTTACAGAATCTTCAATTCAAAATGTAATATGAATAACAATCCCTGTATTTCTCAATTCCATAGCCTAAGGTATGGCTAGTTAAGACCTACCTCCACATAGGGAGGCTTTTGTGTGTCTCTTAATAAACACAGATGTTTAAATAATGATGGAAAGATTTGAACCAAAAAAGGAAACAGCTTTTAGGACTGCTACTATATATGACAATGTAAACAGTTGAATTGTGCAAGATGATGGATTTGAGTGAATTTGATATTTGGAGTATGTTACATGTATGACATAAAATGAATTTGTTATGTCTTATGTTGTTACAATTTTATACCCAATCTTAAATGCCTGACAGTGGGCAGCACAGTGAAAAATTGAATTTTATGTATTAATTTTATCTCCCATCTCTGTAAGGATTGGGAAAACATTCCTAGGCTATGTCATTCTCTGCTGTGACCTCATCTTTCAATTTAGAACTGTTTTAGTTACTTTTATGTTTTGGTAATTAAATCATTCGTAGCAGTTTACAATTATTACATTATAGTCTTCCTCAGGAATTAAATTTCAGAAAGGCAAGCTGGCCTTTCTGTTTTGGACTATTTATGAAATATTGCCATGTAAATATGTATAGCTAGAAGATGAGGGGTTTATGCATTGATGGCACTGCCGTTTCAATCTGTCTGGTAACGGGTTTACCAAGGACCGAAGGCATGTAACTACACTGCAAAGTCAATATTGCAAGCCACAGTCCCAGCCATGCATATGGTGAAACACATACAGGTTTTGAGACCTACAGTCGTACGTAAGTGTGTGATGTTACTCACATGCTTAAGTATTTTTCAGATTGTCCCGAAAGACTAGTCACAGAGACTCGTGGACTCCTTCCTCTTTGGCTGTCACAGGAGGCTCTGTGCTGGCACTGAGCTTTTCCCCAACACTGTTCCAGCTGCTCAAGTTCCACTGCGAGTAGCAACAATGGGGAAAAAAAGAAGGAGAAACATTGAGGGTAAACTGATCTTAAGGGTTAATATTGAGCTGTGTTCCCTTTTTCCCTTTTCAGAAATGCATGTGGTCACAAGATGTAAAACATGGTTTATTTTCTCTGCTTTTCTACGTGCACTGCCCACATAAGACGAGACCTAAAGCACAGTGTTAAGAGTTTCATAATTCATGAAACTGAGGTCTATTGTATTACATTATTTTATACACTTTTACATGTGCCTAGGTCTTCAGTTGTCATGGAAACAAGAAGTCAGGAACACATTGCATACACTGAAAATTATTAAAAATAATAAATAATGATTAAAAATAAAATATTGGGGGGAGGGTTTGTACTAGCTTCTAGAATGTGAGGCTGTCATCTTTTGACATCAAGCTAGTGCTCTGTAGTTCAAAGATATATAAAACCAAAAAAAATTTTACATTTCAGTGACGAGAGGGAATGGCATGGAGAAAAGGAGTAGGGAAAGATTGTTCATGGTCCTTTCCTCATATAATGTTTAGGTTTAGGGGCATAAAATGAAATTATCAGGGTATAGATTTTACTCTAAGGATCTCTCTTCAGCAAACATGTAGTTAAACTACGTGACTTATCACCATAGATGTTAATGAGTCAAGAATGATGAATTAACAGAAGGAGAAGGAAAAGTCAAATGAGGACTGTTGTACGAAGACAGTAATCTCTGGCTCGGGAAATCTCCAAAGTGAAGCTCACTGAAGTGGAGAGGAGTGCACCAATGGACTATGTTTTCTGAGTTCAAATAGTCTTCCCTGCTCTCAGTCACTTGCAAAGCTAAGGTGTGGGGCTTGGAAGGACCTTTGGTCTGACACTGTACGGTTATTCTTCTGTTATTAATCAATGCCTTCCAACAGTGCTACTTGGAAAAAAATAGGAAATTACATTCTTTGCATCACTTTTTATCACCCAGAAAAGAGACTATGCCTTCTATGTTTAAAAGGCAGAGAAATGTGCTTTGACTCAATCATTAGTGTCATAAATCTCAGAAATTGCAGATACCAGAGTTTGATGAAAAGTCCTAAGTTTGCTGAATTGTTTGGTTTAGTACAAGTTCATTCTTTTCATTTCTCAACCACCTTCCCCTGGAAACGTTTCTGGATTGTCCTGCTAAGCTGTTCTTCAGCTCCTTGTCTCAGTGCTGGGACCTGTGATTCTCAGGTGCACTTCTTCTGGTACAACAGCCCTTCTCATACAGATATTGTTACCATCATGAAACCTGTTCCATTGTGATAGGTTTTATTGAGAATAAGGCATATAAAAGAGCAATATGACAGTTTGTGGAAAAACATGAGGTTTTTCGTTTTAATTGCTTCCATGAGGCATTATATCAGAAATAAAGTGGGATGACTTCAGTATGTTAGAGGCATGAGAGGCACCTGTTCACAAATTATTTTTGGAGCTGTCCTACTAGATTAGTGTCTACCCTAATTCTAGGGATAGTTGATAGAAAAAGCTAATGAGATTTCTGAATATGCTTTCAAAAATTTAAACAGTTTTATTGAAATTTCAGCATTTGAGTTTATTGGCTTTATAGTTGATCAAGATGAGATTAAATTGGTGCAAAAGGTCACTGAAAGTTTTCCTCTTATTTCTAAAATGACCGCATTTATAATCTCCAGGTGAAAACATGGAGCTCCCAGGGCAAAATGTTCCTTTGCCTCCAGGGCAGAAGTCGTATGAATTTTCCAGGATGTCATGGAGGGAGGGTTTACAAGGAGTAATTTAATCTGGTGAGGTTCAGACACCGAGCTGCTCTTTGAATGGGCCAGTCCTCTTTGTTAGCTGTAGGGGAGTAAAGGGAGGTTACAGCGGTCATGAGGAGTGCATCCACCCCTCTGCCCACCTCTGAATATTTGTAGTGTAACTGGGCAGGTTCCTTGCCTTCGTGCTGTCATATCATGTGAGCAGGGCGCGGGCAAGGAACTCCTTCATGTTTTGGTTTCCCATCTGCAAAGAGGGGACAGAAATATTAAAATCTCTCTGTGAAAGATTTCAACATTTGTGCTTTCTGACTGCAAAAGATTGTGTTGCATTTGTATGATAAGCCTGCACAAAACCAGTTTATTTTGTAGTGTGAGAAGGAAGTAAATTGTGTTTTTGTTTTTGTTTTTTTTTTTTAAAATCTTTCTCTTGAGGAAAAGCTATATATGATTTGAGAGAGTTAAGGCAAGAGAAAGAAACCTGCGGCCTGGAAGCCAGATAAAACCCACGATTTCACCATATATCCATGCCCAGACATTTTTTTTTCTGTTCATTTATGAGTTTAGCACAGGTCATTAAATGAATTTTTTAAAGATATGAGTCTTTCAGCAAGGAATAGGTTCTAGTCTGTGGATTATGTCAGGGCAAGGGTGTTAATAAGGAACTTCCTGTAGAATTTTTTTAATATGCAAAGGAAAAATGTATTTATTCTTAAGTGTTTATGCTATACAGAATAATCTCTGAATGCATTTACACTGTAGGTTAAAAAGAAGGGAGTGTAAGGGTTAGGATTAAAAAAATGTGAAAAAACAACACTGATATTGTGACTGCAGGGTAAAGATACACACAGTAATTAGAAATATTAAATAATAAATGACTACTACTAAGATCAGCTACTTCATAGCTAGACCAGAGCTTAAATCACCTTGTTAAATACCTTCACAAGTAATAAACTTCAATCACTGACAATAACAAAGTCAAAATTACATGCATGGTCAAAACTGGTCTTTGTACTACTTTTTTTTAAAAAAGCTGCCTTCTGTAAAGCTGAAATAGAATGTTTTTTTAGTACTGTAAAAGCATATTAGACTATAGTAGAAATTCTTAGAATTACATCAATTGAAATCTAAGTACTGCTGACTTACTGCCTTTAATAGTGGCTGTTTCTCAGTTTCTAAGTAATTACGCACACTTATACAGTGGTACTTCAACAACAGAAATTTTCAGCAGAGGAGTAATAAAACACTGATGGTTATTAATTTGCCTATACTAAAAAAAAGTGTGCTGCTACTTTGCTGCTCTCAAATACTGGTTTTTGTTGTTTACATGGGAAGTTTTGTATTGCTTGCATCTGTTTTCATATCCAAAACTAGAATTGGCCCAGGGCTTGAGAATGCTTAGAAAAACAAACTAGAAATAGCAATTGTTGGCGACATAGTATTGCTCACAAGTGAAGGTGAAATGATTTATTATCCACCGGACCTGTTGTCTGTCCTTCAATCTGATCGGTCATCATACTCCACAAGAATCTCTTGTCAGCTGGAAAGCATTGAGGAATAAATACAGGTCTACATTGCTACACCATTTAGCCAAAGACCATGCAAAAAGTGATAAGGCATAGAATACATTTAAAATGTCATGCAAGCCTGAGGAATATCTGATGAATGATTTAAAAAAATCAACACTTGTCAAATGATAAAGTAGTATGCTTCAGTCAGTGACAGACTTGGGAATTTATATTTGAAAACCTTTCCAACAGGAAGAAAACCTGTCTAGCAAATACTTGTGCACTTAACTTGGACCAGAATAACTTAAAAAGTTGGGGTACTTCAGCAAATGATGGTACTTCAGGAGTTCTTTGCAGTGGGTTTACCATGGTTCTTTCTCCATCAATAAGGATCAGATTATTCCCCATGCAGTTAATAGACGTCCCTGGGGACAGCTCACTGTTCTGAGACCTCCTTTCCCATATTGGCCCAGTTAGACTTGGACTATTTGTTTTAACTCATGGAAGAAAGAATTCTTCAAAGAAATCCAGAAAAATGGCATAATATTTCACAATTAAAATTATTCTTTATTTGTCTGTGCTTTGGATTCTTTTTGTAGCCTCAGCAGACTACTACTTCCCAGTTATAACTGGGAATTTTCTGGTTAAAAAAAATCAAGTTGCTTTTCACCAAACTTTATTTGGATAGAAATTTTCTAACTGGCACTAGTATTATCAATGTTAATTTTAAAATTAAGCAAGTTCCCTAGTAGTTGTACTGATTTTAAAACCAGGAAAAAGAAATCTTTTGTTTTCCCTAGCATATAGTCTACAAAAGGAAAAAAGTAATTTTCTTTTTTTTATTTCTGCCTCTATACAGTGTTCTGGCTGCAAACAGTTGTTTGTCATAAATGTTTACTGGTATTGATTGTAAATTATTAATGGCATTATTTCTATAGGCTTTTTTTTACAAAAGGAAACATGCATGTCCCCAAAGGAAGAAGGCAGTGACCTTTAAAAGCTTTTGATGTTGCCAACGAGTTCGTATTAGAGCTAGAACCTTTTTAGAATTAAAACTCCAGAAACTGGAGGATGGGAAATAGATGAGAAATGTTTTTCTGCGATGAATCTGTTTGGCCACTGGGTGCCATCCTTGCTCCACTTTAAGGCTGATTGCCTAGCAGCATTTCTGTTAAGCTGTAAAATCCTGAAAAAAGTAATACCAGTGCAATTTCACACCATCGTAATGTTTGTGTGTGCGCATGTAGTAGAATATGTTAGCAGCACAGGCAGCGTGACCTTCTTGCGCGAGTCACTGAGAGACTCTGGAAAAACATCCTCATGGGTTGGTTCAGCCATGTTAAATCCACAGTCTCGTATCCAGCAATTTTTTTTTGTTTTGTTTTGCATTCCTCCATCAAGTGGGGAGACAGAGGCTGTGCTGAAAGACCTCTTCCCACACATGAGTGTGTGAGTGACCGTGCTCCTGTGCAGTATTATTAGCCTCTGGGGTTATTTGAAGGAAAAAACTACAGGCATGCATGCTTGTTTTCTAGATCAATTCATATTTGGGGTGTATCGGCCTGTGTCATCCAAGCAAAACTATATTTAGTATATATTATGTAAAAAATACTTGCAATTACAACCTTCTACGGATTATTTATTACACTATTTCATTGTCTGCCGGAGGGGGGGGATTCCTCTATTGTTTTAGTCTCAAAAGTCTCTTGTTTTAGTCCAGGCAAAATCCCAGGCAGAGTAAATGTACAGATAAATTTTGTCAGTAGTTCTGCATTTTTAGTCTTTCAAATTTAAAGTGTGAACACTTTAAATGTATGAGAAATACTCTAGCACTTCTCTTTCTTGCTGCAACCGTATAGAAAACATGTAGATTGTACCCCAGGCAAAAACAGGAAACTGAATATTTTATGAGGCCATTTCTGTGAAGTGTTCCATCATCTTGTGCTTTGCAACAAGCTACGCCCCGCTCTGAACACGTGCAAAAGAGCTGAGAACATCAGATACCAGTGTTTTCCAGCGCCTTTGTGATCTCCCTGCGCATACAGTATCCTGTTTGGTGTGCTTAAACATCATTCAGCTAACCTGCTTTCTGTGCTGCCATGCAACAGCCTGTGTTTTGTCCCAGGCACATGGGCAGCCCATGGGCACACAGAAAGCTGCACCCCAGAACAACAAAAACCAATTTCTATTTACGGTCATTATAAACTCTACTGCTAAACTGATTCCAGGTATCTACTTGTGCAACCTGTACTTTCCATGAAGGAGACCCGTCACTGTGGGTGGTGGCAAGGAAAGGTTGTAAGTGGCATAACCACAGCAACTTGTGGCAAGACCTCATCTGTGGGTAGTGCTGTGGCAGCGACCTGGGGAAGACCTTGGTGAGCTGGGTACTGTGTGGCACAGCAATGCAGCCCCAGTGGGATCCTGTATCCAGCTCCTTGCCTGGCTTAGCTGTCGCTTGTCTGCATGTTAGCTGCCTCTCTGAGGCAGTGGTGGCCGAGGCATTTGTGCACCCCACGGCTCTGTGCCAGGCTTGGACAATCTTCAGTATCCCAAAGATGAAATGATGCAGACAGACCTCGTCACTGAAATTTGTACCTCCTCAGCTGGTGCAGCGCTGTCTAAGCATAGGATAAGATATTGTATTCAGAACATTAATTTGGCAAATGCAAGCTGTCTAGGAGAAAAGGAACAGTTATATCAGTCAAATATCATAAGGGTATTTTCATAGGGGCCAGTTAACGTGTATTACAGGACCTTCATTAAGAACCTCATGAATGACAAGAAACAAGTATTTATGACTGTTACAACCTTTCACCTCAAAGTAGTGATAGATGAAAGCAACTGTTGTTTAAAGAAAAATTTATAAAGCTAGTAAGATATAGGTAGTAAGTAAAGAGCTAAATAAATACAAGATTTAAGTGCCTATTACTTGTTTTTGTAGAAAGAGCGGGATCTGTATGTCTTATTTGTTCTCAGAAAATGTGGTTAGGCTGTGAGTTTTGTATGAACGTGGGCTGTGCAGGCTGAAGGGTACTGTGGGGGATGTATGTTCTGCTATGGGGAGAGGAGTTGGGCTCTGTTCACAGTCCGCCCTGCAGAAGCTTGCACAGGGTAACCCTCTTGGCTTTTTAAACTGTAGTGAGATGAAGCTCTGGTTGTTTGGAGGATACTCCTTTGGACAGTCCTGAGTGCTCCTAGGGGAGAGATTTATGGGTTCAGAATAGGATGGGTGGATTTCTTTTAAACCTGCAATCAGAACTTGATGAAAACTAAGGAGAAAAAGACAAAGATAAAACATATTTTAAGGATAATCACTGCAAGGTTCTCTATAGCTTTTCTGTAAATATATGCTGTAGGTTTGACGGTGTTTTCAATGTTATTTATTGTCTACCTGACAATATTCTGCTATAGCTGTCACTCTAGCAGATCTGAAATAGGACTTTCTCCCCAGTGGAGCAGTAGCCCATTCATATATTTGCATAACTTTCACCCCCAGTCACTGTACTGCCAGCCTGATTTGTCGCAGGTGCTCAGAAGGAAGATTTTGCTGGCCAGCAGGAACACCATCCAGTGCCACGGCTGTGCATCCCGCAGCACCACTGTGGCCCGCAGTGGCACGTGACCAGCAGTCCTGGGGATTGCACCAGTGCAGCAAGTGCTGCTGGAGTACACTGGGATAGAAAAAAGCGTAATCCAGTGTATACACCCTTGTGGCACTGGTGGGGTGTTTGAAGTTTGATTGTTTCTTTTTTGGTTTTGCGTCTGTTTGTGACAACACCTTCACTTCTTGCTTTCTCACATGCTCTCTTGCATCAGGTGTCCAACTGAGAATTGCAGGGCACAATTTGGGCTGTTTGTCAGTTCGTCCCAGTGCCTTCACATCATGTCCTCTGTGAGAAGAACCCTGGCCCTGTTCCTTCCACCATTGATCAGGTTTTTCCTCTTCTCAGTCTTCAAGGAAGCAGCTAGAGCCTTCCCTCCCCTTCCTAGGTGAAGGAGAGGGCTACGTTGTATGCCTCTTCCCTCACCCTCCCAAATTTATAGGCATGAGGAGGTCACTCCACATTACCCATTCTGCTGTTCATGCAAGCAACAAAGCTGTCTCTCTGCCTACCAAAACCAAGTAAGGCTGTTGTGGGAAATGGCAGCTTGCATGCCTGACACTTTTGTGTCACAGAGAAATACTTGTCCTAGGTTTGCTGCTTGTGTTTGTTTAAAAATCTGGGACGGAGACTGAATAGACCCTTTTGTATGAGCTTCTCATCTGCACCAATGGTCATAAAAAGTTGACAGTTGCTAGCCTGTAGTATGTGACACACTGGTTATTTCCTAATCACCATAAGCCAAAAGGACCTGAACACTCCCCTGCGCGCCTCGGGAGATCATTGTGTCGAATGTGCATGCCCTGTAAAACTCCAGTCCTAGGCTGCTGTGGTTATGGACTTTGGCCTTAAGAATAATAGATGCTCAGACCATTAATTGCTTTTATTTTATGTGTCTGTTCTTTTAAAATAGAAATTTCTTGTTCCTTTTATAGGCTGCCATATATTTTGTTTCTGTGTACTAGGAAACAACTTTAACATCAAGGTTTGATTTTTAGCAACATAAATAATGTATTTTGTGTCTCTTCTATTATAGTTTGTAACAAAATTTTAAATGTAATATTTTTATCTCTGAAATTTATTATTCCTTTTGATGGGTCCCAATTTCAGAAAGTGGCATGTTCAGACAGGATTGATCAGAAACGTTCAAAATTCTTTCAGCTTTTTAGCTATAATTCTGGGCTTACCTTGGGAAACAGCATGTGTAATATAATAAAATCACAAAAAGACAAATCCTTTTCTCAGGTACATATAGCTTTATACCAAAAGCAGAAAAATTACTGTATTTTTGTCCTAAGCCCACAGCACATGATGATAAAAAAATTTACTAAATGCTATATTTGATAGTGATATATTGCTTAATAGTTACTTTTCTTGTTCTAATAGAAGAAGCAGAATAGATAGCTTTCTTAATGCCATGAAGTTTTTCCTTTAATTAAAGCAGATACCAATATTCATACTAAGCAGTAGTTACATTTGGTAAATGATCAAACCAAATACAACTTTTTGAAACAAGATTAAATGCAACTTTTTTTTTCCACATTTCATGTCTAAATTCCATGTTATGCTGTTAATTTGCCAGCTGAGGATGAAGCAGTCTGCACCGCCTATACGTGCTTCAGCTGCAGCTTTTGGAGCTGGATGCAAGAGTAACGTTATTCTCAGTTTACAGACGTGAAACTTTGACTAAAGCAATGAATGACCTTTTCCAGCAAAGGGCTCTGACACCTACTGTGGGACTTTGGGCAGCGTTTGGGCATTTGATTTCAAAATTGCAGCCCTCTGCTTACCTGCTGGGTTAGTCTGAAGAGGTTTAAAATACATAAATCCTGTTCCAGGGATGGTTGATGTCTTTTACATCTGAACAGTTGTTGGTTAAAACATTCACACAGTCTGGCACACAGAAACAGGGAACTTGGTAGATCTGACGGTGGCAAAGCATGTTTATATGTCAGCGTGAGGTCTCCTTATCTCATAGTTCTGTCCAACTGCCTTCAGTTGAGTCCAAACCCCCACTCCTACCTCATTCTAGTCTCTAGTTGTGGCTCTTTGAGTATCCCTTTATACAGTGACCTCATTCAGAGAATTGGAATTTGGTGAAGGTTGCTGAAGGGCAAATAAAGTTGAGGGGGTTTTGACCCTGCCTGAGCCAGGGTGTTGGACTGGCTGGTCTCAAGAGCTCCTTTCCAGCCTAAATGATTCTATGATTCTGGGTGATTTTACTCCCAAAGGCAGCAGCAGCACTACTGTGATAATCATGTTAAAAAAAATCATAGAATCAAAATCCAGAGAATACATGTGCACACATTAAGTCTCTTCTACATTCACTCCTCTTTACTGTAAATATTATAAAATTCCCTTTAACTGCTGCTATCCTGCTTCTGCTGCAGTTGGTCATTGGAAAAGAGCTCCTAACTCAGCATTGTGAAGGGCAGAGAGATGCCATCCGCAATCTGCAGTAACAGATGGAGGCCTTTAAAAGCCAGGTTGCTTTGGGCGTTAAAACATCCCTGAGCTGAAACATTTGATTCTTTCCCCTTTGCAGAGAATAAGAAACGTGTCAGACTGGAACATAACAGGCTTTGGTCTTCCATGGCTATGAAGAGGTGCAAAATTTGTCCACTACTGCTAATAACTGACTATAAAGATACATTTTAAAAGATGCCTGCAGCTATAAATATAAGAAAGTATTTTAGAGGCCTTTATACATGAAAAGAACCCTTCGCAAATAAAAATCTTTGCCATCAGAAAATACGATCTCCAGTATGACTTGACAGAAGATTAAGTGAGAGATAAAGAAGGCATTGCATTTAAATATTCTCCACTTTGATGCTTTCTGTGCAGGTTTTGATGATCAGCCTTTAAGGTTTTTCAATTCCTAATCTTCTGAGAGAGATTCTAGGTGAAGAGATACTTGAAAGGGTAGTCTTACTTTCTGTGTATGTCACACTGTCTGAAGCTCCAGCTTCACTATAGAGTACAAATGAGGTCAGATCCTGACCCACTATTGAAATCGTAGTGTGCGGACTCCTGACTCAAACAGTGCTCCTGGGAGTTAAGAGGCACGCCATGTTGTTTAGCCATTCTTTTGCTACATTGGGACATATATTTCATGGGATATCTTTATACATGTTAAATATGTTCACGTTTCTTGCTACTTTTTTTCCATCAGTCTGGCAGTATTTTCTGATTAGGAAACCTTGCTAACCATTCCCCGTCACTGTCCGCAGGGCTATAGAAAAAGCGGACTGCATTCAGTAGTGGAAGTTACTGTTACAGAATAGTTCTGATATTGCATGGGAAAGAAGCTGAGCATACCAAATGGCGGAATGTGCTATTTTTTTTAATAAAGCCATACTAATATACTTATCAGTAGGTTTAAAATGCTTTCCTCACATAATAAGCACTGATGTCTTATCCACACAGGCAGTAAAACTCAAGTACAGAAAGTTTAAGCTGACACAGCAAAGCAGGATTTCAGTCCAGTGTTTTCTGTGTTTAGCTGGACTGTTTCCATGGTAGTGAATATTTTACAAGGAGAAAGAATGCTTTCTGAAGAACAGTTTCCTTACGTCTGATTTTATCACATTATCAAATATGGATACAGAAGATTGCGAAGAACATGCTATTAGAAGTGTTAGTGCGAAATCATTTAGTAAGCCTTTCCTGTCAATCTGTAGAAAGATATTTTTGTCCTGTGTTCATAGTATCAAATGGGATCAAAACCTGTTTTCATGTAACATGTAATGTTGAATGGAGTTATTGCAATCAGACCTGTGAGCTGTGGGTATCTTCTGTTTAAGAAATCCCTTAAGCTGCCTGTCAGTGTGTGCCAACTTGTAGGAAATAAGGATGGAATAAGAAGATTATGGCAAGATGAGACAAAATGTAATCAACACCTTGAAATTGCCCTCTCTCCACCACTGACCCCGACTGTCTCGTAACCAAATTCTGCTATAGGAGATTATTAAATATCCAAATTGCTATTTCATATTTGTTCCTGACATGATACAGTTTTTCCCTACATAAGGAGTTACGTCTCTTTGACCATTTCTTATGCTGACAGCATGTGACTTGTACTGCCAGTGGAGACCAGCAGACATCTGACTAGCTGGAATGAGAAGACTTTAGCTTAGTATAGCTTTTGCATACTGAAAACTAGACTCCCAACTCACACAGGAAGTTTAGTTTGTAAAACTGTGTGGATCGCTAGGGAAATCCATAAAGTTTCTTCCCTGTTTGGAAGGACTGGTAATGTGTTTCCAGACCCTGAACTAGCAAGACACCTATCATGAGCTCATAGCAGCTGTCACACCTACGAGTTACTCAGGACAGGAAGCTTTGCCTCCTTTCACCCATCTCCAAGGGATTGTTCTTATACTTTTATAACTATAAACTAATTTAAAGTTAATTTGTAAGAGGACATTTAATGGTATGCTTTGCATATGTTTTCTCAATAGCAGTATTGGCCATTATGAAGGTACTAGTGTCGTATATGACAGAAACTTAAAGCAGGATTAAAAGGAAAGCAATTTGCAGTGACATTAACCAAGCTGAATGTAAAACCCCGCTGTCATTCAGGAAGCACGTTCAGTAAGAGCAGCAGCAGTCTCCCCTTTTGCTTGTGTTGATTGATTGTGATTGCTTTGTTCAGCCCTTACAGTGAGAATGTTGTGAAATGCTCTGTGTATGTGTGTGTACATATTATACTGCATTTTTCTGACATGCATTTACACTTGAACACATACTACCCAGAAGAAAAAATTAGTATAAATGAATGCTTATCTTTATTCTTATCTAGTTGCATGCTAACAGTGTAAAGAAACCATTTTATACAGCATGTTTTATGTATACATCTAAAACAGTGAAACAGTTGTCTTCAACAGTACTAAGGTTTAAGCATCAAATAGGAGCTTTTATTTAGCTTCCCTGAAACTTTGACTCTTTAGTTTCCTAAAGTTTTCCTTCATAGGTTTTGTTCATCCACAGCAGCACAAAAGTTTAGTAATACTGAACCAGAAATGTTATTTTTCTATTCCCATGGGCTTTTATAGTGGCCAGAATTGGGATTTTATTGTTGGTAAAAGCCACTTTGGTGTTCCATGTACGTGGAAGTATGATGGTCATTAATGACATGTGGCCCTTTGATGATGGCTGATGTAAGGTAAGGCTCAGCCAGTCACTCATCTTCAGATATTCACATACACCAAACAAGCTGTGAAGCAATTTGCACGATAGCACAGAGCAGCGAGGAAAGGAGAATCTCTCTCCAATCCTGAATTGGATACAAAGGTGCTTTTCCTCTGTCCTGTATCCATCCCACTCCATCCCATGCACATCTGAGTACAGGGTGGCCACAGACCTTGTCTTTATGCTTTCATTCAGGGGCATGGCATCCTCTTTTTCAAGCTGCCTGCAAGTGGTGATCGTTTCCCAGTCTGGTAACTGCTGAGCTTGTACTTTATTAGGCAAGAGCAGTTGCCTTCCATGTGTTAAGTCCAACTTGTGTTGGTGGTTCCTTTCCAGACAAATGTTTGCTTTAGTACCATGGGATATGGAGATGTGACCAGAGGAGGCACGTCCGGCTTTAATTTACCATAAACTCACAGATGAGTCATGTGAATTTTTCTCAAGGATGAAGAGCGTTGAAATTGCTTGGTCCACAGGGTAAAAAGACTTCAGAGTATAATGTTCTTAATTGTTTTTAGAAAGGGGAAATTGAACTTCAAAACATTCAAAAGGAAGCAAGCCTTTTAAGTGATTCTAAATCACTGGGGTGTGCTAAAAAATAATTTCACTGTAACTTGAATTTTAATTGCCTGCCCCTTCCTCTTATTGTCATGGCACTTTCATCGCCTCTGTTTTCCTGGAAGAGAGCGTTGTTATTGCTGTTTATTTTAAGAAATCCAATGGAATTTGTCCTGCAGTGCAGCAAAATTTCAGGGATGGGTATGTTTTAATATTCTGTATTATGAATATTTTTTATATCTTTGTAATTAAAAAAATGAAGTTTTAATGACTGCTCTCCTATAAACCCTGGACTGCTGCATTTCTAGCATAAGAAGCTGAGGACAGGCAATGCCAGGTGCAGCCAGAATATTGCTGCAGCCCCACAACATATCATTTTTTTTAACATTATTCAAATTAGTCTCAACACTCATAATTCTGTTGTTTCCTTTATTGCTGTTGTAAAGCAAATGGTTCTTTTATACAAATGTTATCTCCTGGCTATTAATTCAGCAGTTATTTTGGATTATGGCACTCCTGTTAAATTTAGGAATGTAAAACCTCATAAATATTTAAAAGTTTCAGACTGACGTGGGAAGAAATTGTTTCTGACTTGCTTTGTTAATATCCTGTTGTTCAGTTTGTAATAGATTCAGAATACATTGTTATTTCTCCACTGTTTGACAAAGGGAAAAACAATTGTAGTTGAGCAACTGGTTCAAGTGTTCTCCCTTGAATTGTAACAGGCTGGTAAAAGTGTTTCTTTCCAGTAAAAAACAGAAAGGAAAATATCTCTTTTCCTTTAAGAGGACAAAAAATGTGAAAATTTTAATCAGAGCCAACTTCAAAGTTAATGAAAATGTAGCAGTAGGTTTTTAAAGTTAGTTTTGATAAAACAATTTCAAGTAGGTCTACTTACAATCAAGTGCTTCTGTTTCAGCATCTTTGTTATTTAGACTTCTCTCTAAGGAACAAACAAACAAGATGGACAAATGTGCTTCTTCCCTTAGAGACATTTTATAGAGAGAGCATTTCCTATGTAATGAGTGTTTTCACAGAATAAATGTTAGTATGCATCTTGAGTATCCCCTAAAGCTCTGAAGAATAACTGAATGATGAAAAAGTCAATTTTTGTAAGATAGCTGAAGGTCTGGACAGCACAGTCCCTGGACTAGTGTTCTTGTTTCACACCTAACCCTATTTTCTTTCTTTCTTTACCTCCGAAGTAAATACATAGCTTTACAGCCAGATCTTAAATGGTGTTAAGGTGTAACTCCTGTTGGGGTCATCTGGAAGTATTTCAAATGTTTCAATAATTGTTCAAAAAAAGATGGTGAATTGATTCAACCTGGCTAAGTCTGCTCGCAGACAAAGTAAGTATGCAGTTACCAGAGCTTACATCTCTGCCTGCATGCTCCAGAGGTTCTTCAGCTATGTCCTGGGATGGCACTTGATGGCTTGGTTGTATTTTCTGTGTCAGTTAACCTCACTGCCATAACCCCATGACTTATTGTGGTATTGGCATGTTTACTGCCTGCTGAACTGAAAAGACTTTTCTTCTAGTGAGCAAATAAGTTAACACTGCAATGTTAATACTATTTTATGGCAGTTTTACACTATCTTCTCTTACACGGTATAACTTAACCAGCTTAATCTACATAAAGTAATTACTGAGGTGGCACTTTCCACATGTAAAAAGCTTTTTACATGTCAATAACTTGTTGTAGTTAGGGTGCAGTATTTCAAAACACAAGTGTTCAAAAAGGTGATTGCATAGAAGCTGTAACTGTGAAGATGAACTTACAATTGCATAAACAAATGGGTATTTTATGCAAATGAGTAGCCAGATGTGCTACACCAGCTGAGTCCAAGCGATTTTAACCAATTCAGCATGGTCCAGCTCATGTCCTGTTGGCTGCGTCCAGCCCCTTTGTGAGGGTTTTACCTGACCCGTCGCCTTCTCTCTGCAGGAGACAGGGAACAGATGCTCCTACAGCAAATGCAGCCTCCTCCACCTGCCCTCTCTAGGGACATGAGTGGCAAGTCGGAAGGGGCATCAGGAAGGGCAAACAAGCCCGTGAGGGTTGTCAGCACCTCTGCCTGCCTCCCCCAGGTGCAGCTGCTAGGCCAGCCACAACACATCTGTGTGTGCAACTGTATGCCTTAGCCAGTCCTGCACACTCATTCCTATGTTTTCGTGTGCATGAAAAGCTCCTTCCTCTCTTACAAACAGAACAAAAGTCTGCTGTTACATGGACAAAGCAAAATGTAAGGCTTTTGCTGTTGTTTATTGACTTCATCGTCATGTTGAAAAGTACTTCTGCAAGACATTTCTTGTATTACTCTTTGTTTCTATGAATGTGTGGTGAACAGTGTAAAGCAAAGGGCACTCGTATGCTTATGAATGCAAAGACATTTGGATGAAGAAATTCTGCAGAGCAGTATATTTACTTTGCGTTTCTGAATGGTAGCAATTAAAATTCCCAGCTGCTGGCTGTCCAGATGTTTCTTGCATTACAGCATTGTAATTTGCATTGGAATATATTGTGTTACTGCAGTAGCTGTAAAGTGGTCAGCTCTCACAGTCTAAACACTATATACGGGCTCCAGTTGGGATGGTGAGCATATTTCCTGCTCATATCAGGTTCTTCTCCTTCCCACTGTTTCCCTACTCTGCTTGCTTGACATGTTTGTATTTCTCAGATGAAGACTTGTATTGCTCGGCATTCAAATCAAGTGTGGGATGTATTGGCAGGTCAGAACTGATGTATGGATGGTCTTTTGTAAGAGTGACACAGGAAAAAAACCTCAAATTTTGAATGAGAAGTTTCCCTTTCCCTCTGGCATTTTCAGGCAGCAAACATCCCTCTGGTGTCAGAGCTTGGCATTGATGATATCCATTTTGATGACTTCTCGCTTGATGTGGATGCCATGATTACTGCAGCCCTGCGGATGTTCATGGAACTTGGAATGGTTCAGAAATTTAAAATTGACTACGAGGTAACCATCTGCACTGCAGAGATATCTGCTGCTTTTGTCTTGGCACTGCTCTGTCCATTTGTACGCATTTAGTAGCCCTGATACAATTTGTACTTTTCATTTCAGACGCTGTGTAGGTGGCTTTTGACGGTTAGGAAGAATTATCGAATGGTTTTGTATCACAACTGGAGGCATGCTTTCAACGTTTGCCAGCTAATGTTTGCCATGTTAACTGTAAGTATCCAGCTACAGACACAATCCCGTAACAGTTTTTACTGCCACATTGCCTTACCTGTCTAAGCATTTTCCAACATTTGATTTCTTTTCTAGTTATTACGATACTCATTCATTTCCAATAGAAATGCACAAAGAATTAAGTTATTAGACTTAAGGCAGCATGTATTTGGCAAAACCTTATAGTGTTTTAGTGACAGTGATATCACAGGCACATTAAAGTGACTGAAAACAGATGGCAGTCTTGGAGTGAGCTTGTTATTATAGATCTTGATCTTACAAAAATGTTTTTCTTTTGGAACTCTTTGATTTGACATTTATTTCAGACTCTTAAGTTGGGAAGTACAAAACCAAGGAAGATTAGAATCCGAGAAGTATTTATTATTTTAGTATTTATTACCTTCTTATCTAGCTTCATCTAAATAGTTGTAGAAGGCATTGCCTTAAAACATTTTAAGATTAACTTCCAACATAGTGCATCTTGTGTCTCCGCTGGACACTGTAACACTTCTAGGTTTTATTAACATGTATGTCCGTCAGTACCAGTAGGTCCTCTCAGCATACAAGTAAATTCTGTTGAAAGTACCACTGCTCTTACTCGGTCTCTCCTCCTACCCCACGGCAACCTCACTGCATGAAATAATCCATGTTTGGCTAATTAATTCTTGTAAATGCCGCAATAAAAAGCTCAGTCCTGGGCGTTTAATGTTCTGGTTAATATGCCAAAAGAGAAGCAACATGTCTGTGTGCACACAACACTTTCCGCTGTACTTTACATTTTGGGTTTGCCTTATTTCTAGATAAAAATAAGAATTCAGGTTTTTCTATTTTTAATTCACATTCAGTTTTAATGGCCAGAATCATCTATTGTGAACCTTAAAGTGGTCATACTAATAGCATTTGTGCATGTATTTATTCATGATGTATGTCATGTGCTTGTTCATTATTTTTTAATCACTGAATGTTTATGTTTTCATTGCTGACTACTCTCTGCAGCATGGTTAGCATCTAGACCCTATCGGTAGAGGTGGAGACCCCACAGCCTGTGCCATTCGCAGCACAGATCAGCGCCGTGTTACACAAACTTGAGACAGCCAGTGGCCTGTTTCCTGCTCGTGGGGCACAGCTGTCTTGTGCGTGGGTTCCCAGCTCTCCTCTGTTTGCCTTTCTCTCCGTGGCAGAACTTTGCGTGTCAGGTGAGAAAAAAAGTATGATGTCCCTGAGCAGGTAGATGTTGGTCTAGTGCTAGGTCCGTCCCAGCTATGTGGGTTTGTTTCTGTGAGCATTTATGGAGGCGTAGCAAAGTTGTACTGTACGCCATGAGACAGAGGAAATGGAGACGTTCAACAGGAGAGAAAGGTCACCTCTTCTACTGTGCGTGGCTCTTCAGCTGAGCAGAATTAACGTTTCAGCTGGCACTTTCTGATGATCTCTAATGAAAACTCATGGTAACGTGTGGGCATCGGTTGGTTTTAGAGTTTTATAAACTTGACATGCTTTTTTTTTTTCCAGTTATAGAAAAATGACAAGCTTTTTACTCTGAGAAGTAAGGGCAAAGTCAGGCAGTGCCGTTCAGCCAGAAATTAGATTAATTTCTGCCAAACGCTGCCCGGGGGTGAGGAGCCCTCCGACCTCACCCGTGAGGACCTCTAGGTGGAGCTCCGAGGCCAGGTTTTCGGCTGGCGGGTCTGTCGGGGGAGCGCTCTCTCCCCCAGGCATCTCCACCTCAGCTGGCCCTGACTGCATCGGAGAAACCGGACTTCAGCAGCCACCAGCATCCTGCGAGGCCTCGGCGTAAACTGCTCTGGCCGTGGTTCTCAAAGCGTCATTTCAGGATCCTTTTAGCGGTCAGCACAGGGATGCAACTGTCTGTGGAGGTGATCGGGAATTTTCAAGCCAAGCTTGTTTCATTGCCTACGCTCCTGCTAATAAACTGAACGGGCAATTCCATGTGCAGGGCTGGGCGCGTGTGCCCACAGCACTGGGCTTGCCACACTTTCCACCCCGCTTAAAACTATCTTGTGAAAAAAGACACATAAGAGAGAGTCAAGAGACTAGTAATAGCACAAGGCTTGCTCTTACTGCGTGTGTCTCAGGGGAACCATCTGAGTTAGTATGTGCCTTGTTTTTTCACATGCAAAAAGGGGAAAATTCTTTGACCATCAGAGAGGGGCTCTGAAGGTCAAGCAGGCACTGCTTTGTGCAGTTATTGCATCCTATTCCTGATTTCACCATGGCTGTCAGCAATATTGACTGCACCACAAAGATAAACCAATAGGTTTATTTTAGGGCGTTTTCAGGTAGGACTTTTAGCGTAGCATGGTAACGTCTAGTCTACAATGTGGTAGCCTCTAACGGCCCAACCATGCTCCCACTGAATGCAAAAGGAAAATTCAGCTGGGTTGAGCAAGCCACAGAACAGAAATCCAAAAAAGCTTAAACCGGCTGTTTCGCTCCTGGGTCAGCCTTCTGCATATCTAAGGTATGGTCCTGTATATCTAAGTGTATATTTTCTCTCCTGTTAGACACTGAACAATTAGAAGCCCAGTCCTGTGAGCCATACTTCTGTATTTCATACTTGCCGAAATAGTCTGAAGACAAGCACTGAAGCAAGACTGCTCCTGCAAGTTAGGGATGTCACATGAGAGTAAACCGCAGGATCAAGCCCAGGCTTCATTATCAATGCCTTTGCCTAACACAGTTCACATTGATACTTATTTCAAAAAGTAAAAATGAACAAGTAAGCAATACAAAATTAAAATCCCATCTGGTGTGCTAATAACAAAACATATAAATGTGGGGCAAGGTATAATGAATGCAATTCATTTCCTCACATGAAAGAATGACCTCCATAACTCACTGGAGACTCTGCCACTCATGAGTTATGGGTCATTCCTTTTCTGTGAAAATAAATTTTACTGCACCATCTATAGCTGTGTATTTTTTCTCTCTGTGTAAATTAAAAGAACAGGGAAATGTAATCGTCTATTTTCTTGCATTATGTTCAAAGCAGATATCCCCTTACCATAACATTGTTTTAAATTAAATGGTTTTTATTAAGTGAAATATTCTATATTTCTCTCATATATTTCATGACAAGATTTTTGATTAAATGAAATGTTGCATTTATTTTTGAGATATTGCTACTGTTAATAAATTCTTTATTGGCTTTCCTATATTTTCAATACAGGTTGAATCCTGGAGTTTAATCAAAGCTTGTGGTGTGCGAAAGAATATTCACTACAGCACCGATTTTATATTATAAAACTTCTATTTTAAGTTGTTTTAACTTAGCCATGAACATTTTCTCTAGATTGAAACTTGAGACATGGCATGTTGTCAGTTAGAAACCTATTTTTAATCCCTTTTTAAAAAATAGACCTTGATTATTATTTGTTATATAAGAGCAATGTTTTAAAAATAAAGATAGAACACTATTTTTTAGAGAATTTCCTCTGCCTGGGTAGCTGTTACTGAAAATAAAAAAAGCAATGCCACTAGAAATCAAGAGAATCTCTTTCAAGTTACTCTGTGGACTAGTGGATTCTATACTAAATTAATCTTTTTTCTCATATTTGATCATCTTTTCTGGTATGTAAGCTTTGAGTACAATCATAAAGCCTTTGTAGCAAGTCCTGCACTTCCTCAGTTCCCACTGAAACACATTTCTGAGCACCTGGGGGAGCTTGGCTCCCTGTACTGCTTAAACATTAACTGCAGCCACATTTCAGACTATGAAAACAGAGGCTATTTGGATTTACAAGTTTATTTATTTGTTTAAGTAGAATTTGTGGTCTTCAGGGTGAATAGCAGTTTTCACATGGTATTGCAGCAACTGGCTGGCATTTCTGAGTGGGCTCTAAGTCCCTACCAGGTAAGGACATCAAGTCCCACTGGTACTCACTCGCTGTATCACTCAACCCTCTTCTTGCCAGTGGGTGAAATTATGGCCCATTGAAAATCAATGGAATTGAGGGTTTCTTACCTACTGTTAGTGTTCAGCTTTGGTTTGGTCCTCCAATATAAATGTATTTCATATTCTTTTATATAATTTCCTTTCATGCTAACTAGATTGTGTGGCTGATTTAGGAGTGTCATTGGAGACCAGCACTGTGGAAAGATAAGTGTTGTGATTTTCCAGCTCAGCCAGACGTTTTTGCGGGCAATATACCCTTATGCTTCTGCAGAACGGAAGAACAATGTTGTTTCTCCCATGGGTAAGATGCACGGCACCAGAGGGGTGGTGTCCCACGCAGGCTCCAGCACCTGCTCCAGACAGGATCTGTTCAGGATGCTTGAGGTTAGCAATGACAATAGTATTTCTTTTCCGACACGAGGCAGTTCAGGCAGGAAAACTGCTACGGCAAGTATCCATAAGGAGAAGTATAGTGGCAAAATAGTGTTTCTAGGATCAGCTCCCCCATTCATGCTGGGCATATCTGGTCTGAGCTGCTCGTGGGGAATTTCAGTATATCAGTTTTCAAAATTCTCTCTGAAATTCTAGCGGGTATCTGCAGCAGAAATATGCCATTTGAGACATTTCTTCTTTAAATCATGCCACTTCATTTCATGTGTCCCAGATAGCAAATTTCTTAATAGTTCATAACAGTTCCATAGAGTATATTTTAGCTGGGTTCTTTTGTAGGTCTTTTGATTTAACATCTCAGCTGTCTCTGACAGTAGGGATTGACTAAGATTATCACCTCAGGATTGAAGAAATCTGTCTCAGTACTTCTCTGAACAATAATTTCAAAATGGAATCAACTTTGTTTTGTATTTCCCTGATACGAAATTCCAGTTCTTGTCTTAGTGTGTAGTTATTGGTGCTTGTTTTCAGCTCTTTTTGCCTGTAGTGCCTTCTGGGTAGTAGAGAAATGGCATGCTGCAAATGTAACAGAGAGATAATAACAGATCACTCCAAGGACGTTATCTATTCTGCTAACCATCTAACATACAGCAGGGAATATAATACGACAATAAAGCATTTATCTTCCCCTTACTGAAATGTTCACGGTATCAAAACAAAGTTGACTGTTGCTTGATGGACTAACATTACTTATCCCTTTTGCTACTGATAGTTACAGCTGCTATTTTTTTTCTGCTCTCAGACTGCAGGATTTCAGGAGATTCTGACTGAAATTGAAATTTTAGCTTTGATTGTGGGATGCTTATGTCACGACCTTGACCACAGGGGAACCAACAATGCCTTCCAAGCCAAGTAAGTTTTCTAATTCTTAGTACTTTAATTTGTTTTTCTTCCACGGAAGAGCAAAAGGTGACTAGGATAAAGAATGAAGCATTAATTTCAGGCCTCCTAGGCCAAGGCCAAGTATTCTTATTCTTGTATGTAGTGAGGACTATCTATCTTTATCATCCTCTGTTCTTTTGGGTAATTGCTGGCTTGTCCTTTGTATCAGGCTGTTGATTGGGTGAACTGACAGCGCATATCAAAGCATGGTGCCAAAGCTTGATGTTCTTTTCAGGCTCAGGTGTTACTGATTCTGGTATTCAACCCAGAAACACTGAAACTGTCTCTCTGGGTTGTTCTTGCTGGCTGGAATACACGATGTTAAGCAAAACCTTGTTCAACTATTAAGAAGAAAAGAAAATAGGCAAAACTGAAATCATGCTTTCACAAAAACCTTCGCCCTAGTGTAGACAAGCATACTCAAAGTAATTCCTAGCTTCTGAAGTGTGAAACTGTTGCCATCATGCTGGAGCTCTGATACATATTGTCCACAGTGCGTGGCTGGAGTAGTTGCCTCACCAGGTACCGGTCAGCTGTGGAGCACACAGGGTCCCTGGCCTGCAGAACTGCCTCCTCCCTGGCCTGCCCCGGGGGCCAGAGCACACAGAGCCTGTTCGGAGCCACGCTGCAGTGGGCAGCGGTGAGCTGGCCGCTCCCTGCCACCATCAGTACCCACCAGAACACAAAGCCAGATCTCGAAGTCAGATTCTTACATAATCTATGTGAAATCTTGTTCTCCAGATTGTTTTCAATTCTAAAAATTAATTTTATTTTATACAAAGTGCTTGGGACCTGATTCAGCAGCCCTGACTTGCATGTATGTTTACTCTCCAGGCTGCTGCCGTCAGACACAGTGAGGCAGAAGCAGGTTTGTGGAGAGTTTGAGGGTGGTACTTCTTACTGTGGTGGTAAGGGAACTCCCTCGAACAAGGTCAAGTTCTTTCCAAAAACCTCTGCTCCCTCAGAACAAGGAGTGGCAACAGGAAATGTCCCCTGACAGCATCCTGGCCAAGCTGTGAAATAAAGCTGTCAGACACAGAGACTCCTCCAAATCCCATGTTGTTTTTCTCGGCTCCCCGGGTCCTCTACAGTTGGAACACGAGCTCTTGAGGCTCTCTTGTCCTGCAGATCCCAGCATGCTTTTGCAGCTTTGTCTGTTCTGCATTACTGCTAATCCTCCAGCGTGACCGGGAAGTGGTCAGATGGTTGTCCAAAGATATTTGAAAGACAGGGTGATGTTGTATTAGCCTATTTTGTCCTACCCTTTGCAGAAATACTCTGCTGCAATGCGTGTATGCACGGGCTGCTGCGTTTCTGGGGGCAAGTTGCCTCAGTGAACATCACTCAAACTGATGTTTCTGATATTCGCTAAGCTGCCATTTCCTGAGCTATTGGTGTTGCTGTACAGTCTCAATGAAACAATGACACTGTCTGGATCTTCAATCACCATAGCAAGGAAAATCAATCGCAGTGCTCAAAAGACAGAGCTCATGGTGCAAAGGTTACCAAGCACTGCTAGATGCCTTTTTGCAGCTGAGTCTTGAAGAGAATCAAAAAAGACGAGACAAATGGGAAGGAGGCTCAGCTGATTGATGTTTATGTTCCTAATTTACAAAAATGAGACCTCAGATTTACATCCTGACCGTTTTAGGCTCTGATTAAGTTAACCACTTCTCCAGTGTAACATTACACAACAATATGTCTTGTGCAGAGGGATGGCTGAGTTAAAGGTAGCAGTTTCAGCATTAGACTGCTATCACTTACACTTGTTGTTTGACAAAGAGGAGGCTACCATTTTACGACTCCATAAAGAAATTGCTGAAGACATTTAACAAAAGACAAACATTACCACACATGTATAAAACATCCCTGAAAACAGAAGCTGTAGTTTTCATAACAGCAGCTATGATTTATTCCTGTAACCTGACTTAGAAATTTAAGCATCACATTTTCCTATTTTATCTTCAGTGTTCAATACTGCTGTTCTGTGTGATGAAAGTTCAAGAGGTATATGATGGAGGCAATATCACAGTTGCCTGAAATGTCTCTGTTATATATCTCAACACCACCTTCTCTGGGGATGATGTTTCCTGGACATTCTTCTCTCTAATATAGCTGCTTCTGATAATTAAATATCAGTATGGTGCACTTGTATAGTATATGCTCCTAAGAGACTCTTTCTGTTTGTCTCTAGCATAACCTCTTATTCTCATTTGTTTGGAAAGAAAACCCATCTTGTTGCTTTAGGCCAGGTCCCAGAAGTGATGTAATGGTGATAAGTAACTATTCTGACAATCCAGTCCCATTTTCTGCACCTCCCAAGTATTTACAATTTTATAATTGTATTCTGTAGATTTTTGTTCTTTAAACTTAGAAACCCCACCTGCTCTGTGCATTTTGAAGCCAATTTTGGTTTAGATGATAAATATGATGAGAAAATACATTCTAAAGAGATGTTCAACTTTACTTTTGTATTCACTGCTCTTACTTGTGACATGTTATTTTTTTAGTTGCATGTGCAGTTGGTTTTACCTGCAGACAGAACCTCATTGCATTTGCAGTTGTTTTTTTATTGTTGTGTTTTGGATTTTTTTTTAAAAAAAGCTTGTAATCACTCATTGTAAGCTACTGTGGTTATATCTATTAAGAAATAAAAAGAAAAAGTAGAAGCCAAGCAGCTGGTCCCAGCTCAAGGACGTTACCGTTTGTCTTTACTGCACAGTGGTGCACCCATGCTGTTGCATCGCTGAGGCGCTCTAAAAGTTGCATGACAAAATTTCACGTAGTTCCAGGAAAATCTTTAGTCAGCTGATGATATTTAGCAAGGTCTTGGACATAAATGCCACGTATCTGGCTTTAAATTAGTATGTTGATCTTGTCTGATGTCTCAAGTGTAGTTGCTGAAATGGAGAGGGAGATTGTGGCTACATCCTTTTGTTACTAAATTGTCTCTGAAATTTGCTTTGTAAGCAGACAGGCAGTATTTGTTGACTCCCCTTGTTCTGTTTCAGGAGCGGATCAGCCTTAGCTCAGCTCTACGGCACCTCTGCTACCTTGGAGCACCACCATTTCAATCATGCTGTCATGATTCTCCAAAGTGAGGTACAAAAGCATTACTATTAATCTCACTGTAAACTGTTGGGCAGTTTGAGCCAGAGAAAGGAAATACCACACACAGTACCTTTTTAATGCCCTCTCCTTGAGGAATTATTTATTGGTTACCACAAAGGTCACAACTAGCACAAAATTAAACTACAAATGCTGATCATAGAGCCCAGAGATTATATTTGTCTCAATGAGCTAGGGGCAAGGAGAACATATCCTAATCATATTGTCAGCTTTTCTCAGTCTTCTTACATATATCCTGCTCAGGGGT
Organism: Aramus guarauna; assembly: GCA_013400195.1. Lineage (NCBI taxonomy): Eukaryota > Metazoa > Chordata > Aves > Gruiformes > Aramidae > Aramus > Aramus guarauna. Next base: position 244,124 of record VXBL01006003.1, on the reverse strand, counting down.
TTATAGGTAGGCGAAACAAGCTCTTACCTTTCCGCACAGGTGGTGTGTTCAGAGTATCACAGTCATCCTTTACTGGACCAATTTATTTCTTTGACAGTCTTTCTGTAATCAGTATTTTTACGATGGTTTTGCATAATTCTACTAAATTATTTTTTTTAAATTAATATCAATAATATTGTGCAGTCCAAAGTACACTAGCTGCTTTGCAGATACATTTAAAGACATGGTTTGTGCCTAGAATATCTTATGCGCAACAGTATGCAGGACACACTACCCCATAGATGTAATAAGTGAAAAAAGTAGAAGGATGGACACGCAATCCTTACAAAACAATGACGTATTTTCTTAATTTACACAGATAGGGTGTAGAAAATGCTTTCAGCATATATAAAACCAAAAATGTTGCGCACGCAGCACAATTGGAGACCATACACTGATCTGCAGTAACTTTTTAAGAGCATCTGGGAATGTGCTGTGATTGCAGACAAATGGGAACAGGGTGATGGCTTTACCTCTGTGTACAGTGCCACAGAGATTAGTCATGGGACTGTGGCTTTAGTGTTCAGTTTCTCCACATTCTATTAAAAATTAGACATAGGAAAGGAAGATGAGATTTAAACAGCTCAGTCTGCTTAGCCTTGCCTAGCTTATCTAAAAGGTGATAGTAGGAATTAAATGGCTCCTTATATTACCAAGGAAAGGCATAAGGAAAAGAAGCACTTGAAAGTTAGACTGGTTCAGAATAGGAAAAAAAAGGGAAGGGGTTTGGGGGTTGGTTTGTGTTTTTTTCCCTAAACCAATGAGACTGTTCAGGCTCTGGAACAAGCTTTCCTGGGAGACAATGGTTTGTCTACTTCCTGAAATCATCATAACTGAATGTCTGAAGACAGGCTCAAGACATGGACAACTCTGTGAACATTTATAGCTCATGTCAGTCTAGATGCTTTTCTTTATTTTGTCTACCTTAAAAATCAAGAAATTTGGAAAAACAAAACAAACAAACAAAAAAAACCCCACAAAAAAACCCAAAACAAAACCAAAAAACCAAACCAACCAACCAAACAAAAAAAGCCAAACACCTTTTATCCTTGGAATCCTGTCCAGCTTCTTTCAGAGATGTAAAATGTTACTCGAAATGCAAGTCCTCCTCTTTGATCATTCAGGCAGCTTCTTCTCCAGGTCTTCATTTCCAGACCAGAAAATTAATCCTACAAGATTTTTATCCAATGGATACTGTTTGGCAATGAAATACAACACTCCTTAGATTGGAATAAATGCAGATTTGGATCCTCCAATCTACTTAAAGATACACCAACTTTCACCAGCTGAGCAGTTGGTCTCTTCTCCCAAATAAGCTAAAATTTGTTTATATCCTATCCACTAATGTTGATATTCTAGTCTGTCTTTGCTATCTAGAATGAAACATAGTATATTGTATTATTTCTTTAGATTTTTATCATGTTGGACAAAGGAGCTATGTATCCTTTACTCTTGACATGCTAATCTCAGTATAAGTGATCTTCAGCTTTGTAGTGGCATGGTTTTATACACCATGAAACAGGTGAAAAAGGCAACAGATATTATAGAATGACAGAAAACTTGGTGAATTACCGCTGTTGAAAGAGCTGCTATTTTCCTGATACATTTTGCTTTATTTTCTTCTCCGTACTTTGGTTTTTAAATTGTTTGTCATAAATAAGCTTTAGATTCTCAAGTCCTTCTGAATATTTAGCCAAAAAGAAATAATCATTTCACTGTCATGGAGACCATCTTTTCTGCATGGCAAATTATTTTTTTTAGACCAACAATTATTAAAATCTATTAAAAAATACCATCTCTACCTCCAGACCTTATCTTGTGTATGTCTGCAGACCATCATGGTTATAGCAATCCTGTTGATGGAAAATTCTTGGTTTTAAGGGCATTTTAATCTTCCTAAGCAGTAGGTGGCAGTGTGTATTGAACATGTGCATTACAGTGCTAAATACCACCAAAATAAGATTCTGTTTAGCAAGGACCTCATTATTTCTATAGGTGATTAGAAAAGAAAAAAGTGTAGTACTTTTATTTATGTGAATTCAGTTATATGTGACTATGTCACAAAGACCATGTCTTAAGCTTACATTTAGAATTTTCCATTAATTTTGTTTCTTTTCTAGGATTTTGTAGAGAAATTATAGGATCTCTGTCCCTCTTAGCTTTCAGAAATTCACCTATGAAAGGACCTTCCTTCTCTCAAATCACATTAAATAATGTGTTTCCTTTCATTCTGGCCATGGAGCACCTTTCAAGTTGTTAATCCATGATCCCTTACAAAGTAGCTTATTTGGCCTACAAAGGGCATTTAAACTGCGCAATGTTGCGGTTCTTTAGCCTGCGTAGGGAATGCTTGTGTACACTGTAAGACAACGCAGTAATGGGCAGAGTGAGCAAATGGGCTGTTTTGAATGAAAAACTGATTTAGTGTCTTTGACTGCTCTAACAGCATTTTGTGTGCCTGCAAGCAGCAGCACAGATAAATCTATTAGGAGCACAATTCAAAAGCTGCAATGTGTAGCTCCCCAAAACATTTAATAAGAGGAAAGATTGAGATGTATCCATAGTTTTTCCCCATAAACTGAGTCTGTGCAGGGTCAGAGCGAAGAGTAAATCTTTCCTCAAGAGGCTGTAATTCCAGCAGAGTTTAGAAAAACATCCCAGGTGCTTGATTACAAACGTCAACTCTTCCACCCCAATGTAATCTCAGCAGTATTAACATGATTATTTTGTCATAGTTTTGCCATGAATCAGAAAAGGCCTCTGTTACAGGGAAACAGTAGACTAAAGAGAAAACCTTTTAAAAATCTGTATTGATTGCTAGCGCTTTACCTCTTTTATCTCTTTCATTATAGGGTCACAACATCTTTGCTAACTTGTCCTCTAAGGACTACAGTGACCTTATGCAGCTTCTAAAGCAATCGATATTGGCAACAGACCTCACTCTGTATTTTGAGTAAGTATTGGCATTTCTTGTATTTGACAAATGAAAATTCGAAGAACTTACTCTAATGACCTATTAAATACCAATAAGGATATATAATATGAGAAATTAGTGTTTAGCTGTGGTTGAAGAGATTTAGTCTAATACTTAGTATATCTTAGGCTAATAGAAATATCTCAAGTGTCCAGGTAAGTTTTGCTTTAATGTGTAACATGTCTGTATCAACAAAAAGCAAGTGAAATCCTAGGCTTATACTTCAAAGCAATCCCAGGAATCAGTTACAGCTCAGTCCCATCATTCTTTTGTCCCTTCCCTGATAATTTCTTCAGGCATGTAGAAAATCAACAACATTTTAGAATTTTTTTCCACCATTTCAGAGTTTTGAAACATGTATGCTGCAAAATACTATATTTAGTTACAGATGCAGTTGCAGAGGTAACGAAAGCATACACACTGCTGCTTTGAAGACAAATTAGGCCAGTTTGCATCAGATGAGAACAGGTCTTCAAAAGCTTAACTCAGGAGAAGTATAATAGGATCTCGCTCATCTAGTTTTCTTCCTTTTCTTTGTTTGTAAATCAAATCTCTAAGTAGACTCCAACTTGGTGATATTTTATGTTTTTTCAAATACTGTTGAGTATTACCAAGCTCTTCCTGGCGAGAATGCATGGGAGCATGCGTGTAGTTGGAGGAGTCGTGATGGCACTTTTGACAGCCCCCCCCTCTCTGGCACATGTCTGGCTGACTTAAAGGGAGAAGTGCTGTCAGATGGGCAGTTTCAGCACACTACCTTCCCAGTCTTGACAATAATTCATCCTTAGGGATTTTGTTTGATGTCCATTACCATCCTATCCCAAACAGCACTGGGTGGCATGTAGTAATGTTTTTCTCAACTTTTAGGGGCTTTGTGCTGATGGTTGATACCAGATCAAGTTTCCAGAAAATTTCAGACAAAGTTTTTACCGTGAAATTGTTCAACTGTCTATATCAACATCGTATCTTTAACTGTTAATTGTAAAAATAATAACTGGGATGCTGCAATGTTTGCTTTGTCTTTTTTTCTCAGTATTTGGTTACTGTGCCGAGGGCTGTTTCTAAATAGTACTGGCAGAAGACACACTGATACTCTTTGTTTCATGCAAGTCTGTTCTCATTGAAGTTGTATTAGGAAAGGGTTTTAATGAATGGTTTTATTATAAATAACTTCTAAACATTAGTCCATTAAGAAATTTCTGCTTGCTGACATGAAAATCCTGAGCAGGACAAACAGACCTTTTGAGCATATACTCTTTTTGAAGCGGTCTGTTAGGACTGCTTGTTATCTGGGGAGGCAAGTATGACAGGAGAATTTGCTGACAGCTTTAAGTGAGGTGCAAGGACCATAGGAATGTGTCAGTATGGGTTCTCCTGCCTCAGCACAGATAACAAGTGCTACAGAAATGTTTTGTCTGCCAAGGAAGAGATGAGTGGCAGAGACTGAGATGGCAGCTGCGCTGGCACAGCCCCATGTGCTGTCCCTGGCCAGGATCCTGCAGCCCCCAAAGAGCCAGAGAGGCCCGGCAGCAGTGCCTTGGAAGGGAACCCAGTCCAGACCCAGACGTGATGGAGCTCTCTTCCCTGCCTGCCTTAGGTTGAAAAACTACATGGTCAAGATGTCTTTCTAGTTTCACTACAGAGAAATAATGTCCAAAAAGGGACATCAGCTGAATTTCAAGATTACTCTTCCCTGCTTCCATAATTGATTTTTATGTGCTACATGAATCAGAACACTTTTAGCAAATGAGGCCTCTTTATTGAGAAGCCTGCAAATAAGTTATCTTTTCCTCTTGTGTTATTATGATTCATTAATCAGGTAGTTGTCGCACTACTTTACTTCCTGAAGTGCCTGAAAATCACTCCTTGGAAATGTTGATGATTTACACTTCTTAAAGCCACCCTGTGTGAACAGATGTTTCTGTACAAGTACCTAACTTGTTTTTTCAGTTTGCTATGTCTTCAATATTTTTGTAGACAAGGAAATTCTCATATCAGTATTTTAGAATGCATAAATCTAATGATCATGAAGTCCAGCTGGCAAAACAGCAACAAAACTCCAGGCAGAGCAAGGCTTTATAACCTTCTCAAGGCACTACTGTTCTACAAGCAAAAAGATGACTTTCAGTGAAGGATAAGATGGAAAATATACTTGATTTTAGTAGATAATTCTAGATAATGATGCTTGTAGATAATACAACAAGCAAAAGCATAGAACCAAAACTAAGTTTATGGAAATACACTCAAATGATGTCTTGAGCCACTGGGCTGTAGAGCAACTGGATTTGCTGTATATAGCAAGACAACTTTCCCTTCCAGGCAAAATAGAACCAGAGTCATTACTCAAAGACATTGCAAAATTGTTATCATTCTGTTTATTTCTTAAATACTGGCATATTATGTTTGCTTAATAATAGCAAACCTCTTCCTTTTGGATACCATGCATAAGCAACAAGTAGGGAAACACTAAATCGTTTCCTTATACACGGCTGCTTTCATCAGGTTGACTCCTTCCTACACTAGAAATTCTCTGTTGAGTTGGACTACTACTTCTGCATCTATTTAAAAAGATTTCAAAGCAAATTCTTATTTTAAAGTTTTCAGCTTAACATAAGGCCTTGAGACTCACAACATTTTAAGTTACTCTTTATGGATCTATGTTTTAAATTTGAATGTTTGAGGTTTCTGAGATGTCATCTTCCTGATGTTTCAGCTTTAAACATTCTTGCCTTTTGTCCAGTAACATATGAATTGTCCAGAATATCCAATACTTCACAATGAAAGAATTACCAAATTTTACATATTTAGAGTGGTCACTGAAATACAGGAGGCAAAAATCCACTGCTCACTCTCTTAATAGAGTTTGTAGTTGTTGATGATTTGTTCAGGATTAGGCTGGTTTAACATTTATGTGCCCATTAGAATTTTCATCATTGCAATATTTATTAAACTGGTGCCAAGATGCTATGACTCTGTGTGAGAGAACTGAATTTTGTTTTCTGCATATGTGACTTTGCATTGTACCAGCAAATTTTGCAACAGAAAACACTTATATCTTATTTCACGAATCATAGGGATTAGATATCATTATGTGGTCCTTTTATCTCCCGGTACTAGTTGCTGTCATCACATCCATTATAGAAAGGCCCTCTAGTAGGACTGACTGGTCATATAAGGCATGAGAGTCAGGGACCAGAATAATGCAACATTCTGTCCATTGACTGAGGGCAGTATTCCTGGAAGTGTGCGTCTCCTTGTGTGTAAAACCTGTACTGGATGACATCAGACTGTGCTTTCAATAATCACTGTTCAAAATTTCAGTCTAGCTGCAGTAAATATAGAAAATACAAGACTTTGCAAATTCTGTTGGGGAATCGAACTATGTTTCCACTTGACCAAGACATAGCAGAGTCTTGTATGAGATGGGACACTGGACTGTCACTCAGAACACAGGTATTTGCTTTCCAGCTTTGATGCTAATATGTTGTGTCACCCTGGGCAAGTTGCTCCATATTTTTGTACCTCAACTTCTGCTACTTCTGAGGCAGGATCTGTTTCATATTGCAGTCACACGGCATGCAGTATGAGCTGCTTGGAGCCTCAGTGCCATAAAAAAATTACAAACTACGATGAGTCAGAATTTTGGTACTGAAAGGCACCAAATAAACATTAATGTGTTGTAGTTCCTGTTGTGTCCATCTTTGAGGACACAGGCAAAATATCTTAGAAGACAAAGCATGGGACCAAGCAGGGAGACCTAGTTTCTAGTCAGTAAGAACTACTAACTCGAGACATCTGCAGCTCCTGTGTCTCACTGTTCTGTTCTGTGTGCTGGAAATAACAGGAATTGCGCATCTCTGGAAAACCCTTTGGGATCCAGAAGGAAAAAACCATTTTGCAAGGACAAGTAGAGAGAAGTGTGTATATATTTCTGGAGTATATCTATTGTCTGTCTGTCCACTGCCGTACCTGAACATTTCATGCTTCCACGGAAGACTGAACATTTTGGTACCATTTATTCTCTTATCTGTGGAGACCATAAATACAATATTGCTTTTACTAGGCAACTCTGACATTGATAACAGACATTTATAGAACATGTTCGGAAATTAGTATGTTTCGCTTAAATGGACTGTCACTGTAATGACTTCAACTATAATACATGAGGTGCAATGATTTCATATCATCCAGAGAACTGTGTTTCTACTGCAGTGCTGCCCTGGAAGTGTCTTGTTTCCTTCTCTGATAATCTGTTTTGTTGCAGGAGAAGGACCGAGTTTTTTGAACTTGTCAGTAAAGGTGGTTATGATTGGAATATAAAAAACCACCGAGAAATATTTCGGTGAGCACTACTATTTCTTGCTTTCTGATTATTTCAAAGTATAGCATGGAGCAAGGATTTCATATATCATGGAGTGAAGACTCAGAGTAACAAGAGAAGGTAGCTTGTTTTAAAAATATGATCCATGATATGAAATATATGGTATGATTTCTAAACATTACCTAACAGCAGGGATGTAATCAATGTTACCTCACCTTCTCCATTCCTATTTCTGCCTTCACACTCTGTCATGTTTTCTTCCCTTTCTCCCAGCCTCACCAGTTACCGCCCAGCCTTTCTGCTCTTCCTCCAGAAAGCATCGATATTCTGCCTCAGGACACAAAGATCTTTCTTCTCCATTTCCCCGTTCCCTCCTCCTCTCAGCTGTTTCCTTTCACTGGCCATGCTTCTCTCTGCTCTTCTAGTCTGTACCTGGGAATTTGCAGATACACGGTACTCTTCTAGCCCTCAAGAATGATCTGAGCATGCCTCCTATTGAAAACCTCAGACATTGTGGGTGGTTTGAGTACAACATGCTTTTGAGACGATGAAATGTGTGCATTTGCATACGCATGCCTATGTCTCCTTTTATCTGAAATTTCATTAAAAATCTGTTTCTTTTTGGTCTTTTGACCAAAATATTGGCCATTTTCTATTTTCCATATCATTTCACCCATTCCTACTTTTAGATTCAGGCAATATATTTGATGCTTCATTTTCACTGCCCTTGTTCTTCATTTAACTTTCTTAGACTTTTATCTGCATCATGTACTGTACATAAACGCTTTCTACAGCTGAATGGGTTCTTTCTCCTAATGCATATAAAACACGGTTGTAGCTAGGTATTAAACTACAGTGGAACAGTATAGCTCATAGTAAATCTTAAATTTTTATAGTAGATGAGTAGTAGAAACTGCTTAAACAGTGTCTGGGATGCCTCCTGCGATTATAGGTTCTCTTGCTACAGCAGTCACTTACAAATAGGCATATAAATTAATCCAGTTTGCAAATGTTATTATGTAATAATACCCTTATTTATATCATGTGAAGCACATACTTTCTAGTATATTATAGATATTAATGTAAGTAGTGTTGGAAGTATTGTTAAATTAGCAGTTAGTTCCTTGCAATATCGTTTCTTTTGTAGCATGCAATGCACAATACCAAAATTCATCATCTGATGACCTGCAACACATTAGGCTTCCTAGGCACAATTGTGATGTAAAAGCCATGCTGATGACTGAAATTTCAACCATGTCATTCTTTTCTGGAGGAAAAGAAGGTGCCAGGGCTGACATTTTATATATGTATTATTTATTTATGCATCCAGAGCAGAGTTGTTTAGAAATCCAACAAAGGTTGATTCAGCTTGTATTGTTCATTTCTGTTTTTCAGATCAATGCTAATGACAGCCTGTGACCTTGGAGCTGTGACCAAACCGTGGGAGATTTCAAGACAGGCAAGTCATGATTAATAGCAGGGCTGTGAGGAGGCGGGACTGGTGGGACAATATTCCCAGGGCCCTGGCTTACAAGGGACCAAAACTGGAATCAATTTACAGCAGTATTAATGCTATAAAAAAATAGCAGGGGGTTTCTGCAAGAAATGGTTTATTGCATAATCTTTCCATGTACACATGCTGGTGAGCAGCATGTAGGTACCTGAAGAGATCTGCTTTACAGCCTCTCCTCTTATTAACCTTTTGAAACCATATCAAAAAAATGGATGGATTAAACATAAAAAGCGTTAGCCACATGTAGCTGCACTTACTTGTTTTGTCCTAAAGTTTTCCTTGGCGTTAGCAGAATCTTCCCTAAATCAAAAATACTAGCAGATGATCTGCAAACTTTGATTAACATAAAATCTTCAGTATATATGATAAATGTGTTCATTTTCTCAACACTGATGGAAAAATCTACAAGTGTAGTATAAAGCCTTATTTAGTATCCTGTACTTAAGAAAAAAAAAAAAAAAAGAAATTTAGGCTTCTGCTGCTGAGTAGGCTCTTTGGAAATATACATAAAACTTGAGTCCAGCGTTGGCAAACAATTACAACGTGAAAAAGCAACCTGTCCCAAAGTCTTGTCCTTTACCACATGATTTTCCCTCTTCTAGGCATCTTTCCTCACTTGGCATCCATCCTTAATATTTCCTGTACCCTTCTACTAAGTCTCTGTCCTTTACTGAGGTCCAGAACAAGCCAATAGAAGGCAGGCTCGGTAGGGCTGTGGAGGAATATACAGCATCAAGAAGCGAGTAGGAAGTATACCAGCACAGCTGAGTGTGGCTAAGCACCTAGAGGGAGTTAGAGTAGCTTAACAAGAAACTGATAGTTAAAAAGATGGGATGAAAGCAAGAAGCTAGACCAGAGAACTAGTGAGGCAGGAGCAGGCAGATTTCTTGGAGAAGGACAAGGAAGTAACAGAAGCTGAAGGGGATTGCCCTTCTTTACGGTAGTGTGAAAGTTACATGCACATTAACTCACTGAAAAAGCGTTTGTGTGGTGAGGACTTCAGCTCAGCTTGCAGTTTTGTCAGATGATGTTTTTCCACTTTTATAACCAGACTGTGACAATAGTTATTCTACTTGGCCAGAATATGGTCACCTCACATGGAAACCAGGGAAGTTGCTCGTATCCTGCAGTGGGAAAATGAGTCACAAGATTTTTCAGTGCCACCTAGCCACAGCTGCAGCGTGTGCAAACCCTCCTCATTTATCCTCTTTAACCCAGTTAGCGTCTCCATTTTCTTTGACAGCCAAAATGTCGGGTAGGGTCTATTTTCCATGTTGTCAATCTTTGTGCTATAGTGCTGAATGAGTGCTGAAGTCTTTGGCAAACTGGTTTTTTTATCCTTAATGCTTTTGAGGTCTGCAGGTGAAAATTCCCCTGCAGCCTAGTGTACAGATTTACTTTATATTAAAAAATCCAATCTGGGATGGATTGATTGAAACATTACCTGGTTGAACAGAGAGGCTAATAAGTCCACAGAGGGGACAAAAGGAAATAGTTGGACCTTAACTGTGCCAAAAGGAAAAAAAAAAAAAAAAAGTGAGGGAAAAAGGGATTAAAATATATGAATCAAAAGGAATAAAGGCTACACGTAGGAAGGCACAATTCAGGAACAGACGACAAGAACAGAGAAAAGAAGAGGGAAAGGGACACAAGGAGAACAGGATCATAACAGCAGTGAGAGTCAGGGCTGACACTATGTCTTGATTATTTTTATACAATACACTTGACAAACCCTTAATTGCTGCTAAGTTGTTAAATTATTCCTCTATCTGGAGTATTGATCCAGAATTTTATTAGTGTGCTGGGATTACATACATTATAAAGTTCCAAACTGTGTGACAGCCTGGCTCAAGATTTAAAGAGTACTTTATAACATCACTTCACCTACTTCCAGTTTATTTTGGTACTCCTTATTTCAACTGTAACAAGCTTAGGATTTATCCAAGTTCACTACTGTGCAGCTGCTAGACCAAGAAATTTTGAGATTTTATGAAGTGCAGGTTCTCAGTTCACCCACTTGTGCCTTGGCACTATGAAATAAGTTCCTAGCTTGAAAACAATGAGGAGGCATGACAGGAGCTTTAGGAACTGAATGCTGTCTTCAGTAGATTAGTTTCCTTTTTTTTGCATCTCAAACATCACACGCACCTACCTTCTAAGCCCCACAGATAAGAATACAGTATGTAAAGGCTACTATATCAGGATTACTCACTGTTTGACTTCCTAAAATTCCTGTTGTTTCCATAACTGATTTTGGTTTCAAATCTTGTGTTCTTCTGTGAAGCGCAAACTTCTGCTGAATAGAACATCTTCATTCTGCTGAATAGAACATCTTCATTCACAAAAATCAGAAAGACACATTCCAACTTCCAACCCACCACTTCTTGATTTTGATTCAATATGATAATCACAATCTGAGTTCATATTTAGATATTCAGATCCTACAGCGATGACAGTCATGGTCATCAAGCCTAGTGGGGAAAAGACCTTTATGATCTCACATTAAATCAAGACAACAGAGGTTATTTGTTAATTAAGTTTCTTTGACAAGTGAAGTTGTTTATCTAGGGCAACAGCCTGTAAATACCCAGAGAGCTCTTGCACATTTTACAAAGCATTTTTACAGACATGATTGTGCATGCCAAGAAAAAGCTATCATTTTCTATTCTGTTCTCAATACTTGAGTAAGTTGCACATAACCACCTTGAGTGCCACCTTGACATTGCAATGTAATTCCCCCAGTCATTTCCCCATCAAAAAGGTGTAAGTGTGCCTGTCAGTGGTTATGGCTGTGTACACACCCTGTATGCCCATTGCTGAAATCTATACAAACGTGTGCCTGACATCCATCATGTAAGTGGGGCTATTCACTTCTTTCCAGTTAAGCACAGACTGAAGTCACAGTTTGAGCAAGAACTCATTACCCTAAAAATTATGTAGCAAGAACTCTAATCTTTATCACAATTTATGTTTTAGGCAGCTGAACTGGTAACCAGTGAGTTCTTTGAACAAGGAGACAGAGAAAGATCTGAACTCAAACTCACCCCTTCAGTAAGTTTTTATTGCTTCTGAAATAGTTACTAACTTGAATAGGGTAAGGAAATATCACTGGGTTCATTCAGAAAAACTATTTTGTATGTAAAGAAAAATCTTGGAATGAATAAAAGCTCTGTCCAATAAAGACATACATTTAGAGCCATAAATAAAAGCTCTCCAGTCAATTCAGTCACTTTTGCATTGTGCCCTTCTCCCCATTTTCCTTACCTGTTCCCTAGGTTATTCTGTCAGTTAATTTTCTAAGCAACAGGTATTGTTTTTAATACACAATATTCAAATAAAATAATCACCAGCTACTTACAGAAATCAAAATTGTCATATTTACTATATGCTGCAGGTGTCTATCCAAGTTATTTGAGTTATGAAATGCTGAAAAACATTTCTATACATATACAACTAAAGGGTACATTGGTATTGAATGGAACATAGGCAGATGGGAATAAAGTGTTAAAGGAGAACTAAGAAAAAAGGTTTCATAAAGATTTTCAGTGAACAATTTGAAGAGAAAGCCTCATCCAGGTTAAATACCTTGAAATGTTGACAAGCCATTATCTGGAGGCAACAGGAGGAGGGTAACAAAGTATTCTAAAGAATTTAACTTACAGGACATTAACAAATAGGTTTATGCTTCCAAAAATAAAAAGACCATTCCAGTGGCTCAGACTTGTTCTCCCTTTGATAATACTCACACATGAGCCTGTGGTGATGTAACAAACTCAATAAAGTTAAAAAGTTTGTAGTAAACAATGCTCAAATACAATAAATGGCTTTTTACTTTGTATACTGTCAGAGGTTGGGACATTAATGGGTTTCTTCCCTATAGTAGCTCTGTGTGTACATGTCAGAAAAAAATGGTAGCTATAGTCCAGAAGAAGAGTAATCGGTCAGTCACAATTATGAGACCAAATCTAGGCCTGAATAACTGCAAGTAACATTCCATATAATATGGATATAAGTGCCTTTCCTGCCTTGTATCTAAATTTTGCGAAGTATGTTTCTCGTGCTAATGAAGCATGATAGGAGGTAATTTTATTTCAACATACATATGTTAATGTTACTGTTTTCAAGTAGCAGTGAACTCCACTGCAAACAGCCCAGGTCCAGCAACCTTAAGAATTATTTTAAGGTGTGTTATTACATTTACGTTTTGTACATATTGTAGATTTGGTAGAAGTACAGAGAAAGACAAAAGCCAGAGAGCCAGAGCTTTCTTCTGGACTTAATGTCTCCTGAAAAATCTGAATCCAACAGTCTAGACAGGTGGGAAAGAAGAGTGTATTGCTATATCTTCAGTATTTCCTCCATCATAGGAGACCTCTCACTCTTCCTTTGGGCTCTCCAGTCTGCATGAAGGAATGCAGTGATTTGTGGGCCACCTATAGGATGCTTTGAAGCCATACATCTCAGGCAGGGAATGGAGGAATTTCAACTCGCATTCAAACTCTTCAAAACTCAGTTTCTTGCATCTCCTTTCAGCCAATAATTGAGCTGCTTAAACATCAGCTTCAACACCTGCAATTTCCTCTCTGGAGGAGTGCTGTGAGCAGTGAATTAAGCTGTTTCCAGAGAAGCAAATTGATAACTGATCCCAAAAGGGACCTGTTGATTCCCCGTCCTTTGGATTCACAGAGGTGGCTGGTTCTGCAAAAAGGGTCTGTAACTGGGAGGGAGGGAGCCAGCCCAGATCTGTCACTGTTCATTTCGCTAAGCTGGAAAACCCTATGTGAGAAAAAGGAAATTTCTACTCAAAGGTATCTACTTCACACTTCTACAGAAGATTCTTACCAGCTCAGTTCCAACTGTGGAGCATTTATTTTACATCACAGAATTATAAAATTCAAATACATTCAGCCTACAAATTTCAAAACAGAATTGAAAATAAACAGTTTATTTTTCATGCCAGACAAAGCAGTAGGGAGGCTGCTGCAAAGATTGATTATGGTTTACAAAGTGTTCTGGTTGTGAGAATTTGATCATAGCTGCAAAGTGCTGGATGATGTGTCTGTAAAATACTCCAGTGTAATAAAGCATGACAGTTTTGTTCCCTTCTCAATTCAGGCCATTTTTGATCGGAACAGGAAAGATGAACTACCCAGGTTGCAGCTCGAGTGGATTGATAGCATCTGCATGCCATTATATGAGGTAATTTTTACTTACTGCTCCTGTAGGGTCCAGAGAAGATTGTTCTTGGCTCTCTAGGGAAAAAAGAGTTAGCTTACAGTGCAGCCTTGAAGGCTATTTGAACTGTTATCTTTCTTTGACTTCACCAAAAGTCTGAATTCTGTGCAGAAATCTTCAGACTCCCTGAAGGTGGTAATATATGTAAACATAATTCCTAAGTTATAAAAGCTGATAGGGCAACTGTTTATTTTATTATGTTTGAGACAAACTGATTCTCATCATGGCAAGGAGTGGAGTGCTCTGCAGAGAGGTGCCAGACAGGCAGCCTCATTAGGTGCAGCTGTCAGACCGGTCCAAATAGGTGTCATCCAAAGGGAAATTCAAGACTGAGCCTTTGCACTCCCTTCTGGCTCCTTTCCAAACTGCTAAGGGGCACTCTAGGCCAAGCCTTTAAGGTCAGTGATAAATTATTTGTGGTTTAACCTGTGTGCTGTTTAACTTGGAGTTTACTCTTTTAATCACGCTTCTACACAGACTGCGTGGGTGCTTGATCTAAGGTGTATAAGCTCTTAAGTACATTATTAGGTCTGTTGATGACCAGAATAATGCTTCTCTCTTTTTGGATTAAACCAGCTTCAGAATTTGACTTGTGTAACATAAGCTTCACCATTTTAACTTTTTCTCTCTTATATGTATAGAAAGCAGAGGTACATGAGCAGGATGATAAATGGAAAATAACACTGTAGAAAGTTAACCATCAATAACTGTGTCAACCCGTCTTCCTCCTCTTCACTGAACCACACAGATCACCTTATGCCACTAAAGACTGCCACTTTGGCCATTGATACCTGAGAAAACATGGGGATGTTCTCACTAGGCATTTTTAGGGAACTGCAACAAGTTCTCCTTGTTACCACTGCACCTCAAACTGCCTCACATCTCCGAGCAATGACTGAGTCAGTGATGACACAAAACCAAGAGTTGGGAAGCAGGTACCAGCTGCCATGTTAACATCAAACTGCTGAATTTCTGCCTGAATGTAGCTTCCCTGCACTCATACAATAATGGATTAGCAGTTCCTTTTCATTTTACAGACCAGATGTGTCACCAATAGCAAACAAGGTAAGAAGGATGATGTGCTTCCCCTGCCCTCTATACCTTGTGGCATCTGAGGCCACCACTGTGGCAATAATGAAGTGACTGCCCAGTAGCAAAGGCAACTCCTGTTGTGCGACATGAACAACATGCACTCGTGTGAACAGTGAGGTGGGCCAGTACATCCCGTCCCTTTCTTAGGTCAGTCTTTGTCATCATGAAATAAACTAAATCTATGGCTTCAAACAATTAAGGCAAAGCAAGCACAGAAGAAGAAAATAAGCCTATGTTTTTTAAAAATACCAAAATCATTTTGCACAATATGGGGGG